>OZ035997.1:43099935-43664935 GCA_964035015.1 Corallium rubrum
CTCTTATAAAGGTACATTTGACGTCATTTGAACACGAAAGAAGTGTAAACTCTTTTCTTTATATACTCAACTTATTTCGTGTTCAAATGACGTCAAACGTGCCTTTGTAAGAGTACATATGCACGGAGCTTTATGTTTTATTTGTTAAATATATAATAGACGACAAAAACCAATCAAATTTGTAGATTGGCAATAAACCTAGAAGGTGTCTGTACTACTACTTAATTGGATTGCTACTCCGCTTTTTCGAAATGTCTTAAAATATGTGTGAAATGTGTTTATTTACTCTCTTTCAGGATGATACTAAAGGGCACGTCGAGTTTAAAAATGTCACATTTAGATATCCATTCCGTCGTGATGTTAAAGTTCTTCGTGGATTTAACTTAGTAGTTGAACCCGGTAAAACTATAGCTTTAGTTGGCTCCAGTGGTTGTGGAAAAAGTACAGCAGTGTCGCTTATTGAGAGGCTTTATGATGTTGAATCAGGAAGTGTGGTAAGTAGCCAGGGTAATTGCAGAAATTCTCTCGTTGAAATTATGCATAAATACATGAATTACAGTATATCAACAAGTACCAAAGCATGCTCATTAACCATTGAATTAGATCCAACCGTGCGCAGATGGTAGAGTTACCGGAATGAAATCCGCGAACGGCTGGTGGAGCGCGGCGACCGAAAATGGGAGACACTGTTGGCCTACAGGGGAGGTGGACGGGTTTTTACAAAGTACAGAAGTGTTCTTTCTTAGCTGTTCTACCTCGAATGAGGCTTAATGTATTCATAAACTCTCTTTTATAGCCTTATGCATGCATGAACGTTTTCAGGCACTCTTACCGTTTCCCGCACGTTTCCTAATTCCTCGGTTAATGAGAATACGGTTTTGTTTGAAAGCACTCCCTGGCAAAATGACCCAGGCGACCGCACGCGTAACATGGACCTCTGCGCGGAGCTCGATATCTAGGTTGACGGACCATACTACCCGGAGGAACCCACGTAGACGGCGCACTCGTCACCATCTCGGAAACTTTCGCGTGGGATTTCAGCAAAGCCGTAACTTCTTTTGCGACGCGTGACTGCACGGGATCACCCAACAACCCCATCATGATACCTCGAAAAGCGTCCGCAGAAAGCGAAGCTTGACGCTTTTCCAATTCCCCCCAAGATGGCACGAAATTCCGACGCTCGCTCTGCCACGGAATGGAGATGTAACACTTGAACCAGGGCGTGTGTTGGCTCAAACAAATTTGCAGGACGCTCAAGATAAGATATTGTTGGATTGAGGCCAAAACGCTGTCAACGGAAATCTCAAATTGTTTTTTCTCTAAAACCTCTATTTTCTGCTGCAAATTGCAGCAACAACTGGTCGTGCGGAATAGGGTTCTAAACAAAACCAAATGTTGACTAATTATCCCGTGGATACGACACGAACGCCCTTATGACAGGGTTTGCGAGAGGTCAAAAAACGGTAAGAAACCCGAGTGCTGCCAAGAAATATCCTAGTCGATAAAATACTCGACCATGTAGCGAAAAGTAAAAGCTGAGATAGCAAGCGGCGAACAAACCAAGCAGTCATACGCCAAACACAATTAGTGATCACAATGAACCTGTGCAGGCGGAGCTTCAGCAATGACCCCCTCGCCATGTCCTTCGCCTTCAACATTGCCATCGGCCACTGGTTGTAGGAAACGGTGGCGGAGCTACGTCGTTGGGCTCTTGTCGTTGAGCCATGTTCCTCTTGGTACTTCCTGTACCAAGTTTCGAAACAGAGACACCACGGGCTGTAGGCCAACAGTTAAAATCCTACAAAGTACAGATGTGTTCTTTCCTAGCTGTTCTGCCTCGAATGAGGCTTAATGTATTCATAAACTCTCTTTTATAGCCCCTTTGCATGCATGACTAATTTTATTCACTCCGGCGCCCCGGGAAAACGTTTTCAGGCACTCTTACCGTTTCCCGCGCGTTTTCCTAATTCTTCGGTTAATGAGAATACATATGCATATTAAAACAAGATCAACGGTGGAAAGTGATATAGCCATGCAGATAGCAGTTCTGCATGTGTATAGGACATGCATGCATGGTCGTTTAACCAAGCGCCAAGCGGATCTCACAAGCGCAAAAACCATTGTGGCTCCATTGAGGACTATGAGCCTTTTCTCTAATCATTGCGAAAACTGGCTCGCAGCTTGCTGCGAGTACTTGGATCTAATTAAAGTGCTTATAAACCCAAATATGATAATAATTAGTATCATACATGCATGTGGATTCTATTTAATGTGTATAGTTGAATGCCAAAATATTTTTTGGTTTGAACTTTTACTTGTTGTTATATTGAGGTTTGTATATTTTCCAGAATGGTAATGAGGATGACGTCTATGTAGGCATAATTTGCATGCGCAGTGTTCCGTTACAGCAGAAATATTACCCAATTCACATGTTAATGGATACTCAATTTTTTCAGTAAAAACTTCAAGCGGTTTATCCTAAAAAAGAAAAAGCGCACACACAAACGTCTCCTCATTAACATTTTGGTAATACAAACCTCAATATAACAACAAATAGAAGTTCAAGTCAAAATATTTTGGCATTCAACTATTCACGTTACATAGAATCCATATCAGTAATATCTTATTTGAGTTGATAGGCACTTCAAAAATAATTCGCAGTGCCCATTTCTTCTCCTGTATGAGTTCAAGCATGGCAATATTGCCGGATGCATTTGTGCGATAGCTTGTGACATATCTTTGCTGTTATTTTAAAATTTATTCAAAAAGATATTGCTATACTATACTTTACTTTACTTTAGAGGAAACTTACCAGAATGCAACTCTTATTATATTTTAAAAGATGGTTGATGGCAATAATGTTAAATCCCTGAATGTTTCTTGGCTCCGTCGTCAAATTGGAATAGTTTCCCAAGAACCTGTTTTGTTTAATTGCTCTATTCGTGACAACATTGCGTATGGCGACATAAGCAGAGAAATAAGTCAAGAGGAAATTGAGAATGCAGCCAAAGCAGCAAATATTCATGATTTTATTTCTACGTTATCCAAGGTAATTTGTGTGATTTTAACTATGATCATAATTATATGCTATTAAAAGAATATCAAATGATTTTCCGTGCAGGATACTCTGATTCAAACACGCGGGATGTTGCGAGACTTTGATCGTGCACTGTTATTGACCAATCAGAGCTTGCGTAGTATAAATGTTATTTTATAATCTAGATTGCCAAACATAATACATGCATTATAGGCTTATATGGTAAGTAGAATAACAGCTGGGGTGGACTGGCCATTGTGCAATTTTGCCATACAGAACAATGGCTGAGTATTGTAGAACATGTAATGGCTGAGTATTGTAGAACATGTAATGGCTGAGTATTGTAGAACAATGGCTGAGTATTGTAAAACAATGGCTGAGTATTGTAGAACAATGACTGAGAACTGTAGAACAATGGCTGAGTATTGTAGAACAATGGCTGAGTATTGTACTGAGTATTGTAGAACAATGGCTGAGTATTGTAGAACAATGGCTGAGCATTGTAGAACAATGGCTGAGTATTGTAGAACAATGGCTGAGTATTGTAGAACAATGGCTGAGTATTGTAGAACAATGGCTGAGTATTGTACTGAGTATTATAGAACAATGGCTGAGTATTGTAGAACAATGGCTGAGTATTGTAGAACAATGGCTGCCCATTGTTTCCAGGCACAATGGCCAGTCCAAGCCTGGATAACAACTCAAACTTTTCTGCGCATAGAGTGATCGAGAAAGAACAATTGTGTCCGTTTACGTAACGCTTTTGTTCTCACTACCATGAAGTCTCACTCTGATTGCATGGCGTTTATCCAGAAGACATGTAGTATATCATACACGAGGAGGAGTGTTTCATCAGGATATCCAAACACTGAGACGTTTTTTGAAAACCGAGGCGAAGCCGAGGTTTTTGAACAAACTTCGAAGTGTTTGGATATCCTGATGAAACACTCCTCCGAGTAGCATCTCAAACAAATCAGTATGTCAAGAGAAAATCAAGGTAAAAGTTTGCTTCATGTAATTTCTTCCTCCGATATCCAAACCACCGACACGGTACTGATTTCCTTTGTGTTTTCCTCATGAATACGATTTAAAAGAAAATTACAACAGATAGGAAGAAAAATAATTTAGAAGTGGCAAATAAAAGAAAGCAAAAAACAAAATGTCAGGAAATCAGTCAAAGCTGGATGAATAACACAATTACAAAAATCTATAGTATAGTATAGTATAGTATAGTGAGCTATTTATTTACCAATCGTGATTGAAATCTTTAATTGTTTACTGTTGTTCTTTAGGGTTACGACACTATGGCTGGTGATAAAGGAACGCTTATCTCTGGTGGACAAAAGCAAAGGATTGCTATTGCTCGAGCTTTGATTCGTAATCCTAAAATACTTTTACTGGATGAAGCCACGTCGGCACTTGATTCAGAAAGTGAAAAGGTTAGTAACGACATTTGTCTTTTTTTTATATACATCTCGCGAAAAATGTCTTAAACTTTGCCATGAAATTGGGTTTTTGGTAAACGGAAAGTATTTATCAATAATTACTGACCCTTGTCAAATTCCATTGTTCTATGTCTGCATTATATCAACAATTTCAACCCGACAGTTCAGATCTTTCAGCAAGCAAACTGCAATATTAAAAATATATATTAAAATAATATATATATATATATATATATATATATATATATATATATATATATATATATATATATATATATATACGTGTGGGTTTTGGTCTACGAAACGCAAAGAGTGCTGATGAAACAGCCTGTTGCAGAAACAGCCTGTTGCAGACTTTTGAGGTAAGCGAAAATCTATCTATATATATATATATATATATATTTATTTCGAAATATTGCAGCCAACTCGTTTACAGCGTTTCGTTAAAAT
Source organism: Corallium rubrum (assembly GCA_964035015.1). Classification (NCBI taxonomy): domain Eukaryota; kingdom Metazoa; phylum Cnidaria; class Anthozoa; order Scleralcyonacea; family Coralliidae; genus Corallium; species Corallium rubrum. Next base: position 43,104,868 of record OZ035997.1, read on the forward strand.
CGGTGTTTCTTTAACAATTTTTAGATTTAATAATTTAATTATTTTACCAGTAGTACAAAAAGTATGATAGAGTGCGCCCTTAGCTGGCTGCAAAGTAATTACGAAATAGAAAATGAAATCCAATTCTCCCAAACTCAATCGAGTATTTACATCAGGTTATATAATAAATACAGGGCATCCATTTTCTATTTCTTTTATGAAATAAGACTAAGAAATGTGCAGTGACGTCACAACCGTGTCTGCATAGCCTGATATAAATACGGTAATTGACCAATCACAGCGTGCGTAAGACGCAACCTATTTTATAATTATAACTAGAAGTTACTATCGCAAGTGAAGTGCTGCCTCAAATTTGACAAAAACCTTTAGCCTACTCCACAGGCAACTCTATGCAGTCTATGGCTAACATGACACTCCCCTTGCCCACTCCACCCAAGATTGCCCACTCCACCCGATTGCCCACTCCAACCGAGTTTGACCACTCCACCCAAGTTTGCCCACTCCACCCAAGTTTGTCCACTACACCCAAGACTTCCCACTCCACCCAAGATTGCCTACTCCACCCGAGTTTGCCCACTCCAACCGAGTTTGACCACCCCATCCAAGTTTGCCCACTCCACCTGAGGTTGCCCATTCACTCCGCCCAAGACTGCCCACACCCAAGATTGCGGATTGCCCACTCCACCCAAGATTGCCCACTCTACCCAAGATTGCCAATTCCACCCAAGGTTGCCGACTCCACCCAAAAAGAGCCCAAAAAGTTGCCTGCAAAGGAGGCTGGAAAGTCCAAACATTTAATATTAATTACAACAGAGAATTTACACATTTCTATATTTTTTCATTATAAAATTGAAAACTACAAGTTTACTATAACTTATCGCTTGACATGATAATCGCTTGACATGATATGGCAATGGTTTTGACAGGATGTATACATAATTTATAATATACAAATATTAAATAATCATGCCTCTTGCTCTAATGCTGTGGCAAACTGCCAATGCAATTTCAAGTGCTTAATATGTTTGGACAAATCTAGAGCTTTAATAAAATTATACAGCAATGTACTATTGAGCCCATCAGATTATTTTGCAAAATTTGTATAAGTCAGAATACACACACGCAGTGACGCAGATAGTAGCGTCTGATCCTGATCAGAATGCAATGCTGATCAGCACAAACACAACGAACCCACACCAATATTGGCAATATACACCTAAAGATAGAAGAAAACAACTGTGAAATCTCCTACCAAAAAACACAGTTTGTTGTCAGTTGTAGAAATTGATATCTTACCTCGACAAGATAAACTCTCCTCATCGAAATTGTATTAAGACAGTTCAAAAGTGTTCAGCACGGCTTGACTCCGTGGCATTGCCAGTTCAGAAAATCCATCGCCGTCAGTGGTGTTGACAAACTTCAAACGTACATGCAATTTATCAGACTGAGCAAATCCTTCTGGTGTATGCGATGTAAGTTGTACGAAGAAACTTCTACGTCACAAAACGTCATAAAATGGTCAACATTTTGAAAACATCTCAAATCTCGATTTCGTTGACTATACATAACTCGGCAAAGAGGTCTGGACATGAGACACAGGTACCCATGCCAAGATTAGTGTGCTGCCTCGCTGACGCTCGGCAGCAAATATTTAATATTTAAATATTTTGATTAGGTTGTACAAGAAGCACTGGACAGAGCGTGTGTTGGTCGAACAACATTAATAATAGCTCATAGATTGTCCACGATTCAAAACGCTGATTTGATAGCTGTGATTAATCATGGTCACGTGGTTGAACAAGGAACGCATCAAAAGCTGTTGGAAATGAAAGGTGTTTATTATCGTTTGCAACAAGCTCAAGGCAAAGTCAACGAAAACAGTCAGTAATGAAGACATTCAAGCAATCAGATTTAAGAACTGTCTCATCACTGAAGAAACCATTTTATGTCGAGTTCCTTGCGTGAATCAAATTCAAGAAACTTTATGTTTAACAAATAATTATGTTCCTTTCTATTTCGTTGTTGCATATATAGTTCAATTTGATAGTTTTAAGAAAGCTAATACAAGAGCTTTTCTAATTGAAACAATAGTATCCATGCAGGGTGTCAAACACGTAAAAAGCACTTGATCATCGTGAGATTATGTTATAACCCTTATTTCGATACTACTATAAAATAGTTTTAAAAGTAGAAGTGATAAAAGCACCTTATAAGAATTTTGAAATGTATTTGTCTTTACACGCGAAGAAAGCGTTTTTAAAAAGTTTTGTTTTTGCCGCCGTTTTCGACGTTTACGTGCATGTGGTGGTATATATAACTGTTTTAAAACGAAAACCTATCTCTACAGACGAGATACGTGATAGGAAAAGAAATTGTATGCAAATCAGTAAAAAAGAAGTAAGATTGGCTATTAATATTTTCCGTAAATGATGTAGCTCTTTGAAATGTTGGCGGGTGTGAATTTTGCGATACTAATTTATGTGCTAAAATCATGCAGTCTTTAAATTGCGTGTCAACCAATTGGAAACGCAAATATATTTCAATATAATAATAATAATTATTAGCTCTTTCTTGTTGGACTCCCTTACGTTTTCTGTATTGTTAGAATTATCATGTTACATTTATTGTCATGAGAAAGGTGCTCGATATATATATATATATATATATATATATATATATATATATATATATATATATATATATATATATATTTCGAGTGAAATGCCCAATATTACTTATAATATACCCAATTCTCTCCTGGCATTACCACCTTATTATATATACAGAACTCACGATCAAGGTCTCGGCAACGGCCTCCGTGGCTCAGTGGTCAGAGCATTGCACTAGAATCGCAAGGTCGTGGGTTCAATTCCTGCCGGAAGGCCCGTGTAGTTGCATTTTTCGCAACTGGTCCCAGTTTGGTCTCAAAATGTATATATTCTACACTCGAATTTTCCTTCACCCAAAATCCTTAGAACATGCTATGTAATCGAGTGAAATGCCCAATATTACTTATATATATATATATATATATATATATATATATATATATATAGATATAGATATAGATATATATATATATATATAGATAGATAGATAGATAAATGAGATATGTGTTGACACACAAGTAATAATTTATAAGGAAAAAGACATTTATTGCCTCTATTTGACAAATGTCTTTTTCCTTATATATATATATATATATATATATATATATTATAAATGGCAGAGCGAATAGCCTAAGCCTAAGAGTGACTGAATGTAGGGTAAATGTTTAGTTAGACCCCGTTTACACGATGCCGGTACAATTTGAAAACGGAACAAAATCATGCGTTTACACGATACCGGCACAAAAATGACATGAAAACGGCACAAAATGAAGACGGATTCCTTGACGGCATGAAATGAAAACGGAACACTAACCGGTATCGTGCATGTAAACGCCCGAGCCGTAACAGTTTGATGACGGTAATCACGATATATACGACCACAGTATTCGGGTCAGCAGTATTCACGAAGTCTTTTCAATTCTCATTGGAAGAGAATAGTCACATGCTAATCCATCATTATCTTATATTGTGCACGTGTAAACGCAAGACTTTTTGGCCTGTATTTACACACCGGCATGATTTTGTTCCGTTTTCAAATTGTACTGGCATCGTGTAAACGTGGTCTTAGACTGTTCTAGGCATTTAATGGCGTGAAACAACGAACAATAGTTCTAGAATATAACTTACTATATATATATAAATAAATAGAAAACATTTCCTGTGTTTTCATCGACTTATACACTAGAAACCCAAACGTGTTGTAAGAACACGCATTTTTGTCCGCTATAGTGACACGCCAAAAGCGTGTTCAACACGGCTTTGGCGTGTTGTAATACAAGCGTGTTCTGTGTAGAAGCGTGTTGCTAGAACACGTTATTGTGTTGTAACAACACGTCAATTTTGACACGCTAAAAGCGTGTTGTAATACAAGCGTGTTCTGCGTAGAAGCGTGTTGCTAGAACACGTTATATTAAGTGTGTTGTGACAACACGTCAATTTTGACACGCTAAAAGCGTGTTGAACACTTCAGCGTGTTCCAAATTCACGTGTGTTGTAAGAACACACTATAATGTGTTACGGTAACACACATCATGTTTTCAGAACACGCACCCCCAAATGGCGTGTCACTATAGCGGACAAAAGTGCGTGTTCAAATTAACACGTTTGGCGTGTTGTATTTGGCGTGTTGCAAGTTTTAGCGTGACACACTTGCCGTGTTGCAGCTCGGACATTTTTGGTGTGTTGCCAATCTCTGAAGGCGTGTTCTGCACCACAGACGTGTTGTGACCTGATGTGTTTCGTTCGAAGGCGTGTTCTGCACCACAGACGTGTTGTAACCTGGTGTGTTTCGTTCGAAGGCGTGTTCTGCTTCTAAATTTAAACGCACAAAACAGAATGGAGGCAAACAATATACATCTATTAATCTTATACTGATCTATAGTTCTGGAACATAATGCAAGACAGATGTGTCTTTCAAATGTCAAAGTTCAATCCTGCCAATTTTAGGCGTCCGTAAAATGTCAGAAGTTTGTTTGGCCTGGCAGCCTTCGTTGATTTAGGGGCAATTTCTTGTTGAATATACGTCGGATAGTATTTTGTCACTTATCCCAATCAAAAACAGCATCCTCCAGAAGTAGTGCAGTATTAAGTGTTTCTTTGTCATATTGGATATTAAACACAGTGTCAGCTGCCAACCACAGTTTCAGTAATCCTATGACAGTTCGACTTGTGACTAAATGGCATACAAGCATTTTCCATCGTTTGAATTTGAAAATTGATTCCTGGTCTGTTATCAATAGGCAGTGAGTACCCCAGCCAATGAGAGAACAGTACAAACTATATACAAACAAAAAGAAGATAGTGTAAATGAACAGTATATAAGTACTGTATACTGTACGTGTAAAAAATATTAAATCTTATAACATTTTAGCCTCCTCCGCAGGCATCTCAAATCAGAAACCGCAGGCTCAAGCTGCGAATGGAAGTCAGGGAAGGAAGACTAAGGTGAGGGAAAGGGAGAGGAGGAAAGGAAAAAAGGGGGGGAGGGGAAGAGAAAAAGAAGAGATGCCTGCCAAAAATCGACAAGGTCATGGCGCATATAGCTTCGCGCATGATAATTCATGGTTGACGGGGGTAGGGAGCGGCAACATAGACAAACGAAAAACAAACAACTGGGGTAGGGTTAGAACCTTTACTGTGTAAATATACCCGAATTTTTCGCGTCTCTCTCCCCAGTTCCCTAGCTTCCCTCGCCCACTAGTCCCCACGCGCAGAAGAGGCAGAGAGACTAGAGAGTTGCCTGCGGAGGAGGCTAATAACATTTAAAAGAGAAACAAAAATATATTTCCTTGAAATGTAATACATTAGTTAACAGTACTATTTAACCATGTAAATTAATTAATCATTAATTAATTTACATATTTAAAACTTTAAATGGTATTGTTAACTAATGTTTTAAATTTGTAAAGATATTTTTTTGTTTCCCTTTTAAATGTAATAAGTTTTAGTATTTTTCATTAAATTTCAAATTTTAGGAAGAGCATGTTTTAGATAATTTGTTCGTTTATAAGGCTTATGTAGTTTTAATGCATTTCTTATGTTAATAATGATCATGATAAATTTGATTATTTGCTACAAAATAAATTGTGAATATTTCTGGTAAATTCTTAATATGATAACGAATTTATGGATTCAGCATGTTAAATATTGTAAATAAAACTTAAATATGTTATTTAAATATTTTCTTTGAGCTGTTTATCATTCTTATTTTTTCATTCCTAACCTCCTAGTATAGTGTAATAACACTGATTTAGGAGTATTTCATTAAAGCATTAAAGTGTTCCTGTTTTGTGTTCATAATTTTCTTGGAATTTTCAATTGAATATTTTTCTTAAGGGAAAATACAGGTTTGAGGGTCCAAAATACATGCATAAACAATTCGGGAAAAGAATAAAACTAAATGTTACGCATAGTTTAAAAGTCTGACAATCAAAAACTGTTACCAAATAAATAGCATCAGTTGTTGCTATGGCAACAATGACGTTTCAAAATGGCTGCCAATTACACTCAAACTAATTTAATTCGAAAAAAAACGATGGTGACCCCAATTTTTTTCTCATTAAAACTTTTCTTAAAGTATGAATAATGCATAGGCCGATTTTGAAAAAAATTCTGTGGAATGAATAATTTTTTCTCTCGGAAAAATCATGTTTGTTAATTTTTTAAGAAAATTGGATTTACAGAATTTTTTTTAAAATCGGCCTATTCCTTACTCATACTTCAAATGAAGTATTAATGGGGAATAATAAATAAAGTTTTTTTCGAATTAAATTAGTTTGAAGGGTAATTGGCAGCCATTTTGAAACGTCATTGTTGCCATAGCAACCATTTATTTGGTAACAGTTTTTGATTGTCAGATTGTTTAACTATGTATAACATTTAGTTTTATTCTTTTTCCGAATTGTTTATGGACGTGTTTATGGATGTGTTTTGAACTCCCAAACTTGTATTTTTCCATTTTTCAAGAAACTGTATGGAGCCACCTTAAGATTTGTCCATGTAAAAGTAGAATATAATATATGCACGGAGAGTACATATCATAGGCATAGAGTACGGGGAGGACTGAGGGGCTTTATCCCCCCCCCCCCCCCCGAGAAATCTTAATGGGGGAACTCAGCCCCTCCACCATTCACAAATTATAGGTACTTTATACTGGTTAGAGTAAAGTAACTGTTACAGCCTCATTCCTGCCAGCCAAAAGCACCCATGTACATATAAGACAACCCAGTAAACACAACATCGAAAAATAGTTGACATGTGTTGTATTTTAACTAGTTTTTATGATATTTCATGACCTTCAGTGTTCTTAAAAATCACCCCTCAGAATGCAGGAATTTTCCAAGACTCTAAATTTCAAAAATTCCCAAGGGGAGGCATGCCCCCAGATTCCCCAGAAGAGACCATTTTTGCGAATGCCCCCTGTGGGAAAATTCTTAGAAAGGCCCTGTTCAGCCCCCCTGGACAAAAACAAAACTCTATGTCTATGGTACATATACGCATGGTTTTAAACCAGGCAGCCTACTTAAACTCTCTATATTGATATATTTTCTATTTACGCGCAGTCTGCATATTTGTGCTGATTAACTGGTGAAAATGATGATCACATTAGTGCAGACTGTCTGGCCACCATCACTTATGATCATCATTTTCACCAGTTAATATAGAAATAAAATAAAATAAAAAATAAGATGAAAAGGAAACTATATGGGTCACTTGACATTGGGTCATTCCAGAAAACATCCACACCTCCCCCACGGAGGAAATGTGAAGTTGACCCCCTCCCCCCTTCGGACGTCCTAGTACATTTTACTATTATCAGAAGTAGATTTACCCCATATTTTCATAGTTATAATTATTTAATTTAAGTCATGATGGTGACCCCATATTTTTATATTTACATTTTTTTAGTATTGGGCACATAAGCCACCCTAATTTTCAAAAAAAGATAGTTTGGGGGACACACCCACTCAATGTGGTGCCCCTGTGTAGTTTCCTTTTCATCTAATTATCGATGAAAATTAAGATGATATCATCCACAAAAGTTAAATTGTTTACACCTTAAACCAGAGTCTGTAGAAATATACACCATTTGACTGGCAGTGAATAGTGCTAACCATTGTTTTGAGCCAAAAATGTACACAAGTTCTTAGCATACATGCAATAATTAAATTAAATGAGAATTGCAAAGAATAATTATTTACAAACAATTTTCATGCAACACAAAATTAATATGTACTCACTTGTAATTCAGTAATTGTGCATGAATAAAAACCACAATGTGAGGGAGATGTACTCAGAGACCACTTCAGTCATCAAATAAACATGATCCACTTCTGATTTGAACTGAAGAACAATTAATTATAAAATTAAAATTTGAAATATTAATAAACTAGGATACTATAAGAAAATTACAATTGTTTGGTTACAAATATTGATTGGCTATATTTAATACTTGGTAAGCTTTATGTTTTGAAGATGAAATCCAGTCATTACAATTTACAATATTTAAGCTTAAATAGTAAAATGTTTGTTTCCGAAAAATAATACATATAGTAGTTTATTGGTTTAGCAGCATCACCATGAGCCATCTAACTATCAAAACGAACGGCAAAAAAGTTTGCTGTCAAGTTTCAACCACACAAAAGCAGTAAATACGAGTTAATATAAGTTGAGAGTAAAATGGCTATAAAATGGTTCAAATTTTAGAAATTTTTGCACTAAATAAAAGTACAGAAGCTAGGAAATTACATAGGATTAACTCTAGTCAAGTACAGTACCTTAAACTATAGTTTTAGGCCAGAGTCGACGACGTCTGGTGTTGCTTGCGATGTCTTGCTTTTTCGTCTTCACTTTCAAAACATGGCGGCTTGTCAGGACTCTACTTCGAGACATTTCTTTACAGAAAACCAGTTTTTTCTTGACAGATAAACATCAAAAAATCCCTCGTATACGTAAAACTGCTTGCACTGTTCCAGCGCGCTGTTGTTTCTTCCTCCGCGTAGCTTTCCTGACATTAAAATTGAAAGGAATAGCTCTCGTTGTTTCCTCGGCCTTCTTCTTCGAGTGTTGAAAATCTCTTTCGAAAACTTCCTTTTGGCGGCAATCTGTTCTCGCATTTGATTGGTCGAGCTACTTACTGTCCCTACCCCTTTCCCGATAGTGTTAAAAATGTCTCCCTTTTCACACGCATAGTGTGTTACAAAATGTCTGACTTTTTACACGTCAGCGTGTTTTCGACTGGTTTGCAACACGTTTTGTGTGTAGCAAGCCGTGTTGAAGGCGTGTTGTAACGGATATTCGTTTATAACAATACGTTAGTGTGTTCTGGCGACGTGTTGTTACAACACGGCACAACACGTCTAACATATCGCAACACGCCAACAACACGCTTACGTGTATTTAGAACACGCCTACGTGTCTTTGGAACACGCATCGATGTTTTTAAAACACGCTTACAACACGCTAAGTTTTCTAGTGTAGAAGAGTGAGAACGAGAGATTGCGCAGGGAAGACTGTTTGGAATGGCTAGTTTTTTCCCAGTCTTTTTGAGTTCTTCCAAATTCTCACAAGTGTTTCTATAACACAATGAAAATTAGAAAAATGTTTTCAATTTTTAGTATAAAATATCTAGTGCAGAAAAAGAAAAATTTAGATAACTAGCTAGATAATATAGATAACTAGCTATAGGTCTTTATATTGTAACGTATGTGTTTCTTAAAGTATTACCTAATTCTTAAAGTATTGTTTTATTAATATAATGATTATATAAATGATCAAACTATTGCCAGTAAGATATTTAACAATTGGACAACGAACCCGAGATTTCTATGAGCTGGTAGTCAACGAGGCGAAGCCGGGTTGCCTTACTGCTCGTAGAAAACGAGGATCCAGAATCAACCATAAACAAATTTTCTTTAATTTAATGAAGTTTTATCAAACATTGTTTCAATACAAAATATATACAATGTATACAAAATGTAGAGTAGTTCGGTGGCATATATGGTAAACAACTGCTCACGGAACACGAGATTGTAACTACTTTGCTTCAAATTTGGTGTAGATGTACCTCTTTAGCCATTAGCGAATTTATTTTCTTATTCGAAAGTGTCCAACTGAATAATTTTTCATTACTTTCGTACCAATATTTTCCTCACTCGCATAAAAAATTATTTTGATTTTTAGCCTGATTTCCAGGTTTTGCTTGCGGCGTGAATATGTCGTGGCTTCTGATGGTTGGAATAGCAATATTAGACTAGCTCAGCCAATCAGAATACCGGATTTGTAATAGTTCATAATTAGTTGGTTGATATTAAATGTATTAAAAAATATGATTAATGTATAGAGTTGTTACCTTGCCTCTTGCAGGCAAAAATAAATTTACATAAACCACAATCCTTGTGTTGTGTTACGGTTTTATTTCTTTGCATGTCTGCTTCACTTCACTTCACTTCACTTCACTTCACTTCACTTCACTTCACTTCACTTCACTTCACTTCACTTCACTTCACTTCACTTCACTTCACTTCACTTCACTTCACTTCACTTCACTTCACTTCATTTCACTTCACTTCACTTCACTTCACTTCACTTCGCTTCGCTTCGCTTCAAACCGGATGTTCTCGTGCATGCGACTTTGCAATATCGATACGCAACATTGCAATTTTGACTGATGAATGGACCTTATGCATTAAAGCAAAGCATGCTGGGAGTTTAGTTACACAAATAAATTTTGGAAGATGGCGACCGCTTCCTTCGAATAGGAGCGGTGAAGCATTTAGTTAAATTTGTAGATGATTTTTTTCTTCTGAAGATTTAATAAAGGTTTTTATCTATTCTAAGTGGTTTGCTTTGTGTTTTGGGGGAATTGTGGATGTGGAACTGCCATATTTTTCAAAATATTCATCATTGCGACGAAGAGATAATTTCGTTCGATGAAGAAGGCTCTGATAACTATTTGAGATTTTACACATCTGAAAGGTAGGTACTTACATAGATTTCTTTTGAGGTAACTAAGTCCACAGTCATTCGCTATTCCTAACTACGGTGGCCCACAGGTGCAACACAAATCTTTTTATTTAAAACTAAAACTTTCTTTTCAAAACCAAAACTTTCTTTTCAAAACCAAAACTTTCTTTTCAAAACCAAAACTTTCTTTTCAAAACTAATACTTTCTTTTCAAAACCAAAACTTTCTTTTCAAAACTAAATTTCTTTTCAAAACCAAAACTTTCTTTTCAAAACTAAATTTTTTTTCAAAACTAAATTTCTTTTCAAAACTAAAACTTTCTTTTCAAAACCAAAACTTTCTTTTCAAAACTAAAACTTTCTTTTCAAAACTAAAACTTTCTTTTCAAAACTAAATTTCTTTAATTTCAAAACAAACACTCAAAGGACTGGGGCGAGTATTCTCACAATCAAAATGGCGTCCTCTTCATCGTCCATGTATTGTGGCACATGCGGTCGCAAATACGAAGTTGGAAAACAAATATTCTGCGCTTTTTGTGGCAGTAATGTAGAGTCACAGGTTGCAGATAGTTCAAAAGGAAAATCTACATTGTCTCCTGCCAATGCAAGTAAGGAAAATACTAATTTGTCGAATGTTCCAGCTGTGTCTGGTTCGGGTACCAAAACAACGTTATCGTTCGAAGCCTACAAAGCTCGTAAAGAATCAAATAGGAGAACTTTTTTCAAGACATCGAAGAAAGCGAAACGTCAGGACGTAACCATTCGTATTGGGCTCTTTCAATTTGACCCAGATCGGAATGTACTAAAACCACAGTGGGGTAAGTACCTTCCATTGTTGGTTGACCGGAATAGTACCTACCATGCCATCTACGAGAAAGCAATTGCGAAAAGAAAGGCCCACGATCGCCATTTTAGCAAAATTTCAGAAAACAAGAATTACCAACTCGTCTATCCCGATGGATCAGAGGCTAGATTTTTGCCTGGTGAGGGCAAAACATTTTTTGATTTACAAGCATACAAAGAAGATTTAGGTGTTCCTTACGCCAAAGTAACACTGTACCTCTGTCCAGAAAGTGACATTGCCAAGTATGAAGATAGCAGTAAAGCAAAGCCTAAAGATTTAATAAAAGAACCTGACTCTGATTGCATGTTAGTTGATGCTTATAGCAACTGGCTTGATGAAGACTTTTTCGAAAATCCATTTATCGAAGAATGTCACTCTGTTGGAGAAGAAGAGTTGCAAAGAGGGGCAGTCAGTGAAAGGGAAAAAGAAGAAACTTTTGATGGAAAAAGTGATGAGAAGGTGAAACATAAATGCCCAACCTGCAATGCTGAGTATACTATAGAGGAAATTGGAGCACATGCAGATACATGTGCTGAGGATGCTCATCGGAGAACATTTCTTGACATTATTAAAGATCTGCCTAATGATGCATTTCCTGAAGAACCAGTTAATGATGATGCCACTTCTTGTTCTTCAGCTACTTTTAACAAAACAGAACTGCCTCTTTCTGAAATCTTAAAGCCCTTGAAGGTAAAGCTTGAGTCACAGTCACGGATAAATGTTAGGCGTGGTCAATTATTCGTGGATTACATGGAAGTAAGAAAGAGATGCTATTGGTTTGGGGCAGAGAACAAGTTAAAAGTAGTTTTTGTGGGAGAGCCTGCTGAGGATACTGGAGGACCTAGGCGGGAATTTTTAACAGGTGATGTATGGTTATTGCTAGTAATGCTTGATGGCTTACTTTATAAGTACTATATATAAAAACAACTTTAAGAATACTGAGGTGTTTATTAAGAAGCTACTCTCTTTCTTATTTAGATGTTATGAAAGAAGTCCAAAGGCGGTTGTTTGACAGTGGGGTCCCAATAATATCAACCTCTGCAATAACAGAGAATGAATTTTTGTTAGCTGGAAATCTTATGGTTGCAACAATTTTGCAAGGTGGTCCACCCCCATGTATTCTTAAAAATTGGGTATACCAGTATCTGGTGTCTGGAATTAGTGAAAGGCTTGATCTGAGCAAGGAGGACATTGCAACAGATGAAATTAGATGTTTTCTGAACAAGGTAATACTAAGAAATTGCTTGCATTCCTATTTCAGGAAGCAGACAATTGTTGTTAACAAGGGGACAAAAGGAGTTTTTGAGGGACAGGTACAAGGGGCAAATCACTCCTGAAAAAGTGTGTACGTGATTAAAAAATCATGTGATTTTTTTTGGTGATTTTTTTTTTTTTGTGATTTTTTTATTTTTTTATTTTTTTTGTATTTTATTTTTATTGTGATTTTTTTTTTTTTTTTTAGTGATTTCTTTCATGATTTTGTGATTTTTCCATGGATTTTTGATTTTTTTGGTGATTTTTTGATTTATCTACCCGTGACTTTTTTGGAATTTTTCGTGATTTCTTCATGATTTTTTTATTTTTCCATGATTTTTTGATTTTATCTGAGATTTTTTTTTTGATTTTTTTGGGTTTTTTGTGATTTTTTAATTTTTTTGTGATTTTTTGATTTTAATTGTGATTTTTCTGAAGGTGTACATGATTTAAATCAGTGATTTGCCCCTTGGACAGGTAAAACATTTACATGTTTATTAATGTAAATCAAAACTTCCCAACCTCATAATGCAGTAATGCAGTGGATATTTCATTTGCTTCTCCATCCCTCACTGATGGAGGGTGAAGGAAAGAGTGTACATTAAATTTAATTGTTCAAAAACACCAAGCAGCTCAATTGATTTTCTACTAGGCTTTTCTCGTACCACGTACCACACACCCCATCAATAATATAATAATATAATTATCTATTAGCATCCATAAAGAGGGTATTTTTAGGATCATTTTGGTATCCAGGCCTGGAATTTCCCTGAAACTTAACTACGGCAATCGCGATGAAAATTGCGATTGCCATATGAGATTTCATAGTTTATGTAGAGTGAAGACTGGTCAATGTTTCATTTTATACAACTGCCAACTTGACGTTTGGCAAAATTTGTATTCACAATGGTATAAAAAATATACACAACAGTGAACACTATGGCAAAAAATTACTGTTGTTGTCCTCAGTGATCCACAGCATTCTCCTCGCTCACCACGGCAATTGCTGTGAGTGCCGCGATGAAACTCCAGCCCTGGGTATCCTGGATGGTAAAATTAAATTTGGAACAATCTCAGATCACAATTATCAGTTATTTTGATCGTTAAGTTATTTTGATAGATAGTTTATTATAAAAAAAGGTCTTGCCACCAGAAACTTGAATTACATCAAATATTGCAATGGTATAACTGTTATTGTAAAACAAGATATAAATTGAGAGCCTGATACATTGACTTGGCTGGACAGGAATGTGTATTTGTCAGATGGTGTTGAAATATAATGGGCTCTAGCTAAATCAGTAATTATATTTTACTGTAATTGATCAGGCTCTAAATCAGTAAAATATTACCTTCTTAGTTGGATGCCTTTTTTGTAGATGACCGAGTGCTCAACAGATGCACAAGTGCAAGATATATTATGTTCAGATGAAGGAACCAGTGTTCTGGAAAGTATTAATTTCAGAGGTGTTCCATCAAAGAGTTCATTGCAAACAAGAGACAAAATAATGAGGTACGGAGCAATTTACTTATAAGTTCCATTGCATGGTTCATGGTTGAAATGTAGACTCCCCTTCCACTGTGACATCAGATGAAAACGATCTATTAAAGAGTATTGAGAGTGGTCTGACACTAAGTATGGGCCCTAAGTAGCACTACCGATAAAAATACGAGAATTGTGCCCTCAAAAATGCACACTCCCTGACCGAGAAGGTTATGCTTTGCTTGGTATTCTAAAAAAGAATCAAGAACATTTTTACTAAGAATCTAACAATTTTTAGGCAGACATGAAATAAATTATTAATCACAGGTTACTGATGGTAAACTGTAGGTTCTTAATAGTTGTGTTTACTGCACGTGCCTTTGAAATAACGGCATGCGGTTTGCGCCTACTTTGCACCCCCCAGAATCATACTAGTAGACCAGTGCATTCTTGTATATATTCCTGTCCAATGATTTACCCATCACGAAATAAGTGCGGTTTCAATTCTTATGTACTGTAGATCTGTTCTAATACGAGAAGTAGTACAAGATCGTATACCCATGATTTCACAGCTCGTGGATGGTTTAAAAACCTGTAACGTTCATGACGCTATTCAAGAATACCCAGAACAAATGAAGCCACTATTTTGTGTTGATGCCATTTCACAAGGTCTTGATGAAGATCAATTCCTTGACCTGTTCAATGTGGAATATAGTCAGCAGCAGCGAAAGAAGATAAAGGAAATTAGCACATTTAAAGCATTCAGTGACTTTGTAGCTGTGATCTCCCATGGAGGTTTGTATAAACTCTGTATGGGATAATTCAATCAGAATGGACTTTGAGTGTGAGTGTGAGATTCAGATTTTTTATTCTAAAACAAGAATGAATTGGTTGTCATCTTTTAATGATATAAAATGTTGCATTATACCAAGCTAATCATCAAAATTATTAACTAATAATAATATATTAACCAGTATCAATTACTAACTAATATGAGAAAAAGTTAAGCATATCATTAACAATTAAATTCGATTAAATGCATTATACCAGTACATGTACACTGTTTTTATTTTTTTAGGATTGGAAGGTATTACGCTGTCAGCACTTTTGCAGTTTATTACTGGTGCATCTGCCATTCCTGTACTTGGGTTTGCTGAAAAGTTGAAAATTTCCTTCGTACATGGTTGCCCAGAAATGTACAAATGCTATCCCTCAGCATCTACATGCGATCTTCTCCTCAGAATTCCGGTTCATCTTGATGCATTGGAGGTTTTAAAGAATTCTTTCTGTAGCGGTATACGTCGCCAAGACATATGAGATATATGTAACCATGTTTTAACGCGCACAAAATAAGGTTTACTCCACAAAAAAGTCAAAATAAAACGATTTGATTTCCAACTTCTTTCTCGTAAAAAATATAAACACGTGCGGTAAAACGCTGTGGTGCAATCTAAAATTCACCAATACCGCGGGCTCACTTAACTAAAATATTTACAGTACTTCATGACGATCGTGACGAAATGTTTTCCCTACAAGCGCCATACCAGCACACCGGGAGGATGGGGTCGATACGATCGCATTCTAAACTTTAAACAAAATATAAACGTGTTCGTAATATCAGTTCACAAGTTTATTTGTCATTATCTTTGTTATCCATATCCTTTGGTACCAGTAAAGCAAGGCGTTGAACGCTTCGCGAAACGGTAACAGCTTCACTCACTCCGTAATAATCTTGATCACTGCTTCCCACATGGAAGTTTTTATATGTGACTAAAACACGTCGAACCTTGCCATCTTCACCCGGGAAGACTTCTTTGACTAATCCCAAACGATATTCTCCACGCTTTACGTTCCTATCAGCAACAATCACCACATCTCCCGAACATAAATTACGAGTAATAACACTCCACTTTCGCCGCAACACTAGAGTTGGCGCGTAGAGTTGCACCCATTTCTCCCAGAAATCCTCCACAGCTGCTTGTATGAGGTGGTATCGATTCTTTGGATTCCGACTGTAGGTATAGGGTTGCCAACCACCAGGATTCTTCGATGTTGAACGTCCTAACAAAAGACTGTTCGGTGTAAGTATGTTCAAATCAGAATCGATTGAAGGCAACGTTCCAATGGGCCTCTCGTTGAGTAGATTGGCAACTTCTGAGCAAACTGTTAAGAACTCGGGCACTGAGAAACGTCGTCTTCCCATGGCTACGACAATTGCTCGTTTGGCAGCTTTCACGAGACACTCGACCGCGCCCTGGTGCCATGGACTATCTGCGGATCCGAATACCCATGTCAAACCACTTTGTACGCCGTTCTTGTGTAACTCTTCTCGGTCAATCTTCTGCCAAGCTTCTTTGAGCTCTCTCTCTGCTCCAACTAACTGCGATCCAGGATCACTGTAAATGAATTGTGGCCAACCGCGTACACTTGCAAATCTACTGAGAGCCATGAGAAAAGAACTTGTGTCATACCCATACACAGCTTCAATGTGAACTGCTCTGGAAACTAGGTCGGTAAAAATGACACCATACGCTTTACCACTCGTTCGTTTCTGGACTTCGCCACGTACGAGATAAGGACCAAACAAATCAAGCATGGTGTAAGTGAATGGTGGAGCAGGTTTGAGCCGAGCTTCTGGTAACCGTCCCATTTCTTGTTCTCCCAACTTCACGTCACGGAGCTTACATAACTGGCACTTACATCTAACTGACTGGGCAATCTTGCTGCCTTGAGCTGTCCAATACTTTTGTCTAAAACGAGCGAGAGTGGCGTCACGACCTCTATGTACACAGTCTTTATGAGCACGTTTCATTAGTAATCGAGTTAGAGGATGGCGAGTCGGCAGTAACTTTTGCAACGACGCATCGGGTGTCATGGGGTTCTTTCTCTTTAACCGTTGACCAACTACATAATAACCATGTCCGTCTTTGCCAGGATTCAGTGTTGCATAACGGCCGCCTTTTCGACCTTTCTGATCAGTTTTTCCAATTTCGTTTTCTAATTCCTTCTGAGCATCTTTGACTAAGAAGCTTTCGGCTTCTTCGAGCAGCTCCGACGAAACGTATAACGTGTTTCCTCCGCGAAATGACTTATGCTTGAACATACTGAGAATTCTGGCAACGATCCATATGATCTTGTTGACGTTACTTGACTTCTGGTAATCTATGAGAGGAACATTAGATGACGTTGTTGTGGTATAACGTATTTTCTTTTCTCCCGGTAGAACTTCGTCCTTTTGGATTCCAAACTTGAGACCCCACTCTTCGATGGGCTGATACAGAATGGGGGGTCCATTCCACCAATGCGAATCTTCTCCCAACTCGTCTGGATTACGACCGCGTGTAAGCCAGTCAGCTGTGTTATTCTTTCCAGACATCCATGCCCAACACGACAGATCACCATGGGTAGCGGCTTGAATTTCCCCGATTCGAACTCCTTCGTACACTTTGAAGCGGGTACTCGTCTTGTTCATCATGCTCAAGACGGTTTCGGAGTCGACCAGTTGCAACACTCTTTCAAAATCAAACCGCATTTCGGATTCGATCACTTTTCTTCCACGTTTCGACAGGACGGCCGCGTTCAATTCCATTTGCGGGGTAGACAACTTGTTGACAGGCGCGATTCGGCATTTGGCCATTATCAGTCGACACCAAAACAGACCGTTTCGTAAGGACCATCGAATATAGGCAGCATAACCGTACGCTAGGTCACTACCATCGCTTAGAATTATGAGCCACGGACGACCAACAGCATCTGCAGGCCGTAAACGACGTGGGAAACGCAACTGTTCGAGTTTGAACAACGTTGTAAAGAAACGGACCAATTTAGCCATGAGATCAGCTGGGAGCGGAGTATCCCAATCAAACTTTCGTGCCCATATTTCACGTAGATATATCTTCGCTAACAATGTGAAAGGGCAGACAAGACCAAGCGGGTCGTAGATTTTCATCACCTGTTCGAGAACTGTTCGCTTTGTCATGACATCCGGTAAAGCATTTGGCAAATCGACTTCTTGAAGATTCGGACCAATACGTATCCCACGCCTCTTCTTACTGAAGTTTAGCGTAACTTCATACAATATGGTGTCGCTTTGAGGATCCCATCCAAGGCCAAGTACTCGTAGGTTTATGTCAGTTCCTTTCAGCAGACTCAACGATTTACTGCTTTCTCCTTCTGCATGGCCACCATGAACTCTCTTTTGATCAAAACTTGTACGAGGACTTGCTTCTCCACTCAACTGCCAACCTTTTACCGAGAATCCACCTTTTGCGAGCATGTTTTCGGCTTCTTCAGCAACTTTCAGAGCCGAACACTGAGTTGGACGCGAGTCGATAAGGTCGTCAACGTAACTCGATTTCTTCAACAACTCAGCAGCTTCTGGGCTGTCTTCCTTGAATAGGTTTGCGGTCTTGTAGATGGATTCGGTACTTATAGCTGGGGCAGGTGTGTCTCCCATGTTGACCCGTTCCATCACGAAAACATCTGGTGGTCGATCAAGTTCGAGATCTCGCCAGAGAAAACGATGGCAATGCTTCTCCAATTCTTTGAGGTAGACAGAATTGAACATCTTTCTAATATCGCCTACCAACGCCACAGCTTCTTCTCGCCAACGCAGTAAGATGCCTATCAGATTATTCATATAACAATCCGGACCTTTGGCTAAACAGGAATTCAAGGAAACTCCTTTGTAGATTTGGCTGGAGTTGAACACGATGCGAACAGGTGTAGAGGGTGACTTGGGATTGAGCACTGCGAGGTGGGATATATAAAACACAGGACCTTTCCACTCCTCGATCTCCTTGGCTGTAAGCTGACGTGCCACTCTACGATCGACCATATCATTCATCTGATCTTTATACGTGTTTGCCCACTTGTCATCCTTTTGAAGGGTACGTTCTGTCTTCTCCAAGGTTGCTAGGGCAGCGTTGTAGTTATTCGGTAGACTGTTCGGATCCACAATCCACGGATAACTGGTTCTCCAGCATTGATTTGATTCATCGTATTCCAGATTCTCTCGAATAACTTTCAGCTCTTGCTCTTCTTTGAACGAGTAGGTATGCCCAAGAATGGGACATTTACCGCAACGACATGCGCCACAACGGGGGCTTGTTTCCGTGCCAAGGTCTTCTCCGAGTATGAACTCTTCAATCCGACTTGCTTCTCGTTTAGTGCTGACGGAATGAACGGTGTTCGACAAGTTGCAGTGCACCTGTTCTTGGTACAATAGACATACAGCTGGAGGGGTTGGCAAAAACTGCGGGTGTGTCTCGACATGAACGTTATACACTTCAACTTTAACGTTGACATTGTGGATCGTCTTCACGAGGTTTGTATCACGTTTAGTACCTTCACTCAAATCTGGATGGGTACCCTGTAGACAGATGCCTAACTCACCACTCATAATACTCAGATTGTCCCCATACCGTGCTTTTTCCTGCTTAGGGTGTAAGCCAAAGTAATCACATCCGAGAAGGACTTCGACACAGCTTGATTTTCTCTTAAGAGACTCAGCGTCATACTCGGGGAAGAACTTCGTAAGAACTTCATGATCTAGTTTGCTCACTCTGGACCAGTGATTTGATTCATGCCATATGCTACAATAGTTGCCTTCTTACCAGAATTTGTCCGTAAGGTGAACTCATATTGTTGAGTGTGGTGGGTCTTTTCTACATTGCCCATGGTAGTAACGTCCAAGGTAATGTTCCCAAGTTTCTTTGCTTTTATTCTTTCTGCAGCTCGGTGGGTAATGTAGGTAGCGTTCGAACCTCCATCGCAGAAAACGGTTACATGTTTATTACTGCCATAGACCGTTGTTTGGTAAATGGGATACAGGGATAATGAGTCACTAAGGGAAATGTGTGTTTCTTTCCGCACGGCTGTTTCATTAGACTCACTTAAGGGCTTTTCTTTATGGCTGCTTGAATCGCAGAGTAACTGGTGGTGTTGACCGCTCCCACACACGCAGTAATCTTTCTTGGGGCAATCTTGTCTTCTATGGTTTCCAAAACATTTGAAACATGCGTCGATCTGTTTCAACAGTTCGTATTTTCCATTTTTCCCGCTTATAGATAATTTCTGGAACTCATTACATTCTTCGGTGGTATGATTAATGGCGTCCTTTCGGTGAGACGGGTAGGCACACTTGTGAAACTTCTTTGAGCCTTGTCTGCTTACATGATAAGCTTGTTGCTTTCGGCGGTCACTCTTGGGAACATCATTTCTTCTTCTTCTCGACTGAACTTCAGCTATTCGTGCAACAGCTTCTCGCTCACCTTCTAGGAATTTCATGAAGAGGATAAATGGATGCACCTTCTCCACTGGAGTCATCTCTCTGTACTTCCGTCGCCATTCAACCCTCAAATGACAAGGCAATAATTCTGAAATGAAATCAATGTCTCGCATTGTTAGAACGTTCAAATTTCCCAACTCTTCCAATTGACTGTATGCTGATTCGACCTCATCCACTAGTTCCACTAGACCTTTGTAGTCATCGTCAGACACTGCTTTCAGTTTGTGTAAATCTTCTAACGCCACCTGAACACTGGCACCAACATCCTCATAATAACTTTCTAACTTTTGCCACATGACATCGTAGGCTTCAGGCTTTGTAACATATAACAGATCTTATACGCTTGCTTGCTTCGCCTCTTACCGATCTTTTGAGCTCATGGGCTAGTGCTGTTTTGTTTGGATATGCTGTTTCTGCCACTGATTTCCAAACTGCTTTGAATTCTGGCCATTCCTTTCTGTGTCCATTAAACGTGGGTAAGGACATTTTCTTTACTTGGACCCGAGGATCAAATCCAGTAGAATAGGGCGTAGACTCATGTGTTGTCTGTTGGTTGGGGTTGTAAGGTAGGTTTGTGGCCATGGTGGGGCTAATGACATGTGGGATAGGGTAAAGCATACCATGTGGGTTAGACGTTGAAGGACTCACAGTAGTATTACTAATAGATGGACTGTTTGAATATATGTTTGATTGTGGTGAACCCATGAAATTCTGTTGGCGTATACCAGCATTAAAATTCATCGTCCCTCCAAACTGGGGTAGGGTGGTAGTTGAGTATTGGGGTGCAGTGGTACTAGGAAATTGGGTGGTGCTTGGGTATTGAGGTAGGCTGAAACTCTGTGGTGGTACACTTGTAGTGGGAGTCATACTAGATTGGGGTAGGGCAGTACTGGTACTAGTATGTTGAGCAATGTTCATCAAGTCAACATTACTTGTTGGAGTATTAACCATGACATAGCTTTGGTTGTCACCAGTTGAACTTGTTGTGGGAACAAACTCAGGTGCTGATGTACTAATGGTACCAGCAGTATCGGACTCAGTGACAATGGGTGAGCTGTGGTTATTCACCTTCTCCATATTGGTGGGGCCAATAGGGGGTTGGTTGGTCTGAGTAACAGTTATTGGTTCAGATAATATATGGGACCCATTTGATGATGTAGCACTGTCTTGGGAAACATTTACAGTAGGAGGTGACACTGGATCACTTGCTACATGAATTTGACTCTGGCCAGAAGATACAGGGGTTTTGTCTGAATTCTGGCACTCGTGTAGATACAAGTTTATTGTTCTGACTTGATTGTAAACCATTCCACTTATCTTATCAATATCACTCTGTAATTCAATATCTTGCTCTGACTGTAATGATCCAACCAGACTCAGTTCAGAGGTTTTCCCATACATGACATTTAACATATACTGTAAATCTTGTTTGTCTAATAGCAAAGCTTGTATATTTGGGTTTGGAGAGTTAATGTTTTCATCAACAACTTTAAGCAACTCACCTGTTCTTCGAATATCTTGCTTTAATGCGATTCTCAATGGTTCTGCTGCTTGATTCTTACTTATTTGCTCCTTATCAGTCTTTACTTGCAAAAATACATCTCTAGCCTCAATATAATTCTGTTTTACATTCTCTCTATATTCCATGATGCTTTCGCCATTTACTACGCGATGTTCAGAATTATCCTCGTCCAATACAAGCAATTCAAACTCTTCGTTAACAACCCAGAAATCGTCATAAACCTTTTCGAGTTCGACCATTAAACTTTTCAATATTTGATACTCTATCTCTCGGTGGGCTGCACCGATAAGGCGTCTTGAAGCCAGAGTCACCGCTGCTTTAGCTCTACTCCTTTCTAGTTTCTTATCTTGAACACTCATTTCAATGTGTATAAGATCTACCGATGACAAACGAAAACTACTTCAAGTAACTCACTTCAAATCTTGGCTGGCCAAATTCTTTAAGTTGACTTCTTTCTAGCTTTGTTTTCACCGTCGATTTCGTTCACTAGCGTTTTACTGTAGCGGTATACGTCGCCAAGACATATGAGATATATGTAACCATGTTTTAACGCGCACAAAATAAGGTTTACTCCACAAAAAAGTCAAAATAAAACGATTTGATTTCCAACTTCTTTCTCGTAAAAAATATAAACACGTGCGGTAAAACGCTGTGGTGCAATCTAAAATTCACCAATACCGCGGGCTCACTTAACTAAAATATTTACAGTACTTCATGACGATCGTGACGAAATGTTTTCCCTACAAGCGCCATACCAGCACACTTTCCAATCTGCCCTCAAAGATGGATTTGCATTTGGAATCATTTAGTTAAAAAAGACTCATACTGACCAGTGTAGTCTACTTTACATTTACTTTACTGTTTTTTCAGTTTTATCTACAGTATTTATATTCAACATTAGACATGAGGAATTTAACCGGCAAATGAAATGGCTTCACCACAAGTTTTCAGTGTGGGGAATCCCCCATGCCGTCATTTAAAGTGATATTACGACGCTAAACTAGTATATCCAATTTTGATATTATTGTTATATATTATTATCTTATTGAGGAAGAATAGCATCGTCGGTTTCTCAGTATCTCATCTCAATTCATGCCTGAGATATTCAGGATTTTGAAACATGCAAATTAGATGCTGTATAATGTCATTTCATAGACTAAATAAAATTTTTAAAATGAAGAATATTTCTGCAAGTAACTATAGAGTATTGAAATTGCTTTAAAAATGCTTTGCTGCACACCTATTTTACATAAAGTTACACCCAGTTTGTAAATTTTATTTACATGTACTTGTAGCCTGTGTGAGTAAATGACATCATACGGCATATAACTGCATGCTTGCCCTTTAACTCTGGAAGGAGGTGAGATATCGAAAGCCATTCTAACTCATTCCAAATTGGATACAGTATAAATAAAAAATGCCTCAACGGGCCACTCCAGAAAAGATCAATACCTTCCCACAGAGGAAAGCCCACTGTGTCCTCACCCCATCTTACATAAGGCATTTTAACACCATGCACCTCTCCTAAAAGCGAACCCCAAAATTAAGCACCCCTCCTAATTTTAGTAATTTTTACCCTCCAATCCCTTTGAACAATACGAAATTCCTAATGAGTATGTGGGTGGAGGCATGGATTTTTTTTTTGGACTGAATTAAAATAATCTTTCCCACAATATTCTATGCTATAATGTATTTGGTTATATAACTTAAGTAGCTCCTGTAAGAGTTGTGTTGAAGTTCTTTTTTACTGTTACATGTAAATGTCCAATTGTTCATTAACATATCGACTGGACTTGAATATTGTGTCATTTTATGAAATAAATATAATATATATTAGTTACATGTCATGGACCTTGCGCCACATGTAAAAGTTGATTGTAAAGCGTGAGTGCATCCCTCCAATTAGTCGGTGCTTGCAGTTCATTGGTATCCATAACATACTGGAAGTACTCCTGTACCATGTTGTCTTCTTCATTGTCCATGAATAGGTACTCCTCAGCAACATGGTCGTACTTTTCTTGCGGTATTTGCTCAATGTAATCTGTCGCCCCATAATACTCACAGAGGTTGTATAATTCATCTGGTCTCCCACTAACTGTGTCAAATCTTGACTTCCGTATGTAATGCGTGTTCCAGTGATTGCTTACATAATCAACATCTTGCTGCAAAAGAGCAGAGAAGCTTAACCACAAACACTCATCTTGTAATTCATTCCCAGGAGTATATACTTCTCTTTCAATAAGATCCTTGAAGAAACTGATCCACCACTGTGTTCTGCTTCTGCGAAAGAATGACCACCACCCTTCTATACGCTGATTATGTGGCGATGACCCATAAATATGGCTTTCTTCGTCACTACGAAAGTAACACTGTATGGCAGCAACGACTCCATTTTCAGTGCCACAATCACTTCTCACCTTTTTTGGACAGCCATTCACTTGCATAGTTGTGTGTAAGTAGAACTGGGCGATGACATTTGGATCGTTATTGGTTCGAGCTACTTTAAGCCAGAGGATTTTTCTGCTCCAACCATCTATACAGCCATGTATAGGGAACCCATAAGGTTTCAATTTATCATAACCATCTATGTGCCAGCAAAAGTTTGGACCCATCGAAACGTAATTTCTCCTTGTAAGGCGTCTAGCTTTCCTTAAATTGCACCCCACCGGATCAAGTTCCCGAAGCAAACGTTCAACAACATTTCGTGGCACACAAATACCTTCAAGTCGCAATGTATGCCACATGGCCCGGTACCCATGCATACAACCTGGTCCATCTAGTAGCTGACGCATTCTTCTTCTGATCAACTCTTCGTCTACGTTCACTAACCTTCTTCCCAAGCCATAAGACGTCAGTCTATTCTTAAGTGTTCTGAGACTCATCTGAACGCCATGGAATTTGGCCAAAAACATAATGATTTTAGCGTACTCGAACCCTTTTTCAAAATAATGCGTAATGAGAACCTCTTCGCGATCCAATTCTATCCCACATTCGGGACAAAATAAAAAATCTTGTTCAATCAATCCGTTACAGTGCTCACAAAACATAACGCAAATAGCTTCTTACAAATCTCACCGACAAACAGAAAGACCAAAACATGACGCCATTTTGAATTCACCCAGTACTTTTGAGTGGAATCGGGAGTTTATAAAAATAAACAAGAAAAAATTAGTTTAAGGAAAGAAAGTTTTGGTTTTGAAAAGAAAGTTTTGGTTTTGAAAAGAAAGTTTTGGTTTTGAAAAGAAATTTAGTTTTGAAAAGAAAGTTTTGGTTTTGAAAAGAAAGTTTTGGTTTTGAAAAGAAAGTTTTGGTTTTGAAAAGAAATTTAGTTTTGAAAAGAAAGTTTTGGTTTTGAAAAGAAAGTTTTAGTTTTGAAAAGAAAGTTTTGGTTTTGAAAAGAAAGTTTTAGTTTTGAAAAGAAAGTTTTGGTTTTGAAAAGAAAGTTTTGGTTTTGAAAAGAAAGTTTTGGTTTTGAAAAGAAAGTTTTAGTTTTAAATAAAAAGATTTGTGTTGCACCTGTGGGCCACCGTACCTAACTGCTAGAACTGCAATCGGCTTCTATCTGACTCTTCTGGGTTCAAAAATCCTCTTTCAACTACCACATCTCTTCACGCACGATTTGATCAAGACTCAAGAGTTCTATTTCTAAACCAATTTAAAACATTGAAGTCTTTGGCGCGAAAACAACCGGTTTGATCAACTTAATTTTTTCGCTTTTTCCTCTGTTTCGTAAACGTCGAAGTATTTACAGCTCTGTGTGCGATTTTTTGCTTTGTTTTCTTCTTCGATAATCTATAGTCAGCGACGAACACTTCTGACTACTTGTAAACACGAAGTGTGCTCAACCTAGCCAGACTTCTTGCATGTGCTTGCAAGTGAGCATTATTGGTTTTTCATGTTTACCAGTGATGTCTGTTATCAATGTTGTTTCAATATAAACTTATGCATGGGTGAATAGTGGTAAATTGTCCACTCCCGTCCACATTCTTCTTTCTCCATTTCCAACAAAAAGCCAGACGAAAATTCAATCCACCAAGAAACTGGTAACACAAGTAAAAGTTAAAGCCAATGTTATGAAAGGCAAACTGAATGCTATTTTCTTGTAAAAGGCACTGTCCATAGAAACTGAAGTCACTGGATAGATGTACCAACAACAGGAATGCTTCCATGAAGAAAACACAATACCTGTATGTTTAATATGTTCACTTAATTACTCCAGGAAACAGTGAAGGTTTCACTCACTGACAACTTGTTCGTTCATGCAAGGCAGGTCTAGGTGGTTGCTGGAAACATGTAGCTGCTTTAATATTTCAACTGCTTGAGTTCATACAGCTTGAGGCAACAGAGGTCCCCTGATGATTTATTTACAGTAACATGCACTCAGCTGCTACAACAATGGCATGTCCCCAACAAAGAAGAACTTAAAACTGCAGTACTATTTGATCATTGAATTTAGTTAAGCAACAGCACAGCACTAAGACAAGTCAATGATTCAGACATAAAAAAAATAAAAGATGGTTTGACCAAAGCTGGGACATCTAAATATTTTGAAGGACTGCTTGAATCAAATAAATGTCAACCATGTGACTGCAGTGGTTTTTTTCAAGGGTATGCCATCAAAAAAGAAATTTACTGGCCAAAAGCAGATTAAAAGCTAGTCAGCTGTTTAATGTTCAAATTAGGAATACAATTTTGCAAAACATACAACACTGTACTTTCACTGACAGCACTAAATATTTACCAAACCCTGAATTTGTCCCATTTGTTAAAGAGAAACTATATGTCTCAAAAGAAAATTGAAGGACATTGAAATAATGTCCAAAAGCAGTCTTGGGTTTAAGGAAAGAAGACTACATGTATGTTTAACTGCTTCAAATTTTGGCCTCGTGATAAACAGACAACAAAGCTTCTACCCAAAGTCTATACTCAACAAGCAGTTCTTTAAGAACAATAAATTTGTCAGCGTGGGTCCTGCATCATGTCTTTAGGGGGAAGACAATGAACAAATCGCAGTGTTGATATTTGTAGAAAAAGTAATAGGTGAAGGCAAATCTATTAATGCATGCACTCAGTGTGGATTTTAGTAAATAATTATTTAGAAACACCATGGCTATTTGCAAGTCCAGATTGCTTTTTATTTGATCCTTCTGAAAGTTTAAATCCATGTGGTGTAGCAGTAGGGGGGGGTAACCTGCATAGCAATTAATTAAGCGTTGCTTAGTAGTCTGGGTACAAAGGTGGAGGAAATGCTTGTGGACAGACCCCGGTGTTTGGGAAAACCTTGGTCATCCACAAATGGGGGCTTCTGATTGGTGTGGCTCGAGTCATAATCTGTCAATCTGGAAGCATTCCTGTTGTAGGTACATCTATCCAGTGACTTCAGTTTCTATGGACAGTACCTTTTACAAGAAAATAGCATTCTTTGCCTTTCATAATATTGGCTTTAACTTTTACTTGTGTTACCAGTTTCTTGGTAGCCAGACTTCTTGCATGTGCTTACAAGTGAGCATTATTGGTTTTCCATGTTTATATACCAGTGATGTCTGTTATCAATGTTGTTTCAATATAAACTCATGCATGGGTGAATAGTGGTAAATTGTCCACTCCCGTCCACATTCTTCTTTCTCCATTTCCAACAAAATGAATAAAAAGCCAGACGAAAATTCAATCCAGGTTGAGTACACTTCGTGTTTACAAGTAGTCAGAAGTGTTCGTCGCTGACTATAGATTATCGAAGAAAACAAAGCAAAAAATCGCACACAGAGCTGAAAATACTTCGACGTTTACGAAACAGAGGAAAAAGCGAAAAAATTAAGTTGATCAAACCGGTTGTTTTCGCGCCAAAGACTTCAATGTTCTAAATTGGTTTAGAAATGAAGAGATGTGGTAGTTGAAAGAGGATTTTTGAACCCAGAAGAGTCAGATAGAAGCCGATTGCAGTTCTAGCAGTTAGGAATAGCGAATGACTGTGGACTTAGTTACCTCAAAAGAAATCTATGTAAGTACCTACCTTTCAGATGTGTAAAATCTCAAATAGTTATCAGAGCCTTCTTCATCGAACGAAATTATCTCTTCGTCGCAATGATGAATATTTTGAAAAATATGGCAGTTCCACATCCACAATTCCCCCAAAACACAAAGCAAACCACTTAGAATAGATAAAAATCTTTATTAAATCTTCAGAAGAAAAAAATCATCTACAAATTTAACTAAATGCTTCACCGCTCCTATTCGAAGGAAGTGGTCGCCATCTTCCAAAATTTATTTGTGTAACTAAACTCCCAGCATGCTTTGCTTTAATGCATAAGGTCCATTCAATCAGCAACCTGCAAACGCTTTATCACAATTCCTGGACGGGTTGCCTAAAAAATCGTTTTAAATGCCAAACTGGATAATGCAAAATTTTACATATAGTTAGAGCCATTACCTTCAAGTATAACATCACATTTATGTGTTGTTCGATATTTAAAACCAATATTTTAAGCAACCCGTCAAGGAATCGTGATAGAGCGTTTGCAAGTTGCTGATTGAATCCGCCAATCAAAATTGCATTGTTGCGTATCATGCAAAGTCGTACGCAAGAGAACGTCCGCTTTGACTATAAAGGGTGCTCGAACGTATTTCGTTGCTAGACAACCGGTTAAAACGGTCAAGTCTCGGCTCAAGGTGCTACGCAGACATGGCCAGACATTTCGATAATAGTAAAATTTATTATCTGTTAGATACATTCCGCCGACACTTGTATAGTCTTTTCAAAAACTTTCACGCAGATTCATTTACACGAGCAGTAAGCCGAACACATTCAAAATACCAGTCTTCGTAAATTTCGTAATATAAAGACTAAAGTTCTAAGCTATACTATGCGAAAAATTAACCTTTTAAACTAGGACATTGGCAATAAAAATTAAGTTTGTCTAATTCGAAAGAACTCGTAGAATTGTAATCAGGAAGATCTTTTACAACTTTTTTGTATCTTTCTCCGTTTTCAAGATATTCCAGTTTGTTTGATATGTAAATTAGATGGTCTCTGACGTCAGGAGCAGGGTACAAAAAGTTGTAAAGATTTTCCATTACAATTTTACGAGTTCTTTCAAATTTGACAAACTTCGTTTTTATTGCCAATGTCCTTTAAATCGCTGCATGCATGGCTGTATGAGCTTTTGTTTACAATATTTAATTTATATTATGGTTATAGCTTAATTGCTGATTACACTGACTTTCACGTATATCTATTTGCACGGGCAGAAAGAATATAGTCAAAACAATACTTTTTGTAAATTTCGTGAAGTTTGGAGCTAAACTTTTCAAAATATGAGCTTTCGACTAAACAATTCACAGAACAACACTCGCCCAGTTAGTTAAAATTTAACTAATTTGCATAAATTTTTAGTTGGTTGTATTTAACAATTTGCTTTCTATTCTCTAAATAATTTTCAAACCATTTTTGGGATATTCCTCTTATGCCATAATATCTAGCTTTTTAATCAGAATCGTGTGATTAATTGTATCGAACGCTTTTGACAAGTCAAGGAAAATACCAATTGTGTATTTTTCCTGGTCTATTGCTTTTGTAATTTTTCAACAAGTTCAATTATTGCAAGTACTGTTGATCTATTTTTTCTAAATCCATATTTGTGTAATGTGTTTTGATAAAATTTTGGTTTTTTCAATGAATTTAATTAGTCTTTTGTACATTAGTTTTTCTAATAATTTAGAGAAACAGGAAAGAACCGATATTGGCCGGTAGTTTTCAAATATATTGTTTTCATTTCCTTTGAAAATGGTTGTTACGGCTAATTCGGCTATATCTTTAACTTGTCAGAAATAATCCCGCTTACAAGTGTTAAATTGTATATATGGGTGAGTGGTTTTGAAATTTCTTTTGCACATATAGTTTTATTATTTTAGTGCTAATGCCACCATATCCAGGACTTTTATTTGAATCCATGCATGCCTTTTAGTTCAGTTTATTTCTAGTTCGATTTTTGTGAAAGGACTTACTAGTCTGGTAGTTATGTTATAGTTACGTATTTATCGAAAGTTGTATCTGTAATAAAGTATTCATTGAATTTATTGGCTACTTCCGATGGATTATCTACTATATCTGTGGAGTTAGTTTCAAAAAACCTTTTGGGTATTTCCAAATTTTTCTTCTGTTTATTAAGAATTTTCCATATCATACTTGTATCGTGTTTGTATTTTATTAATAGTTGCCCTTGAGGGCCATCTGTTAGATAACTGTGACAGGTTAAGATGTTACTCTCCTTAAATAAAGTATTGTATTGTATTGTATTGTATTGTATTCATAATATATTTTCTTTGATATTTTATATTATATGGTTTAATTTATTTTTGTACCTCTTGTACGTGTTTTCTATTTTCTTTCTGGGGTTTAAGTACGTCTTATAAAGTTTGTTTTTCTTCCTTACAGATTTTAAATACAGCTATGGTTATGGTTTGTCATCCATGGGCTCTTACCTTTATCAATGTTATTTTTCTTAACCAGTTTTGTTTTATATGGAAAATTTGTTTCATAAGCCATTATAAATGATTTGAAAAATTCATTAAAAGCATATTCAAAATTTTCACTATAACAAGACGCCTGGGTCAGGCGTTCACTCGAGCTACTGGCAAGCACACCGAACCTGAATCGAAGGAGTGCATACTTCACACTGGTGAACATATTTACGATTTTACGATCACGACAATTGTCAGCCACATTGATCGCTGTTTAACCACAAAGTCAGCCAGTCACTTTCAAAATCTACCAACAATTCGTGCAAGAACTCTTTGATCAAAAGGCAAACCTGTTCAATTGCAACTTTTTGTCCAACTCCAAAGCGAAAGGAGCAAAGAAATTACAACATGCCTCACGGCCTCACTCAATCCACTCAGTCACACGGCTAACAACTTACCGGAAGTATGAATATTAGCGGGAGTAAAAAGTTCCAAACGTGACACCCAAAAAGGAAAAAAAAAGGAGGCAAAACCTAGACTCGGCCTACCATAGTACGTAGTCCGAGTAATTATCAAATTAAAACTTGTCTTCGAGGATCTGTGGATCTGAATCGAATTCTGACGGGCAAGTCTTCCCTTTGGAACATGCATCCGTCTTACTACCATTTGCGAGCTACCGTTAGGCGCCTGTTTGAAAACGCGTTTGTTTACGTTTCAAACGTCAACGTTTGGCGGGTCTAGCATGCTAATTATAACATGATAACCAATCACTTTGAAGCGTGAGGTTTACGCGTTCGAAGCATGAAATTGACATGTTTGGCAAACGTACGTACACGTTGATGCAAAGAAAGCTCGAGTTGCGCTGCTATACAAACACACAGTGGATGTAGTACGAGGTGCGGGAAAGTACTGTAATGTGCATGTAATGCATGAATGTGAACAAAAAAGGTAGATCATATCATTTAGGAAAAGCACTCGACGGTGACTTGCGAAGGGTGATACTTGAACACTGCCTGAAAAATGGCGGTGACCCAGCTCATCTACCATGCACTTGCAATCAACCGTTAGGCGTGATCGTTTTTTCGCGTTTGTTTACGTTTGAAACGTTCACGTTTGGCGTAACTTGTTCGTTATTTTAAACCTGTAAACCAACTGATTTGAACCGTGAATAGACAAACTTTGACAAGTCCCGCCCACACGTTTGACAAACGTGAGAGCATGTTTTCGAGTGTATTTTACACGTACATTTACAAACGACGAAGCCGAAATCGTTCGATTTTTATGGGAAAGGATGGAGTTTATCGGCAGCCGATCACGGTGAGGATAGAGCAACTGTTGATCTTTGTTTTGGCGTCGAGAAGTTAACTGCCGATTGTGATTTGGGTGAGAGAATGTCGTTCAAGTAAACGTGTTGGCAAATTTTTGACGAAGTGTCCGGCATTCACATATTTTACAAAACAGGTCAGTTTGAGTCGATCACGAAACGTACTTCAAACCAAAATTTATTATAGCAAAGTTACTACAAACAACAACCAAGGTAAGTGTATTTTGTTTATACATGCTAAATTCGCTCAAAATAATATTAATACACTGAAATAAAGCAAAATACACTTACCTTGGTTGTTATTTGTAGTAACTTTGCGATATAAATAATATTGGTTTGAAGTACGTTTCGTGGCCGACTCATACTGTCCTGTTTAAAATATTATAAGGTGAAGGCTGGACACTCCGTCAAAAATTTGCCAACACGTTTACTTGAACGACGTTCTCTCACCCAAATCACAATCGGCAGTTAACTTTTCGACGCCAAAACAAAGATCAACAGTTGCTCTATCCTCACCGTGATCGGCTGCCGATAAACTCCATCCTTTCCCATAAAAATCGAACGATTTCGGCTTCGTCGTTTGTAAATGTACGTGTAAAATACACTCGAAAACATGCTCTCACGTTTGTCAAACGTGTGGGCGGGACCTGTCTAAGTTTGTCTATTCACGGTTCAAATCAGTTGGTTTACAGGTTTAAAATAACGAACAAGTTACGCCAACGTGAACGTTTCAAACGTAAACAAACGCGAAAAAACGATCACGCCTAACGGTTGATTGCAAGTGGTAGATGAGCTGGGTCACCGCCATTTTTCAGGCACTGTTCAAGTATCACCCTTCGCAAGTCACCGTCGAGTGCTTTTCCTAAATGATATGATCTACCTTTTTTGTTCACATTCATGCATTACATGCACATTACAGTACTTTCCCGCACCTCGTACTACATCCACTGTGTGTTTGTATAGCAGCGCAACTCGAGCTTTCTTTGCATCAACGTGTACGTACGTTTGCCAAACATGTCAATTTCATGCTTCGAACGCGTAAACCTCACGCTTCAAAGTGATTGGTTATCATGTTATAATTAGCATGCTAGACCCGCCAAACGTTGACGTTTGAAACGTAAACAAACGCGTTTTCAAACAGGCGCCTAACGGTAGCTCGCAAATGGTAGTATTAGTCTATGCATGGGTGCATGTCCGAGATATAGGGGATGCGGAAATAAATCCACTAGTTGGCGTCGGTGTGGACATTATTTCTACATGTTGGTGGTGTCTACACTGTTGGGGTAACCGTTAGTGCAAACCATTAGTTTGAATACATGTAGGCCAATCACTTCCATATCGTCGTCTGATGTTTTATTTGAATTGAAGTACGCGGTTTTGTACCCTGCGAGTCGGAGCCCCTTTCCGACCTACGCAGGCTTCGCTTCGGGCTGCCAGAAAACTCGATCTTCGCCCCAGGTTTGGGACGAGTCAGTCAGGTTTTAAACTGGTCAAACAAGTTCTAGTTTATGAACACGCGCAAGTAGGAAAATAGCAAGTAACACGTTAGAGCCTGGGCCCAAAATATTATCTTGGAAACCGTTCACGTATGCTCAAAAAGAAATATCGAGTTTGAAGCCTGCGCAGGTCGGTAAAGGGCTCTGACTCGCAGGGTAAGGCGGTTTTCCACTGGGCGAAAAATGTCGCGCGAAGCGACATTTTCTTCTTTCGTCTCGCAAGCTCTCGAGTGGAACTAATTAGCCAAGACAAAAGAAAAATGTCGTGAGTCGGTCGACAAATGTCGCCTAGTGGAAAACCGCCAGTTAGTGTTGCTTGTGTTGATTATTCTATAGAATTATAGTGAAAAGAAACTATGCGTACCCCCTAAGTATGAGTTATTAAAAATTAAAAATTCATGATATATGATATTTTGATTAGAGATTACATCACTAACTTACCAACCATTGATGTCATTGCAATCTAGCTATTAATAAGACGTGTGGCGCGTTCGGTTCGTCATACTAGCCAAGCTAAATCAGTAGGACCATATACCTATTATCTGATCATATATACCTATCTCGATTTAGTTTCACTTTGTGTGTAATATAATGGCTGATAACCCAGGTTTTCAGAGGTGAGTGTTGTCTGTAGCTTATACTGATGTGTGCGTGGGAGTCGAGAGTAAGTGGGATAAAAATATTGATCATAGTAATGAAATGTTGCATGTTGGTTGGAAATTTACTAAAATTTATATCAAGTAACGAAGAGTTGACGCAAATAATGATGTGTTGATCGAGCAACTAAACTGCAAAGCGATTTGCCAAAAATTAATGTTCGGAGAGATGTATAAGTAGGCCCCTTCAAGTCGAAGCCGAAGTAGTTAGAATGATTTCGCCATATCAGCCAATTTC
Organism: Corallium rubrum; assembly: GCA_964035015.1. Lineage (NCBI taxonomy): Eukaryota > Metazoa > Cnidaria > Anthozoa > Scleralcyonacea > Coralliidae > Corallium > Corallium rubrum. The sequence continues at coordinate 43,139,001 of OZ035997.1, forward strand.
GCCACAATGCGCGAGATTACTTGAACTCGCTCAGAGGAATACAATACAGATCGTTATTCTTGTGTCTATATATCCTCATGGTATACTGGAATTTGACCACAACGACGTTCAAACTCAACTTCAAGTCAGTCAAATTAAATGATGTAATCAGCTATGGAAACATCTTGTAAATTTGCATTACATTAATACGTAGTATATGCGCTCGCTGGCGGTTGGGAAAATTACTGAATAAGTTATAATTATTGTAAGTTGACTAGTACGTAACTGCCGTGATTATAATATTGAAATATTCTCCATGATCGAGTTCATGATCATGTGACGAGGTAAACTGCGAAGTCAGTATTTTTTTTTGTCTGGGTTTCAGTTGACGCTTCCACGTGCCCGAATGAATTGCGGGGAAGAATCTCTATATCGCTAGCCACTTAATAAAATACAAAACAATGGACACTCTGAAAGAGGTTAACATTTTTATTCAACGTTTCGACTAACAGTCATCATGTGTAACGCGATCTACTATATATACGAGATGAATGATGTCATTAGATCGATTAAATGATGTCATTAGATCGCGTTACACCAGCATCATTCCTGTTCTTGACGATGACTGCAAGTTAGTCGAAACGTTGAATAAAAATGTTAACCCTTTTTGGAGTGTCGATTGTTGCGTATTTTATTAATTTACTCAGTGGTAACCATGCATAATTTTTAAGTAGCCACTTGTCAATCCACTTTGGCTATTAACCATGCTTTGGCGGATGGGGTAAAAAAACCTTGAGCCCACAATCCTAATGTTTTACTGGATAGCGGTTGGATATAGCAAATGTCAAAATAAACCCTGCACGAAGAATACATATGATTGAAAGTCAAGCAATGAATAGAAAGAATATACGAGAAGTTGCATGTCGCGTACGAAGTGATGAAATTGCAAAGTAAAATATACAATGCTAAAAGTTGAATTTGAAATACATAATGTTGAATGTTCAATAAACAAACTGCAACTTAAAATATAGAATATGAATTTTGTCGGGGATTTAACGTCATATAAAGATACCAACAAAACACGTTTTTTCCTACAGAATCTTCGTTTTATACCGACCAGTTTTCCCAAAAGTGGTGTCGCACAAACTACCCCCGTACGCTACGCTCCTGCTTTCTTTATAAATTCAGTTCAAAAACAGAAAAACTCAATAATTCACGAGGAACTGACACAAAGGAAATCAGTACCATGTCTGATAAAGAAACCTCCTGATTTACATAAACTTTATCTTCTATACCGCAAATGTGTCGTTTTTTAAGCTATCTAAATCTGATAAAACACTGCTGCTCATGTTTTAAATATTACTTAAACGTTTTCACAATACAATCAAGCATTTTTTTCATTCATTTCGTCCACGCGGAGAATCTTGCGGTCAGATTTTTAATTTCTCGGGGCGCGATGCGAAGCGTCTGTATTGCTATAGATCGTTTTCACTCACGTGAGCGGTGTCCCCATTGGGGGCGGTGAAACAATACGAATTGTTTTAGGGTGATATAAAAACACCATCGTTATCTTACTTATTGATATACCAATCTACATCTACATCTACATCTACATCTACACCTACACCTACACCTACACCTACACCTACACCTACACCTACACCTACACCTACACCTACACCTACACCTACACCTACACCTACACCTACACCTACACCTACACCTACACCTACACCTACACCTACATGTACACCTACACCTACACCTACACCTACATGTACACCTACACCTACACCTACACCTACACCTACACCTACACCTACAACTACACCTACATGTACACCTACACCTACACCTACACCTACCCCTACACCTACACCTACACCTACATGTACACCTACATGTACACCTACACCTACACCTACACCTACACCTACACCTACACCTACACCTACATCTACACCTACACCTACACCTACACCTACACCTACACCTACACCTACACCTACACCTACACTTACATCTATATCTACATCTACATCTACATCTACATCTACATCTACATCTACATCTACATCTACATCCACATCTACATCTACATCTACATCTACATCTACATCTACATCTACATTTGATTCTTTAACAGATACTTCAGAATATCTATACCTTGCTTTTAGTACTCTTGATGTTACCGAAGACGAAAATTCAAAAAAGTCCGTTGAAGATGCTAAACAGGAAAAGTCCGCAAAGCCATCTTCCATTGAAGATGCTAAACAGGAAAAGCCATCTTCCATTGAAGATGCTAAACAGGAAAAGCCAGTTTCCGTTGAAGATGCTAAAAAGGAAAAGCCACCTGTGGTTTCTTTTGGGCAATTGGTAAGTAGGTCCTCAATTATGCAGAAGATCAGTAACTAAGAAATTTATCACTTTCTTTAAAAAATTTAGGTTTTCGTTTAGGGTTGCCCTTGTTTATCAATCAAGCATTAAAAAATTCGCAATATTGACTGTACTATCGATTGTATAAATACCTCAATCACCGTTATTAAGCAGGCATATAGTCTGAAAATTTAATTTTAGACGCATATTTCTATTACAGAAGCGAATTGTCAGAGTGTTGACCAATTCTGATTTTCGCGCGCATACCGCTCCGCTTTTTAGTAATTTGAATTTGCTCGATATTTATAAGAGTAACTCCTTTCATATTGGTAAATTTATGTTTTCTTATCACAATCAATTACTGCCGCCGCCTTTTCTCAACTTATTTACTATTGGTAATCAAGTCCATGACTATAGCACAAGAAACGCAAGCTCATACCGATCTCATGCATGTAGAACTAATACAAAGCAATTTACCATCCTTTTTCAAGGTCCCAAGCTGTGGAATTCTCTCCCTGATAATGTTATAAATTAATGCAGAGACGTTAAATTACTTCAAGAAAAGAATGCTAAAATACTTATTTGAGTCTTAATTACGTTTAAATTTGACAGTGCCATGCTATGTAATACTATCAATTTAAATTTTACTTACTGCCTTGCTCCGAGGAGACATCCTCCTTGCCACTGATATCTACCTTTCAGCGTCAGTGTTATTTAACGCACCCATTGGTTATTATATTATACTTGTGCTTACTATTTTCTTTTGCAAATTTGTATTAGTGGCAAATATTATTAAATCCTAAATCCTAACATCATCCGTTAGAATTTTAATAAAAGAATTTAAAAGTTCGAAACAATGAATTTTTAAATGGATTGAATAGAATTCGCAAGAATTCGCAAGAATGAAGTTATAAGGCAAGGCTGTATTCATCATCTTCTTTGTTGACGACGCATGCTTCGACTTTTTTATGTATAACATGCTCTATGTTCAATGTTTTTATGTATAACATACTTGCTCTGAAGCGAGGACCAAATTTCAACACAATTTCAATGAAAATCCGCTGCGCCATATGCGAGAAACGTCATGGCGCGATCTGATGTAACTTTGATGTAACGCACCTAACAGTTGGAACGTGAGGAAGAGGGCCCGGGTAAAGCTGGAAAAAATATTAGAAATAACTAAGTCTTTTTGGCAGGATTTTTTTTTGTATTTTATTTTGCAAAATAAGCTTGGCTTTTAGGTTTTAGGTCTTTCGCACTATGTTGAATAACATATGATATTTACCGTCTGGCATGTAAAAACATTCCCTGCAGGCAGAGGACGTCTCTCAACAGGAAAGAGACTTCTGCAAACATCCGACACTTTTCCTGTCGCGCATGCGCGAAGTTACCTTGATTCACCAACTCTGTGGGTTCAAAAATACGAAGCACCACCACGTAAACAACGTTAATTCGTTGGTCATTGCGTAAGTACGCTTAGTAGCCAATCAGAATACGTATTGTACCAAACCGGTTTCCAAAATTGGTTTGACACGTCCAAGATCATGAACGGCGGCTACATAAGCGAAGTGTCGGATGTTTGCAGAGGTCTCTTTCCTGTTGGGAGACGTCTGCCTACAGGGAAGTAAAAACATTTGTTCTCACTCTCACAAACGGACAAGGGCTTTGTGCCATATATGTTTAAAACCTCAAGCAAATGTTGTTGTTTTTGTGCGAATCTTCTTTGCGATAAATAACACATTGAACCTTTGATCCTATTCGAAAATTGGGTGGCAAATTAATACAAACAAATTTTAATAAGGACCGTCAATTATTATCTGGTTTGTTAAACGTCGGAACTTTGAAGTTGCCACCCATGCTCTACTATAGAGTGTTTTCACTCACGTGATTGGTGGCCCATTGGGGTGGTGAAACAATACGAAATATTTGAATAAGAAAGAGCTAATTCCCATACCGTACACCAATATGGCCGCCATTTCATTGTTTTGGCACACCAATATGGCCGCCGTGACGTAAGATGAAAACGCTCTATTGCAACCATGCGTGCATGACGTCATCTGCAAGAGCGCATGCATGCATGCATGCATACATGTATTAAACGTTTGTTTTCTTTTTTTAGTTTCGTTTTGCCGACAGGATTGATGTATTTCTTATGATACTAGGCACAATTGGAGCTATAGGTCAAGGTGCTATTTTGCCATTGCAGTTTATTATCTTTGGAGGACTTTCAGATGCTTTTATCGATTACTCAAGATGCGAGTTTGCAAATTGTACGAGACCGGATATTGAAGCGAAAATGACAACCTTCTCTTATTACTACATTGGTCTATCTGTTGGAATGGCGCTCGTGCTTGTTTTACAAATGGGCTCCTGGGGCCTTACTGCAGAACGACAAGTTTACAAAATGAGAAGGGCCTATTTTAGAGCAATTCTCCGTCAAGACATGGCGTGGTTTGACACATTTGACAGTGGAGAACTCAATACTCGCTTGTCAGAGTACGTATAGTATATGTTTAATTAATAACCTATTATAAATAAGCGCGCGGTTCCGTTATAACTGAAAGAATATAGCTCCTCCCACTTTGCCTGTGAAAAAATCAAATCTGCTCAAAAACAAAACACTTTTGGCATCACATGGCCACACAATTTGAATTTAAAAGATCTGGAGATAATTTTGTTCCAGGAAGAAACGATATAAAACACAAGTACTTGAAACATCTATTAATACTTCTTACTTGTTTCCCTTCAATGTGTTTTTTTTATTTGAGGTTTTGACTAGCTGATAGATAAGCCATGTAAAAACGATATTTGTGTGAACGTATAGTCTGAGGTGTTGACACACGTAATGGCTGATAGGCAACTGAGCGTTTAAAACCCTGGGGCTCGCCCCTTTTATACTGGGCAACGTTGTGCTGTCCAGCATGAACAAGTTTGGGCTGTTCATTCAAATACAATAGCAAGTCCATATACACCGTTGCTTAGTTGTCAATGCTTGTAAAAAATTGTTAACCAGTTGAAGAACAATGCATGGTTAACATGGTGAGATTCCAGTCGAGTGGCTCATTGCATGATATATACAGTATTCTTCCTACGTTCTGACGTTTTCTTCTATAGCTAAAAGAAAGTGAACCTATTTGTTTCATACAATAAAAAAGCCAAAAAGGTTGTGCTGCGTAGACAGTGTTTTGGTAGATCAAAGTATGAAGGCGGTAAACAAAGGGGATAAAAATAGTTCAGGCGTGCATACATCTACTGCGTTTAATGCCTATAGGTACCATATGGTAAAAAAACAAAGATTTCACTCCATGTCTCTCATAGGGTCATAGCATTGGCTTATGAATAATTGGTGTACAGTAGTTATTTTGGTTTCGGTGATTTGTCGTCAGTTGTCGTTTCATTCTACGTTTTGATTGGCTCCGAAGATATTCTTTTGTTACTTACACGAGCGATAGCAGAGTTATCTACTCGCGCATGCGCCGTAGATACAAAAATGAATTTGAAATATAGTCCCATATATTGTCCCATATATCTAAAGTTGATCTTAAATGTTTCTAAACTAAACTTTTTTGAAATCTGAAATTTCCAGATGGGACTTTCTAGCAATTCAAACTTATAGTTGACGTCATTCAGAAATAAAATCATTTTGAAATCAAGCCATTTGCGATGGTTTATTTTACCACAAAGCTACGGTGGATGGCATACCACGACCACTTATCTATTATAGGTGCCTAAGGTGATGTGGCGATTGCAGGAGTATATCGGGCAGACGAACGGACAGGCAGGCGGACAGACAGATAGCTATAGAGAGCAGATCAGTCCGACCAACAGACTGGGCGAATGACTGACACAAACACATGTGCACAGATTGACAGATAGACAGACACCATATTAACTTTAAGAACCGGCGTCTAATTATTGAGTCTAATTTATTCGTACCTTTCTGTATGTTTCTTTTCTAGTGATTTAAACAAAATAGCGGATGGAATTGGTCAAAAGTTTGCTCTCTTGTTACATGCCATGACTGGGTTTATTGCTGGCTATGTGCTTGGCTTTATCTACGGGTGGAAGCTAACACTTGTTATTCTTTCAGTTTTTCCTTTGATAGCGGTTGCTGGTGGATGCGCTTCATCGGTAAGAGCATGAATTCAGATCATTTAACATATGTATGTGTCTGCGTGCATGCTGAATAGAGATTATATATATACGGTAGGTGACAGCGCAATTTCGAGTGCAATTTTAAAAAACAAAACAAAAACAAAACATGCACGAGCGACTTTCTTAAATATTTCAAAATAGCTATTTGAGTTTTTTAAAAAACTCACAATTGAGTGTTTTTTAAAAATTGCACAATTAAGAAACTATTACGAATTTTTATTACCCTTAGGTTTCAGTCACGTGATTTTAATTCTCATTGAGATTTTATTTTCAATTTCCAGATGGTGGTCAGGCAAAATAAGATTAGATCGATTTGTATAATCTAGCGTAACGCCAGCGTACGACATTTTCTAACACGAACGTAAACAACTCTAGAGTATCATGAAGATCGTGTAAATATTTTGAAGTAAATCAAATAATAATCGACCTTTCTTTTTGCTATTGACCACTATCTGGATATAAAAAAACGGAAGTGACGTCACGTGAAAGTAAGGAATCGGGGCACTTACTACTCCCTTTGGATTAATAGCGCGTTTTGATTGGCTGAGACGCTCTGACTGGCGGTCGTTACTTTCCCATAATAGACCGGTTCATTAAATGAATTGCAATAGCAAATTTCCGCTCGAAAAGAAAAACAACACCTAAAACAAAGTTTGGAGAATATGTTAACAGATAAAGTGTTCATCTGTTGCTATGACAACGTGCAATGGCGTTTTTAAATGGTCACAAATTCACATTTAATAAATTTATTTCAATTCTTGGTTACCCCTAAATCTTTTTGAACTAAAACATGTTGTAAGTTTAAGTCTGTAGATCCATATTTCTCATTAAATTATATTTAAACTTATGGCTAATTTGGCTAATATCCATGCAGAATTTTCAAGCTTGAAATTTGCATATATATTTTTACTCCTCAAGTTTCTGCAAGAGGTACCCAGTTGACAACGAGGAAAACACGCTCGCTATTTTCGATGAACTTTTTCTTCGATTTTGCAGCTCAGGCAACTTCAATTTTCAAAATTGATTTCTGCATGAGCTCTTATTATATGGATAGTTTTTGAAACCATTTAAAACATTCGCAGTACGTGTTTTATCAGATCTAAAACACTCGGCTATCGCATCGTGTTTTAAATCTGATAAAACACTGCTGCTCATGTTTTAAATAGTACTTATCAAATTCATTAATAATTCATAAGGAAAATTCCAAAGAAATAAATGTTTAATTAGGTGTTTGTAAATACTGTTAAAACATTGATTAATAAAACATCAATGTTTTATCAAAGTTATTAGACACTAGCAGCTCAAATTCACTGAGTTAAATGATCTTATCTAACGTTTCTTACAACTCTTATAAAACAAAGTATTCATCATGTACACGGTCGCTCAAATTTTAACTACTACATAAATACCTCATTAATAGTCAATGAAGGATTTATACAAATAAGTCCCTCCAACCCTCCATATAAATCCCTTGCGTTTCTAATGAAGCATTTACGGGAGATAAAACTCATGATCACAAAGGAACCAACTCGACCATGAATTAAGTATAGGTTAGTTACTGAGAAGGAGGTAACTATAAGCTAGTTAGTTACTGAGGCCAGAAGGACCGAGGTAACTAACTTTAGCTTAGTTACCGACTTCGAGGTAACTAACCTGCTTAGTTTATTCATGATACAGACGATATTTGTCATTATTTAACAAAAAAATAGTATTCTAGACATAGTTTTAAAGTGATATAGTATATAGGTCATTTAACATGCAAGGTAACTAACCTATATATTAACCGCGGCACATCAAAGAGAATTTATGCATGAATAAACTAAAATTCTAGTTAAAACTCAGTGGAGATACAATTAGTCTTTCTGCGTTTTTGGTGGGTCCACAGTATAGGCTTCATAAGTCCCGTTCGATATTTGCTACCCTTTTCCGTATCCCGACAGGTTAGGTTAGCAGACCCAATCCCGACCAATAATTACGTCTTCGTTATTTAGAAATCCAAAATCTCGTTGTTCACTTTTCCTTATTTCACGAATCACGACAGCAAATATCTCTATATCTCGTTTGCCGTCATTTTTGAAATCCCGAAACTCATCTATTTTTTCACTTGTATCCCGTTTATCGTTATCAAAATATAGTTATCCCGCGTCCCGATGAACCTATTGTGGACCTTCTTTTTAGTTAATTTGTTTCTATTTAAATTTCAGATTTATTCCCGTGCATGATAGCATAATTTATGAACGTTTCTTTCATTTATTAAACTGTGTAGCTTATGACCACGTATACCACCAAGGAACTACAAGGTTACGCAGAAGCTGGTAGCATCGCCCAGGAAGCTCTTTCATCAATTCGAACGGTTGTCGCTTTTGGAGCACAAAATAAAGAAACAGAAAGGTATGCAATTACGTATTGTTGTTGGGAGACCGCAACGTAACGTCCGTAATCATTCCAAGCACGTTGATATATAGCAATCAAACATGCACCACAAAAATGACCGAGATCGATAATTGCATGCTGTTATCTACATTTGTATACTGCGATTTAAACAAATTCTAGACCACTTTTACAGGGGGTGGGGTTAATATTTTCTTGACCATGCCCTGTATATTTTTGAATAAATATTTGCCGTTTACTTCATCTCGACAATCCGATTATACCTGTACTCCTTAATTTGTACCCAGTTCCGATTTTTGGTATTCTCTAGCTATTTGAATTTTACTACGTTGATTTTCTCTCCGTGGTGTTTCTCGGTGTTTTCATTGCCTTTGCAGTCTATTTTACTCAGTTTAAAAAATGAACTCTGCCAATGTATATAATACTACTGCTTTTTTTATTGTTACTGTCTCACTGAGAATGCTCACTCCCGATCTCAACACTTTCAGTTAAAAAATCGAAAATGTCAAAAATTTCAAAGATCTCTAAAAATCCGCAAAAAAATCTCAGAAACTCCCTGAAAATCTCAGAAAATCCCTAAAAATATAAAACAAAATTTCCAAAAAGTCAAAAGAAATCCAAAAAAAAACCTGACAAAAAAATCCCACAGGACCGTGTAAATGGGATCTTAGTGTAGAACTATTTAGAGTGGTTCTTAGTTATATTATTCTATAATTCTTTATCAGATATAGTTCTCGCCTCAGCATTGCACGTGTGTTTGGAGAAAAGAAAGGATTGACTGGTGGATTAAGCATTGGGTGTTACATCATGATAATGTTTGCTTCTTACGGGTTGGCATTTTGGTGAGTGACGATCTTGAGCTTTTAGACAGCGATGTTGAGTCTTGTTTTTATTTTTGTTCAAGTGCATGCAATGGAACATCAATAATGATGTAACTGCACGTTGTATATTAATGTTCTTTGTAAAACTGTTTTTGTTTTCGGAAACAATTTATCTTTTTAGCAACTCCTTTTTCATTTGCAGCAACCTGTTATTTGTTAAGAAATCTTTTTTATAGGGAAAATAGTAGCCTTACTGAATCTTGATCATGATGTCGTAGTACAATGAAAGCTTGACAAATATATTTTAGAAATACATTTTTTTATAACACAGTAGCTACCAATTGTGTATGATATTGAAGAACAATTTTTGCAGTAATTATTTTATTTTACTAATACATTAGCGTGAACATCTATATAGGACCACCGTAAAAAGTAAATTAAAAAATTACGGGAAAATCTTTAAACAATATATATAAAAATCACAAAACGAATCAATCTTTTCGTCTTAAATTTTGTTGACTTTTTCACGAGTAATTTTTCCCTTGTTGTTTTTTTTAATGATATATCAAAACTAAACGTAAAATAACGCCGTACAGAACTTTCGGCGTAAAAGCAATTAATCCATTTAACATTTAAAAGTGAAGCAAATTTTCGACAACTTTTAACATTCTCAGAAACAGAAATATCTCTTTCCGAAAACTGTTCACTTTTATGTGAGTTTAGAATCCACACCGTGTGTCTTGGCTGATTGATCTGCAACAGGCTGACAACATTAAAAAAGTATAAAATCTTACTATATAGTATTGTACATTCCTAGGTATGGTGGGAAATTAGTTATTGACAAAGAAATAACTGGTGGAGATATCTTAGTTGTGAGTTTACTTTGTATTTTTTATCCATTTTATCGCGCGTTTGTTTGTTCCCTTTTGTTCTTTTTTTGCCTGTTTTTCAGTTTAATAGAGCAATAAAATTCTTCTATCTGCTGCTGTGTATTTATTTAGTTGGTTTGACATATATTTGCTTCGATTAGCTGGACAGATGGACATCAATATTGTTCGTTCGTTCGTTCGTTCGTTCGTTCGTTCGTTCGTTCGTTCGTTCGTTCGTTCGTTCGTTCGTTCGTTCGTTCGTTCGTTCGTTCGTTCGTTCGTTCGTTCGTTCGTTCGTTCGTTCGTTCGTTCGTTCGTTCGTTCGTTCGTTCGTTCGTTCGTTCGTTCGTTCGTTCGTTCGTTCGTTCGTTCGTTCGTTCGTTCGTTCGTTCGTTCGTTCGTTCGTTCGTTCGTTCGTTCGTTCGTTCGTTCGTTCGTTCGTTCGTTCGTTCGTTCGTTCGTTCGTTCGTTCGTTCGTTCGTTCGTTCGTTCGTTCGTTCGTTCGTTCGTTCGTTCGTTCGTTCGTTCGTTCGTTCGTTCGTTCGTTCGTTCGTTCGTTCGTTCGTTCGTTCGTTCGTTCGTTCGTTCGTTCGTTCGTTCGTTCGTTCGTTCGTTCGTTCGTTCGTTCGTTCGTTCGTTCGTTCGTTCGTTCGTTCGTTCGTTCGTTCGTTCGTTCGTTCGTTCGTTCGTTCGTTTGTTTGTTTGTTTGTTTGTTTGTTTGTTTGTTTGTTTGTTTGGTTGCTTTGTTGGTTCGTTTGTTTGTTGGTATATACCTCTTCGTTTTTATGCACGTGTACGCGACGATTAGATAGGCCGATCTTTATTTTCTTTTTTTATTTGCATATTTGTTTGTCAAAATGTTACTGAAGAGTATTAATGTGTACTGTTACTGTCGTAGCAATAGAAGTTAAATGTTGTTGCAATTCATTTGCTTGTCTTGACAAGTTGCGGTTTATTGAAACTCGATGGACAAATTCCTGTCCTGAATTTCGTGATTCCTATTGGCTGGTCAAGAATCAAGAACCAATCAAATTCCACAATACGGAAGTTACAAAATAAACCTCGTGAAATGAATTGGTCAGGACGACAATATTTTAGGAACAGTTCTATTGCCACGACAGTAAATATATGAAAGAGGAACTAAAAATTAACACCGTGCATTGTAGTGACTTTTTACCAGGCCTGAGTGTATAAGACGTCAATTAATACACCATGCCACTTATCGTGCTTTGATATTTATATATAAAACACTAGTCTACCTACACAGTACGCTACCATGAATTGTTCATGTATTTTTCTTTTAGATTTTTTTTTGTGTCTTATTTGGTTCAGCTCTGGCTGGCCAGGCAGGACCAAGTTTACAACGTATTGCTGCTGCCAGAGGTGCGGCTTACCCCATATTAGCATTGATTGACAGGGTAAGTATATACATTATACTGATTATTTTATGATACGTTTAGACATTAGTAATCTACTGTGAGTTTTTAATTTGGGTTTTTACTCGAACTGTTTCAACAACTATACTCTTTCGTATACAATCTTTGAATCATATTTCAACTAACAACCGAAGGCTTTGTTTGTTTAAAAAGTTAAACTATATTTTTGAACGGCTTTTCAACTTTTTTACTCCATTTTCAGAAACTGCGCACAGATGAGACTCAGAGACAGTGATACAATCCATTTTAAAGAATCTTTGAATCGCAAATCGCAAAAAAAATTTTTATTTCCTAAAGACATTTCGCCATTTTAAATGCGACAAGGTTTCAGTTAAAAAAAGATTGAAATCTCCAAAACATTCCTTCCTTCCTTCCTTCCTTCCTTCCTTCCTTCCTTCCTTCCTTCCTTCCTTCCTTCCTTCCTTCCTTCCTTCCTTCCTTCCTTCCTTCCTTCCTTCCTTCCTTCCTTCCTTTTTTCCTCTCTTCCATTCCTACTTATCTACTGATACCTTAGCATCTATATACTGCATGCCCTAGCTTTCCAAAATTAGTCTAGCTATTTGTTAATTAATAAAACCTAAAAGGTTTTACTATTTTTTATAAATACGCATTTATAAAAAATAGTAAAACCTTTTAGGTTCCAGCGATTGATATTTATTCAGAAGAGGGCATCATTCCAGACACTCTACAAGGAGATGTAAAATTTGAAAACGTTTGTTTTGAATATCCATCAAGACCGGACACTCAGGTACAATTTACTGGTTCTCTGATGAAAATATTGTTGGTAATGTTTCTGCATAATATTAAAGATATTATGTTACTTGGTAATTGTGCAAAGTTTCATTTGGAAATTCTCAAAAACAAAGTTGTATTTTACGTGTGATGTTTGTATTTTGGAGCGCCGCCATTAAATTGGCCGTGTTTGAGAAGAATTAGTTGATGAGAGCTTATGAGTCATAGACTCAACAAAAACAAAAGATCATTGTTGTTGTCAACAAAAGGGTCATTGTTGTTATTGAGTCTATGACGCCATAAGCTTCCTTGACTCATTCTTCTCAAGCTCAGCTCGGCCGCTTTAATGGCGGCGCTCTAAAATACAAACTTCACGCGTAAAATATCACCTTTTCTTCAAATTTAACATCTTTAGGATTATACAAAAAACACTGCCATCAATATTTTCATCAGAGAACCACTTTAAACACGGTTTGCTTTATTTATTTTATTTTATTTTTTGTTTTTGTTTTTAATAATTAATTATTTTTAATTTTAATTTGCATTTGGATTTGAATCATTTTAGGTATTGAAACATTTCAATTTATCAGTTTCGAGCGGTAAAAGGATTGCTCTGGTTGGAGAAAGTGGATGCGGCAAAAGTACTTTAGTTAAACTCATTCAGAGGTTTTATGATGCGAATGAAGGACTGGTAAGCTATGGTTTTCTGCTTTTTTAACATAACATAACATACATAACATAACATAACATGGCATAGCATAACATAACATAACATAACATAACGTAACGTAACGTAACGTAACATAACATAACATAACATAACACAATTTTATTTATACAGGGTGACCCCTTCAGTGAAATACACTGGAATTAAGAAAATTAAGAAATGGTTTTGAAAATTAAGAATTGGTTTCAAAAAAATTAAGTAAATAAATCTCAGTGTTTTTTAAACAGCCAGGTACTCCCTGACGGCCTGAGAAAGTCCATCCAGGGATTGTATCTCTTTTAGGTTACGAGGCAGGCTATTAAATAATTAAATTGAACAGCGCCTGTATAACAGAATGAGCACTTAGCCACCTCAAGCCTGACCTTTGGTAGAGAGATATCCATATTATTCCTGGTCTTATAAGAACTACGCGACTCATTAAGCTTAAAATAATTAAGCAAATATGGTGGAACAAAACCAATAAGGCATTTCTTAACTAAGATCATTGTATGTGCTTTACGCCTGTCAGTAAGAGGAACTAATTTCAATGTTAACAATAACGTATCAGTCTCTAGGCCAAAAGATACATGGTACATAAATTTATACAAATATGGATGGAAGCACGTGGGTCACATGAATTTTGTGTATGTCGTTAAAGGTGAATCTATAGATGGCTAAGACACGTAGTCGTAGACGCACTGCAAACAATGCATGTTATAAGTTTTTTAAAGAATAGCACGCATAATGTGTTTATGACGTGGCGATGGCAATTAGGTTTATCTAATGTTTACATTGTTTTTCATTGATAACATTTTTTGCTTCCCCAACTCAACCCCCGATGTTAAATAAAACCGCTTAGCATAAGGCCAGGTTGCGAAAGTTTACAAACTATTATTTGTGTTATCCAATGCAAATCTATTGATTAGAACAAACTAATTTATTTGTCACTTTCTATTTAATATTGCCTTTGGCTCTATCGATCGAATGTCATGAAGTAAATTATGAACATTTACTAGCTTTTATTGGTTATTTGTATGTTAAAAAATAGCTGATACTATACAAAGGAAACTATATAGATGAGGAAAAAATTGAGTGGATCAGAGATTCTGATCTGCAGCTCGTATGCACGTTCAGTTATGTCAACTGCGTGTAAATGTGTACTCAGATCATGTTATCCATGCACAACATGCACAACCCATTAAGTACACAAAATTACATTCCTATGACTAAAGCTAACCTGTGTAAGATGAAATGTTTTAAATTATTTTAGTTTAATTATTTTCAATTGTCTAATTGAAATTATATAAAAAAATATTTTCTTAGAAGACGGGTCAAAAGTGCAAAAATGTAGGAAATAAATGAGCTGGTTTCAACATTCTCCACTCCATGCATTGCTAGTCTGCAGCTAGGGATATGGCTTAGAGACATACTTTTCGACCTAGCTTTGAAAAACGTTAAAACGATGTTTCCTTTAATTAATTGATTGGGTTTTTTAAAACTATAAAGAGCTTGAAAAAGAAACAAACAAACAATAAAAAAGAAAAAAACAACAAACCCAAACATTCAAACAAACGAATCACAATTTGACAAGATCACACGTATATATATAATACGGAAGAATGTTTAAGTGTATGTAGATTCTGTCAAAATATCAAAACTATCTTTTAAACATTAATATATATATATATATATATATATATATATATATATATATATATATAATATATTATATTATTATATATATATATATATATATATATATATATATATTGATTCTCTTCATTTTTATTTCATTAAATTTTAATTTTAATTTAATTTTTATTGTATTTTATTTTATTTAACAATTTACTTGTCGATATGAAACAGGTGAAAATTGATAACCAAGATATTAAGACGTTGAATCTCAAGTGGCTTCGTCAGCACATTGGCGTCGTGAGCCAGGAACCTGTGTTATTTGCTACAACGATTGCTGAGAACATTCGCTATGGAAAAGATGGAGTCACACAAAAAGACATCGAAAGAGTAGCAACGATGGCTAATGCACATGATTTCGTTAAAGCTTTGCCAGAGGTATATTGCCATTTTTATAGACTTTTTGTTTCAATGTGTATAAAATTTTAACTTTAACACTCAATCTGTAGTTTTCGTTTTCTGCTTTGAACGTCAGTATCTAAGAATGTTTAAGTGTATATAGATTCTGTCAAAATATCAAAACTATCTTTTAAACTTTAATTAATTATTTGACTGTATTCGCACGCGTTATGCCAATGTCATATCTATAGCCATCGAACCTAAAGATCCGTTGTCGGAACTATTACCACGGTGTAACATATAAGTATATAGCTATATTATACATGAATTAATGTCTATAGTTCACCAAAGCGTTATTCAAAGTATTTTGAATATATTTTTCTGCCATTTATCTGCTTCGAACACCTGCACATTCGTGAGATTTGTTATAACTTAAAGTGCCTATGCAACGAAATTTCACCCCAGTTTTTTCATGATTGCACTTGAAAGAACACTTAAAATGACATATTAACATATTTTGTAGAATTTCTTTTCCTTGCTTCATTCTTGAGATATTCAGGTTTGTTTGATATGCAAATGTCATACTTATGACATCACACTGCATAATTGAAAGAGCATCATAGGTATGACATTTTCATATCAAACAAACCTGAATATCTCAAGAATGAAGCAAGGAAACGAAATTGTACGAAAGATGCTACTTAGTCATTTTAAGTTTTCTTTCAAATGCAATCGTAAAAAACCGGCTGGGGTGAAATTTCGGTGCATAGGCACTTTAATGTTGACCTCTTCTTACGTTACCATATTTAGAATTAAATTCATTCCCATTTTGGAAAAAAAAACAATAATGAAAGACGATTAACCCAGGGGCGTCAGAAGCGAGGGGGAGGGTGTGTGTGGCTTGCCCCCCCCCCCCACTTTGTTTGGTGGTGGGGGGGGGGGGGGGGGGGCAGAATATGTTTGGGGCCCGCAGTTTTTAACAAGGCCAGTAATAAACAAGCCAGTAATAAAGTTATGATTGACAAAATCAACAAGAAAACAATTTTTATACATACCATATATTTTATACATTGAATTCTGTTTTTAAATGTACCTCTTGTAAGCCTGACCCAACACAATACACTAACCCTAGCTAACCCACGACTTTGAATAAAGACATAATAAAGAAATTTGAATGCAGATATTCAATGTCCGGAAAAGTGTTGTCTTTTGAGTATTTTATGACGTTTTTGGACCTTTAGAATTATGTAAATCCTTGTCCTAAAATGCAGGAAATGGCAATTCAGAGACTAGACTTCAAAATTTCCCAGGGGGGCATGCCCTCGGACCCCCCTAAAAACGTTTGGGCCTCCCCACTTTTAGTGTTGCTCCGACGCCCCTGGATTAAACCTCTACATATTTCAGAATTCCGCAGTTGAATATTTATTGATATTTCATTTCCACTAAATTACTGGAATTTTTCTAAATAGAAATCTTATTTATGGTGTCTACTAATTTTGGCATATTTTTATCAGCACAAATCTCTTTCTAAACCAGCTTGATCTTGAATCCGCTTACTGCGATTCAATACTTTGCTGCATGGGTGTCCTGAAAATTCCCGTTACGTTAATCCTTAGTCAAGATGACATTTGTCTTAATTATATCTCGTTACGTCAGTTACGAGTTTCCCGAGGACGCCATGTGTTTTTCGATGACGTAAAGTTACCGTTACCATAGCGGTAGTTGTTTTTTTCATCTTTATATACACTTTCTTTTCTTGCGAACATATTTTATGATTTAAAATTATGTACAAGTGACAAGTACAATTTAAATTAGCTTTATGTAACTTGAATGTCATGCTTAAACAATGTATGTACATGTATAACAATTGCATGTAGTAACAAATAAATTTGTAATATAAATAAGTTTTGTGGAAACACCATGTAAAATATTTCTTTGCTAAGCTTTCGGCCTGTTGACGCAGGCCTTCATCAGAGCAATGACAACAAGTTGTTGGCTCACGTCATGTATAAACTAAAGGAGCACAAGACATGTTGCATTAAAGCCCAACAGGATAAATCTGCTGTTGCCAAACACGCTTGGAAGTATGACCATCGTGTGGGAAGAATCGTCACTCTTAGCCAGCGACAAGCAATACTTCATGCGAAGAACAAGGGAGTCTATTGAGATTGCAAAACATCGCACTATTTCTCAGGAAGGACAGCCATTAAACAGCACGTGGTGTGCCCTATTCGGAGAACATTGTTGATTTTGTTTTCTGATTAATAAAATTAACGTGATACGCCATTGTATTCTTACGTGATTTAATTGATCAGTTGCTTTGTTTATAAATGACATGAGCTAACAACCTGTTGTCATTGCTCTGATGAAGGTCTGAGTCAGCAGGCCGAAAGCTTAGCAAAGAAATATTTGACGTGGTGTTTCCACAAAACTTATTTATATTACATTATCGCCATGAAAACTTTCAAAGAAAAAAATAAATTTTTGTAGTTCTACTAGTGCTAAGACTATAAGTCTTCACTGTGGTTTGGTGCTGCAAAAGCGCATTCTTTTGTTAATAATAAAATTCACGGAGACACACCAGTCGAAGCTCAAAAATGTATTGTCCTATTACAGAAATTACTCACCCATCCATCCGTCCGTCCGTCCGTCCGTCCGTCCGTCCGTCCGTCCGTCCGTCCGTCCGTCCGTCCGTCCGTCCGTCCGTCCATCTGTTTCTAAAATGTATAACAAATTATATTCTTGGTTGCAAACCATACGAGCCTTTATTCTCAACAAGAAAATATTTAGAATATATTAGACGTTAATATGCGGAGTGGTTTATTTATAGTTTTTTATAATGCTCTTGGGGGAACATAATTAACGACATATACTTTTTTGGGAATTGTCTTTGCTCGTTCGCTGACTAAGCTAATAATATACTTTGTCAAATTCATTAAAAATTCACGAAGAAAATTAAAAAGAAATGAATATTTAATCAATATCTGTAAATCGCATACAGATTCGTCCCGATTTACACAAACTTTTTCCTCAATTTACTTAGCTAAAATCACTCCAACTTGAAAAATAGTTTGAAAACATGGCTATTTAGATGCGTCCATTTGTTCCATTTGAAGTACGATAAAGCATTCGCAGCCGAGCTGTATCTGATATACTACGGCTCGCTTGCAGCTCTCCTTGTAAGTCAGATACAGATCGCTGCTCATGCTTTATCTATTACCTAAAAATTATTTTTTAATTGATCATTAGTAATTCCTCGTTTGACTGAATCATGGTATACAGTATCTTTTTTGAAGGCCTTCAAGGGCCTATATTAAAAATATTATAATATTTTTAATATGTTTAAAAATATTATAATATTTTTAATTGGTTTATTGTTACCTATAGTGTGTTTGAATTCTGCCTACTATCACGAATGTTGTTTTTTTGTTTAGGGTTACGAAACATTGTGTGGCGAACGAGGCACACAGATGAGTGGAGGACAAAAACAACGTATTGCAATCGCTCGGGCGTTGTTAAGAAATCCACGAATATTGCTGCTGGATGAAGCCACGTCAGCTTTGGATACCGAAAGTGAATCACTTGTCCAAGAGGCTCTGGACAGGGTACGTCACTAATTAAAACAATCCCAGATCACGTCGAGGTCAATTTTACGTTTGGTCGACGTCCTATAGTGCCAAACAATATGGACATTTGGATATGACAGAATCCTCTTTGTATAGATTTACTCACATTATATTCATAACAGATTATTATAACTCGAAAAAAACAACAAATTTAGCTGCTCTTTGTTTTTCACATATAAATCTGTCCAACATATATATTCTTTGTGAGCTTACTCTCAATATTTTAGACACTGCTTCATGTTTCTTGTAAGGTTCGTTTTGCTTAAAGTGCCCATGAAACGAAAATTAAGTTTGTCTTATTTGAAAGAACACTTAAAATGATAGAATAACATCCTTTGAAGTTTTTTGTTTCCTTGCTTCGTTCTTGAGATATTCCAGTTTGCTTGATATGCAAATTAAACATTTTGACGTCACACGCACATAATGAGTTATCGAAAAAAGTTATATATCTTTGTTATTGTCAAATATAATCACTTGAAAACATGTTTAGTGTTCTGGGCGAAACACACGCACATGCTTCCTTCGAATTATTTTGGTTTGATAATAGCAAAGATATATGACATATATAACTTTTCTCGATAACTCATCATGTACATGTGACGTCAAAATGTTTAATTTGCCTATCAAACAAACTGAAATATCTCAAGAACAGCAAGTAAACGAAAAACTTCAAAAGATGTTACTCTATCATTTTAAGTGTTCTTTCAAATAAGACAAACTTAATTTTCGTTTCATGGGCACTTTAAACTAATTTAACTAAGCAGAGAGATGTTGGTTTAGATATTATCTAGTGGTTATGGTTTAGTGCTAACAAATTTATAGTTGGTGCTTTTGTTATGTTCATTTTCTAATACTCTTTTGAAAATGGAAATTATTATGTTTCAGGCTGGAGAAGGCCGAACAACGTTTGTGATTGCACATCGACTTTCTACAGTCCGTAATGCTGATATGATTGTAGCTATTCAAGATGGAAATGTTGTCGAAACAGGGACGCACGATGACCTCATTATGAAAAATGGAGTTTACAAAGCACTTGTAACATCGCAGGTAAATAAAAGTTATAGCTGGTGAACTAGCAAGACTTTTAGGAACAAATTACTCACATGCACGTTCTACAGACTTACGTATGTCAGATTTTCTTTAAAATCCAAACAGTTTACCACACTTTTGCCTAATTAGCTATACTGGCTTGGTAGCACTTTCAGACTTAAATAGGGATTACACCTCTTGTAGCTTTTATATTAATTTCTATGAATTACTGGACATCGACTGTTTCGGTTTTTGCAATTCTAACTATTTTTGTCGTGGGCTCTGGGCGCATGCGCACAGTAGACCCTGTAATAATGTAGGCTGTGAATTTAGGAAGGTGTGTAACTTCGGAAGTTGTTAACTTTGTTAGCTGTTAACTCCGGAAACTGTTGACATCGTAGTTGTTAACCGTTCTAGGTTAACAATTCAAATACATATATTGGCAATAGACACGTGCATGCATTGCGTGCCTATTTTTTTGTTTGGGGACCCGAACCAAGCTCATACTTTTTCACTCACTGTAGTATAACGCCTGATATAGAAAATGTTTCAATGTGATGGAACATGGTGGTATTTATTGGATCCAAATGTGATTGTTGAAAATATATTTTAGTTTCTAGAATGTAACGAACGGTAAATTTTGGTATCATGAGAAATTTGAAAGTTGTGAAACTTACAAGCTGAATACTAAAAAACAACTGTCATTGAATTGTGTTTTTGGTCCTCATATATATAGAGGAGTGTTTTTCTTTACATCATCAGCTGAAAATGTATAAAGCACTGTATAATAAACGAGCAGGAGTGTTTTATCAGATATAAAGACACGAGGCGAAGCCGAGTGTTTTTATATCTGATAAAACACGAACTGCGAGTTTATTAACGGCTTCAAAAACGAACCACTTGGTAAGTGGATTGGCGGAGTTAGTTTGAAAAATAACCTTGTCTAAGCCGAGAAAATCAAAGCTAAAGTTTATTTAAATCAGGAGAAATCTTTATCACATATAAAGATACGATACGGTCATGATTTTCTTTTGTGTTTTCCTCATGAATTATTAATGAGTTTTTGAAGTACTGTATAATAAACGAGCAGGAGTGTTTTATCAGATATAAAGACACGAGGCGAAGCCGAGTGTTTTTATATCTGATAAAACACGAACTGCGAGTTTATTATACGGCTTCAAAAACGAACCACTTGGTAAGTTCATTGGCGTAGTAAGTTTGAAAAATAACCTTGTCTAAGCCGAGAAAATCAAAGCTAAAGTTTATGTAAACCAGGAGAAATCTTTATCACATATAAAGATACGATACGGTCATGATTTTTTGTGTGTTTTCCTCATGAATTATTAATGAGTTTTTGAAAGAATTATTGAATTCGACTTTTATATCAAAAACCTGGTGCGATAAGTAACATATCATACACGAGAAACCCGTTTATTACCTGATTTGAAAACGTCGAGAAGTGTGCGACTGTACTTAGCTTCTCAAACAAATCAGTATTTAAAGAGAAATTTGAGGTATAAAACTTGTCATAATCTTTGGGCGTTTATTACCACATTTCAAAACAACATCTCGGTAACTGATTTCATTATGTTTTCCTCATGAATTATTATGGACTTTGAGAATTATATATAAAAATGCATTATCCAATATATACTGTAATTGTTTTTTTTTATCGCGTATCATGTTAGATGTTTGAGAAAGACGCTGAAAGTGACTCCAATGAAGTTATTGATGAGAAAGGTGAGTCAAACTATTCCTTAGCGGTTGGAATTTTGGTAAAAGGTGAAACTTAGAACAATCTGGTTGCATTTATTTAGAGCTGATAGCAAATATTGGAATAATATACACCGTTGTACACCCAGAGGGGGGCGGGTACTCTCGTATATAATTATGGTATCCGGTATGTGCCTACCTATAGAGTATGGTTTTCGAGGTCTGGGATAGGGTATACAAATTGTCTATTTTGGTCTGCAATAGAGTGCATATTTTGGTCTGAGATTGAGTATGGATGCCGATGTGACACCAGTGCTGGGATAGGGTGTTGATTTTTTTGTTTAGGTTTGGGATAGGGAATAGACCACTTTCGTAATGGCCGACTCTTTAAAGTGCAAATGAAGCGAAAATTAAGTCAATCTTATTTGAAAGAACACTTAAAATGATAGAGTAACATCTCTTGCAGTTTTCCGTTTCCTTGCTTCGTTCCTGATATATTTCAGTTTGTTTGACATGTAAATTAAACATTTTGACGTCATGACGTGCATGAGTTATCGAAAAATGTTATATATCTTTGATATTGTCAAATATAATTACCTGAAAATCTACATGTTTAGTGTTCTGGGCGAAACACACCCACATGCTTCCTTTGATTTGGTTTGATAATAGCAAAGCTATATAACTTTTTTCGTTAACTCATTATGCACGTCATGACTTCAAAATGTTTAATTTGCATATCGAACAAACTGAAATATCTTTAGAACAAAGCAAGGAAACGAAACACTGATGTTATTCTATCATTTTAAGTGTTCCTTCAAAAGACTGACTTAATTTTCGTTTCATTTCCACTTTAAATTTCTTTTTATATGTGCTTCTAAATGAACCGTTTTGGCCTCGTTATGAGGCAAAGATTCTTTTGAATTGCAAACACACAAACGAGGCTAGAAAGGCTTATGGGAAAACAAATAAATAATATATGTTAACTTTTCGGGTAATTATTATTTGGCACGGATTACTTCCGATAAAACCACGCGCTGTGATTGGTTGCTGACGGGGCGAGATTTCTCCATAATGCCCACGGGCATTATGAAAATTGTTAATGCCCTACGATTGGAAACAAACAAAAAATCCTAATAAGAAACTTTTATTGCCGAAAAACGGCGAAAGTAGATTAAATTGACGACGATGAACATAAAAGTAAATTCTAGTGTCCAGACGAGAAAGAAACAGAAGAAAATAACGCTAGTTCGGTGTTCTGACGAAGTTAAAGGAAGCGAAGACCAAGAAATACAAGATTAATTTTGAAATAAAAAGTGCAATATAATAAACTACTTAATAACTCGACCGTTCGGTCTTTACGGTAAAATATTAAACCTCGGTCTTGAGCGTACTAACTTCGCTATCACTCGGTCAATACAACAAGACCTCGATTTAATATTTTACCATGAACACCTCACTCTCGGTTATTAATAAGTAGTTATAGACCACTTTCATAATAGTGATTAATTTGAATATTCTTTTATGTGCATCTTTATAAGCCTTCTAGCCTCGTTTGTGTGTCTTCAATTCAAAAGAATCTTTGCTTCATAACGAGGCCAGAAAGGCTAATTTAGATGCACATAAAGGAATATTTAAAGCGGTGGCCATTATGAAAGTGGTCTATTACTACCTATAAATGGTTAATGATTTTTTATTGTTATTACTTCTTAATCAACGTACAAATAGCGCTAAAGATTGACACCGATTCTTTCGAGACGAAGAAGTTAGAAGCCCATAAAGCTGTGCGTAATAGAAGTGACAGTAAGAAAACTGCCTTTGAGAGGCAGGCGTCTCACAAATCTGATGATATCGCTCTCCTTGAGGTAAATATTAACCATGTTATTGACTTGTAAGACCTTACTTACTTTTATTTACGGGCAGACATGATTAAGCAGTATTTTCACTTTTCACTTAATTCATCTATTTTTTACTCTCACTCATCCTTTTTGCTCATCGACGGTGGGAATAACAAATGTCTTTTGTATCTCATTATTGATTTTTTATTGTTATTTTGCTCTTATTGGCTAATTTTTTCGCACCTTATTATTAATTTGTTATTGTTATTTTTATCTGATTGGCTAATTTTTGGGCACATGATTATCTTTCTTATATAAGTTCGTTGTTTGTTTACACTCTTTACGTTTCTCTCTGACGAAGGACCTTCACTCACGTATAGAAACTACGTTCAATAATTTCGGCAGTACTCAAACCTAATTACTATATTTCGATTTGTATTTCAACACTGCCTACTAGAAGGCACTGTTTACTGTCACAGGCTCTCTTCAATATATATTTCACTTTGACTAACGCCAGAGGATATTACTCGTCAAAGGAACTCCAGTGCTAGTCAAAGATCTCGATTATCTATTTCACTTCTTTGCTGGCAGAGGTCTCTACATGCGGGAAAGAGACCTCTGCCAACATTCGACACTTTTCCTGTCGCGCATGTGCGAATTACCGAAGAAACACGAGATATGAAAACACATAGCTCCTAGTTTGCATGCTCCTATTATTTGTTGTTTGTAATTATTCTTTGATTACTCGGGTCCACAGTAATTGGCGTTTTGCTGTTGTGGATACCCTGTCATGATTTCTCTTTATATTTTGCACTAATTTGTTGTGGCGAAGTTAATAAATTAAATTAAATTAAATTAAATTAAATTAAATTAAATTAAATTAAATTAAATTAAATTAAATTAAATTAAATTAAATTAAATTAAATTAAATTAAATTAAATTAAATTAAATTAAATTAAATTAAATTAAATTAACAACACTAGGCGATAGCCGAGTGTTTCACCAGCTCTGGGAGTCGTCTTGTAAATTCCCAAGTACCGTAAAAAAAATTATATCGACTCTGTGACAAAGTATTCTTATTTCTTTACAGAAACTATGTTTTAAATTACTATTTAATAAAGACAGTGGCGGAAATTCACCTTTTAACTTACAAGCTGAACTAAAGCTTTACTTCACAGGCATAGATCGCAAAGTAAAAATATCATCAAAATATCTAATTTTATTGTTTTCTAACTTAACCTGATCATTTACGCTACATAAGTTCTTCATCATAGTCAAACTTGTCAAAACTAATTTCTGATCTTATTTTAAGCGTATACATTACATATGTCCACCATTGCGGGTTTCCTACGTGTGGGTCTGAGTACGAGAATGGATTTTATACGTCATGTGTTTTCCCAATAAACTATCAATCTCAAAACGTTTTATATATATTAGCACAAAGTGTTTGATTTGACGGTAGACATCATATTAAATTCTATGACGGAAATGACCCCTGCCAACATCCGACACTTTATTTGATGTAGGAGCCGTTCAGAATCATGGACGTATCAGACCAGTTTTTAAAACACTAAACAGGTTTGGTACAAAACACGTGGTGGCGCTAGAGTGTAACACTTAGCGTTCCTGACCCACGCCAGTCGAGCTTTTGTAACCATGTTTTTATGTCTTTATTCAGTGGTGGAAATTGGAGCGGGGCGGAGGCAACGCTTTTCGTGCATTTGTGGAATATTTATGAGGCTTTGCCCCCGACATAAAAGTGTAACCCGAAGCCAGACCTAACGATCTTGAAGCAGATGCTGAATCAGCTGAAAATTAAATTCATGGGTGATTTCTAAAATCTATATTCGAGACCATGAAATTGTGTTTGTAAATTTAAATTTTTAAAGAACGTTTTCTTGTTTATCTTAATTATTCTGTCCCAATATCAATTCTTTTTAAAAAAACTTTTAAAAATAAGTCTGCGGAGGACTTCCATATATTGTAGCCATACATACTTTTAACTGTGGTGAATTAAAATTAGGATTAAAATTATCATGTGTAGTGTACATTAGTAAAGAAGTGCAGCTACGCCCCCTGGCTAGTGATCAAAACGTTAAATCCTTTTAAGTTATCTTCCTTCCACGATTATCCTTTCTCCTACTATAAGTTTCTTTTAGAATTTACTCTGACTGGCTATACGCAGACAATTTTATCGTCAACAAAGCGTTTGTACAAGGCGACGATTTAAAGTATTTATATGCTGTATTTGCTGCAACTGCGATTTGTGGCTGTAATTTCTTTGTCAAATGACAGTTAAGTTTTGTGTTCTTATTGCTTTAGACGAAGAATGGTGAAGAGATTGTTGAGGAAGAAGTAGAACCAGCACCAGTACTGCGCATAATGAAGAATACTAAGTCTGAATGGCACTATTACTTGATTGGAACTTTTGGAGCCTGTCTAAGTGGATCGTATACCTTTGTGTTTGCTATTCTTCTTGGTGAAATACTTGGGGTAAGTTAAGATTGTCTTGTACTACACCGAGCTCATTACATTACATTGCATGGTATTACAGCACATATCAAAGCCCCTTTCGCCGCACAGTATTGCAACACGTAAAAACTCAACCGTACACTACACTACACTACACTACACTACACTACACTACACTACACTACACTACACTGCACTGCACTGCACTGCACTGCACTGCACTGCACTGCACCGCACCGCACCGCACCGCACCGCACCGCACCGCACCGCACCGCACCGCACCGCACCGCACCGCACCGCACCGCACCGCACCGCACCGCACCGCACCGCACCGCACCGCACCGCACCGCACCGCCCTGCCCTGCCCTGCCCTGCCCTGCCCTGCCCTGCCCTGCCCTGCCCTGCCCTGCCCTGCCCTGCCCTGCCCTGCCCTGCCCTGCCCTGCCCTGCCCTGCCCTGCCCTGCCCTGCCCTGCCCTGCCCTGCCCTGCCCTGCCCTGCCCTGCCCTGCCCTGCCCTGCCCTGCCCTGCCCTGCCCTGCCCTGCCACTGCACTGCACTGCACTGCACTGCACTGCACTGCACTGCACTGCACTGCACTGCACTGCACTGCACTACACTACACTACACTACACTACACTACAAAAAGCCGATCTGGCTATCTAGCTAATGGCTGAAATACATGCCTATGTCACTTCCAAAATACCTTTATTATAATTATTTTTAATAAAATGTAAATTAAGGTGTTCCAAAGGAATGTTGATATTCCTGAAGAAAGAAAAAAGATGGAGGATGACATAACATTTTGGGCATTGCTATTTTTGGCCATTGCAGCAGCAACCTTTATTGGTAATTTACTGCAGGTAAGGCACGATAATGATACACATTTATTTCTGTATTTCCTTTTTCTGCGTTTAATGTAAGCACATGTGATGTTTCAAAATCAAAGAATATATAATAAGTATAGTGACGAGGTTGCGGGACATTTAATTCCATTTTTGCATTACGTTGGGTTACGCTGAAGATTAGGTTTGTGGCAGAGTTTGTGGTTTGGGTTTGTGGTCAGAATTAAAGTTAAGGTGGCTCCCTACTGTTTCTTCAAAAGTGGGAAAAATGCACGTTTTAATGAATATTTCGGAAAGGAGTGAAACTAACGTTATAGGGTAAAGTTCAGGGTATCAAATATTTTTAACAGATAATGTGTTTCGGCCGTTGCTATGACAACAATGACGTTTCAAAATGGCCGTAAATTTACATTTAAATTTTTTGAAATCCAATTTTTTGAAAAATAGGAAACAAAAATTGGATTTACAGAATTTTTTAAAAATCTGTCTACTGATTACTTAAATTTAAAGAAATGTTTTAATGCAAAAAAGAAATTGGGGGTCACCGAACTCGTTTTTGAAATAAATGTAATTTACGGTCATTTGAAACGTCACTGTTGTCATAGCAACGGATGAAACACATTATCTGTTAACAGTATTTGATGATTCTTTTCCAAAATATTCACGAGCACTTTCTGACATTGAAACTTGCATTTTTTCCACATTTGAAGAAGGGAGCCACCTTAAGCGACGGATTTACTGCCAGTTATTGGAAAGAAAGTCTTCAATCGACGTGAACTGCTTTCAAGACATGCACTTAATTTATATAATTTTTAGGGGGTTGGTGCACGACAGGTGTTTTTACCAAGGGTTCAGTATTATTAATTGGAACTTTATGGCATACAATTTTTATATTAATAGCTAATGAATAAATTATTGTTAACTTGTAGCACGATAATCTTCTCAGGCTATATGTGGTTGGAAAGAAAGAATTATTTTCGTTATTTTGTAGTTTTGGATGTACGCCAAAGCTGGAGAAATTTTAACCGAAAGGCTTCGAAAAAGAGCTTTCGAATGTATGCTGCGCCAGGTGAGTTGTGTAATTGATGTTGTAGTTGTGTGAAGTAGAACAAATATAATTTACCAAAACATGGAGTATATTTATTTAGTAAGGTTTGATATACTGCCGAAACAGAGATCTCTCTGACGAAGGGCCTTAATTCGCTCGAAGCGTTGGACTCCTATACGTTAATCCTCTGTTTCAGCAGTATACGAAACCTTAGAAGTTTCTAAAATAACGTAAATAAACATAAGTAGCGTACTGCGTACTGTAGGCATGCAGTGTTGAAAGAACAATCGAAATATACTGTATAGTATCATGTTTTGAGTGCTGATCTTTTGTCCCGTATGTCCGGGATAGGAGAGTACAGCGAAGTATAGCGAAGCATATAGCAGTGCACAGCAACAAAATCATACCAGAAATTCTACTCATCACCCGTGTTTACTTTAACACAGTGCCGGGAAATCAAAATGAACTAAAGAATATAAATTTTGTACTATCTAATTGTCTTAATAAATTCTTCAATCAATTTGAAATAATTTATGGGGGTATTCTTAAAGAAACAAAAATGGATAATAAATCTTATTAGGTAACCAATCTGCCGACTAACTCTTGTAAAGTCTTCTTAAACGGAAGCTCTATAATCTGGGATCTCTGGTCTCTGTGTTTTTAGATCATTTTGGCTAGCTACACTAAAGAAAACGAAGGGCCTGGGAGAGAGAATAAAAAAATATTTAGTAAAACTTAGTAGTATTTTCTTAACGTGTCTTTTGTATATCCACCATTATGCTCGAACTTGTAGCAGCATTTTTGTTTATTTTTAACGAGACGGTATCCAACTCTCAAGTCTTTTGTATTTTACTCTGGCTAAAGTCAGACGAACTTACTTGTCACAAGTAAAATCCACCGACGAGAAAGGATGTTTTGTTTTAAATTATTAATGTAGTTTTATTTTATTTTAACTTAATTTAGGACATTAGTTATTTTGATGATCCTTATCACACTACAGGAGCACTTACTGCTAACCTGGCTACCCACGCTTCTGAAGTAAGAGGGGTAAGGCGTTTTATTTTTCTCGCTTTGTTATCCGTAATTCTACGAAATGTTTTTACTACTCACAATTGTACATACCGCAATGGTACATACGACAATTGTACATACACTTTCACAGGTTCTTTGCCTAGTAGAAGCTGTAGCCAAGAACGTCTTCGAACGCCCGCCTCCCGCCTTGTCCTCAAGCTCCCGCCCTCCTCCCCCCCCCCCCCCAACAAACTCTTAGTCGCTACGCAGACTGCAGAAGCATTGCGTTGTGGACGTGCATGCATGTGCTCGAATTCGCTGGTTCAGTGCGTCGTGTGCAAGTATGAGAGTATTTTTGTTAGCACATACACGCGTGTATACGTGTACGATTCTTTGTATTATTTGTGCACATGTATATGTATATGTTACGCATGCACGTATATATATATATATACATATATATATATATATATATATATATATATATATATATATATATATATATATATATATATATATGCTCAAGTACGTACAATATGTGCTACAAAACTCATAGCTAAAGCTATTACACGTATTTATAAAAGCTAACTCGGAAATTAGTTACTAAGTTACTAAATTTATGGTGTTTCCGCATTCACCCTATATTTTTTTCCAACATAGTCAATGATATTTCATTTTTCATTTCTGTTTAGGCAATTGGGAGTCGTATGGGAGTGATTTTCTCATCTTTTGTCACTGCAGTCGGCTGTTTATTCTTAGCGTTTTTTTCTGGCTGGAAATTGGCTTTAGTCATTTTAGCTTTTATTCCATTTATTGTTATTGCTGGATCCATTAGATCAAAAATGTATTTTAAGGGCAGTTTAGGCAAGGCTGTTGATACAGAAGAAGCTGGTAAGGTAAGGAACGTCCATTTTGTATGTAATTTTACGCGAAGAGAATATAAGTTGGAGAAGGTATACAGATATGTTCCTTTTAGCCAAAAAATCTTTGAAACTTTAGAATTGCGAAAACCAACTAAGCATGTAAAGTCAGCCTACTTGTGTCAAATTTTGTAAATAAGTTGGGTGCCGTCTGCGCACGCTCAGATCAGTTACAAAAGTATACAAGTTAAGGCCTGGCCAAACACTTTCAACATCGCATTCAATATCATTCAACATTGTTGAACGATGTTGAATAATGTTGAAAGCACGAGTGGCCAAATGAATTCAACATCCTTCAACATTCATGAATTGGACAATTAATTGAACGTGGGCTACCACAAAAGCTGGAATCGACAATATCCCGCATGGCGCATGTCTCTGTTCAACAAAGTTGAATGAAATGTGGCCAAATGCGTTCAACATTTTGGGAACAATAGAAATGTTGAACGCGTGTTGAGCGAAAATTTGAACATGTTCAAATTTCGTTCAACATTACTGTTCAACACCATTCAACAACGTTCAACATCATTCAACAAGGGTGGCCAAACGCTTTCAACATGTTAAATTCAACAATGTTGAACGATGTTGAATGAAATGTTGAAAGCGTTTGGCCAGGCCTTTAGATCGCATGAATATCACGACCATACAAACTTTCGAAAATGCCTGTAAACTTTTTTAAAAAAAATTGTGCTAATAATTTTTTCAAGGATTGTCGCAATGATTTCTGATTTAAAAGAAAGCGGCTTTTTGTAAAACTCTAAAATTTTTGTAGCCATTTAAAAATGTCTGACTTACCATATTTCTAAAATATTGCAGAATTTATGATTTCTTTCCAAAAAACTTAACTTGACTTTAGTTTGTTGTTTTTTTTAGATTGCTGTAGAGGTGATTTCTAATATTCAGACTGTTGCGTCCTTGACCAGAGAAGACATTTTTTTTGAGGAATACCTCGAAAAAGCATTTCAGATTTACACGTATGTTTACTTGTTTCAAATTTAATACTCGACTGAAATTACTGTATACTCCAGTCACGGTCCGACAAAAATTTTATGATGATATGCTAACAAATTAAATTCGTCTGAGTTAAATTCGTCTATTTGTGCGACGTGTAGCGCAGGCCGTAGTATATGTTAATTTGGTTGCACATGCATATGTAGTTATATATAATCTTTAAAACCATTATATAAAACCATAGACTTGGGGACCTATTCCACTACAATTTCTTGGAAACTCTGCTAGCTAAATAGCGTAACTTCAGAAAATACTCATAGAAGAAGCTTGGAGAAATTTTGAAATATGTAACGCTTTTAAGTCAATAATATATAACTTAGTCCCGACTGAATATTTCTAAAACAATATCGAATGGAGAGGGACCCGAGGAAATAACAAACTATACCCCACAGAAGACTTGTATATTTTAAGGAACAGTTAGATGCATACAAAAAGCTTCCAGCCACTTTGCAACGACAGAAATTTTTAAAATTCTAAGATCTGTCAGTACCGGTTAATTTTAACCAAGATCTTCTGATGCTTTGTTTCTAACGTTCACTATTTTTAACTTTTTACTGTTTTCCATTTTTTATTAATTGTATCTTGTTTTAAAGACGGTCAAATGGTACCAGGAACGTCTTGGAATGTGTGTTTTGTTAAATTGCAATCATGCATGCAATACGTCGCATGTACACTCCATTTTTTTTGTATTTTTACCGTTTAGGAAACGTTCTCATCAGGTTGTTATATCTTCAATATTTATGGCCTTATCTCAACCTGTCAACTTGTTATCAACTGCTGCGGCATTTCGTTTCGCTGGATATCTGGTTGCGAATGGTGAAATGACTTTTCCTGCAGTTATGAAGTAAGTTAGACTATACAACAATATTAAAATTAAATATTTTTCTAGTTATGCTAAAGTAATACTAAATTATGTCTTATGCATATACAATTGTATACAAATGTAGTTAAATAAAGACAAATGTAAGTAAATGTAGTTACTATTAAGTAATAGATCAAACACGAGTTTGAGTGTTTCATCAGGGCCATTATGCAGGGGTTCCACAAACGAGAAAAGAATTAAAAACCGAGGGTTTTATTGTTTTCAAGTGTTTGGAGCCCCCTGATTAAACATGATAAACGAGTGTTTGATCTTGCTTCTCAAACGAGTATTCGCATCGCGATTTGCGGTGCTTTCTTCATCATTTCAATATGCAGATTAAGAAATGTGATCCAGTTCACTAGGAAGTTTCCTCCTATAGGTTTTCATTTGGTATCAAAACTCATGCATGTGATATGCGGCTACGATAATCATGAATTATTAATGATTTGAGAATATTTAATCCAGTTTTTGAAAACATAGCATTTTTCTCGTTTATATTTTTATACTGGGCGGTTCAAATTCCGGTAAACGATAAAACTTTTACATATGAACTATATAGTATATATTATAACTATTTTATTTGTCTTATAATGTCAACATCAGTTTTATGACTAAAATAAGCATATCTTGCCAATATTCATCAATGACTTGTCCCTGGTGCTCAATAATAACATTTGCCTATATGCTGATGACTCCACTCTTTATGCGTCTGGATCCACTCTACACGAGGTTGAGGAGAAACTTAAACCTGACCTTGATGAAGTATCAAAATGGGTAAAGGATAATAAAATGAAAATCCACCAATCGAAGACAAAGTAGGGTATAATTTCTACCCGACAGAAGCTAGCCAAATTCTCAACTCAAAGCCTTGATCTTACTCTTGATGACCAACAATTAACTAAAATGAAATCAGAACGCGTCCGAGGCGTCTACATTGATAGCCACCTCACCTGGTCTACACATATTGAAGAACTACGCCGAAAGTTGATCAAGACTATCTGTGTTGGCAAGAGTATAAGAAAATACCTTCCAACTCACTACCGATTATTGCTGTTCAATGCAAGCATCAAGCCATTGTTTGAGCAATTGCAGTCAAAGCCATCTAGATGACCTTTTTAAGTTACAAAAACGCTGTGCTCGCCTAATTTTGGACAGTCCATATGAAGCAATTGGTCATTTGAAAATTTTCAAAAACTTCAGTGGCTACCAATTGACAAGATTTTCTTAATACAAAAATCTGTCTCTATGTCTCTGATGGCCGAACTCCAGAGTACCTAATTAATAAATTAGAATCTTTTCCTTTCCAACATAATTATCGAACTAAATCTAAAACCGATTATCGTCTTCCAAAGCCAAGGACTGACTCATTAAAGATAACTTTTTTTTATTCAGCTATTAAAATATGCAACACCCTGGGAACAGTACAGGGTGACTCTTTTCATCTTATGAAAGCTAAATTGGTTAAAGATTTTTTCTTAAAATATACTGTTGACAATTTTAGAGTTCATAGACTATATATACTAAATTAAATTAGTTTTTATAATAATCTTATATGTTATGTTATGTTATGTTATGTTATGTTATGTTATGTTATGTTATGTTATGTTATGTTATGTTATGTTATGTTATGTTATGTTATGTTATGTTATGTTATGTTATGTTATGTTATGTTATGTTATGTTATGTTATGTTATGTTATGTTATGTTAAGTAATTACTAGTTGTGATTGACATACTTATATGCTATTTATTCCATTTTTTATTTAAGTCTGTTTCGTATTTAGTTTTTATTGATAGTTTTAATTAAGACTAATATATTTTTGTAATTATAGTGTCACCCTCTTTAAATAAAGTTTATTGCATTGCATTGCATTGCATTGCATTGCATTGCATTGCATTGCATTGCATTGCATTGCATTGCATTGCATTGCATTGCATTGCATTGCATTGCATTGCATTGCATTGCATTGCATTGCATTGCATTGCATTGCATTGCATTGCATTGCATTGCATTGCATTGTATTGTATTGTATTGTATTGTATTGTATTGTATTGTATTGTATTGTATTGTATATATGTTTTCTTCTATATTCCAGCCTTATCCCAAGTTCCCTGATCTTTTCGTCAAACATAGTTTGCTGATGACTCTGCAGTAAATATACCATGCAGTGTCGCTAAATATCTGGCAATATTGTACCTCACAGTTAAGTTGTCCAATCAGAGGGTTAGTTTATATCATTTGACGATGGTATTTTCAATGAATATAGCCTTACCAGACCACGAATTAGCTCCAATAGGACCAATACCCCGCTCACCTACGTCAATCTTTCCACTAGAGTAATTTTTTGTGCAAAATTTAGCTTGAAAGGAAACATCAGTTATGAAAACACGTGTATACAATGTTCGGTATAATATATCATTTATACACTCTTCGCTCGGGGTATCCCACAAAAAAATTGTGAAATACCCCTCCCTTCAGATCTATAATTGACAATAACGAAACCGCCTCAGGCGGCACCTTTTAGTCAAAATTGTTATTTCTTCGTTATGTCTTTAGAACCGTTCTTGCTGTTCAGTTGGGTGGCATGTTTTTTGGACAGGTCAGTTCTTTTTCTCCAGACTATCTCAAAGCAAAACTTGCTGCAGCAAGAATGTTCAAGCTCTTCGATACCGTCCCTTCAATAAAAAGTGATTCCGAGGAGGGTTTGCATCCTGTAAGTTGGAATATGTCTTTCTGGTATATGGTATATCTTTTGTGCTTTTTTACTATTATGATTTAAAAGAATTAGTAAACGGAGTATTGACCATTGGCATTAAATAAAATCGTCTGGACGTGGAAAACTGACAAATAAGTTTTTAAATGTCTTGGGTATAGCGTTGGGTGAAAATGTTAAGTCGCGTATCCAAGACTACATTTTTTAATTTAAAATGGTCAGCTGACAGTTGTAGTCTGTCAAATACTGTTATAATAAAAAAACAGTATGTCTGTTCTTAAGTAATGCAGTGTTAGTAAAAATTAGTAATTTAAATATTTAGTTTAATAGCTCTTATGTGTGAAAGCACGGCCTAATGAAAAACAACCAATTGAATATTTTTATTGTATAGTTGATTAGCTACCGTGTAAAAATAAGGTTAAATAAATAAATAAATAAATAAATAAATAAATAAATAAATAAATAAATACATTGAATATTCTTCAACTACAACCAAGTACTATCACATGTACTTTATTTTGGCCGTCATCTTGTCTTAGTCACTTGTACTATCTCTAAGGTTGCCACTGTACATTGTATAGTGTCATTTGTATGCATTAAAGGATTTTATGCACTGTATAATAAACTCGCAGTTCGTGTTTTATCAGATATAAAGACACGAGGCGAAGCCGAGTGTTTTTATATCTGATAAAACACGAACTGCGAGTTAATTATACGGCTTCAAAAACGAACCACTTGGTAAGTTGATTGGCGGGGTTAGTTTGAAAAATAACCTTGTCTAAGCCGAGAAAATCAAAGCTAAAGTTTATGTAAATCAGGAGAAATCTTTATCACATATAAAGATACGATACGGTCATGATTTTCTTTTGTGTTTTCCTCATGAATTATTAATGTTTTTTGAATTCATTTTACACAATTGAATTGACCAATTTTGTATGTTACTTTCTGTTTAGGACGCCATACAAGGTAATATCGAGTTTGAAAATGTTACTTTCACCTATCCGTATCGTTGTGATGCGACAGTCCTCAACGATTTCAATCTGAAAATTGAATCGGGACAAACTGTAGCCTTAGTTGGTGTCAGTGGTTGTGGAAAAAGTACAGTGGTATCATTGATCGAAAGACTGTATGATGTGGACTCAGGAAGTGTTGTAAGTTTTAAGACAATTCGATTGTATGCAATGCTTAAGCTTACACCATAATTATAGGGGGTGTTGGTGGCACAGCGGTTAGCGCACGTGCCTTTCACCTCTGCGAGCCGGGTTCGATTTCTGCTCTTAGCAGTTATCTGATTGAAAATTTTACCTTGGCCGCATGTGAGAAAAGTGCTTCCAGTTTGACTCTACTAAACATCGCAGGTTTCCCCCGGGTACTCCGGTTTCCTCCTGTAGTAACATTGGACCATGCAATGAGGGATGGCCCTTATATACTGAACCTCTATAGGGATACAGTAACAGTTTAGATAGAAGTGATAGAGTTATCCAGTATACATATAAGTTAGTTTATTTTAATGCAATATTTTATCATCACGAGATTTCTAAAATGTCCTGTTGCGCCTGTTTGAAAGTATGCTTGCATGCAGCAAACAAATAATTTTGCACAATATAGCGACGCCATCTTGAAATAGAACAGAATAGAACAGAAAAGAATGGAATGGAATGAGATGGGATGGGATGGGATGGGATGCGATGGGATGGGATGGGGAAGGACGGGACCGGACGGAAGGAAAAGTTAGTATAGAATAGAATAGGATACGGTAGGATAGGGCAAGACAGGTCAGGGCAAGACCGGACCCGACAGAACAGGATGGGTTAACTTACTTTATAGTGCATTAGTCATCTTGCTAATTAAACTTTTTCCGACAAGGTGATTGATGGCAAGAATGTAAAGTCTTATAGTATTCCTTGGCTTCGTCGTCAAATTGGAATAGTCTCCCAAGAACCTATTTTGTTTAATTGCTCTATTCGTGACAATATTGCATATGGTGATGTAAGCAGAGAAATAAGTCCAGAGGAAATTGAGGGTGCAGCCAAAGCAGCAAATATTCACCAATTTATAAAATCATTGCCTGATGTAAGTAAAATCATTATGGAGGTTTAGATTCAGTGGGAGTGTGTGTTCGAGTTTGTTACTCATGTGCAATAGATCTGCACAAGTTTGCGGGGATGGGGTCGAGTGTGATTAAGTTCTCCTCGCATGGAAACTCGAACTCGCACTGGATCTAAACCTCCCTAATGATGCTACAGCAACTTGCTAACAAGATTGAAAACCTTTGTAACAAGTGTTTATGTTTATATTGTTGTTTTATCAATACATTTTTTCCTGTTTCATTACCGTGACCGCAAAAAAAACATTGCTTTAATTTTGTTGTTATTCTACGAAATGGCATGCAATGTTTTTCCATTTTGTTTATACAATGTTTCCGGTGTAGAATTATTACTTCTGTGGCAGGAACCTCTTCAGCTATTTATTAACCAATTTAGTTTTTGTAACAGACGTTCGGTGGACGTTCGTCAAACTCAATTACTCAGAAAAGATTTCTGAGACCATAGACAGGGTTCGAACCTGCAACCTTCTAATGATCGGTTAGACGCTCCAACCATTGAGCCACTGAGGCTCAGATGGAGAGCTAAGGATGCAAATTCATAGTCATATGTGCTCCTAAGTGGTAGCGTTTGCATATGAGATGTTGTTGTTAAAGTGACATGATAAGTTGTACGTATACATGTAGTGCATGTGGTATACGTTTGCGAGCATATCACACCAAGCTCGCAAACGTACCACATGCATTACATGTATACGTACAACTTATCATGTCAATTTAGTTTTATTCATTTTTACTTACTTGTGAGTAGAGCCTTCTTTCCTTTGCTTCCTCGAGAGAGAGAGAGGGGAAAGGGAGGGAAGAATGGTCTGCCGTGTTCGTGTTCGTGTTCGTGTTCGTGTTCGTGTTCGTGTTCGTGTTCGTGTTCGTGTTCGTGTTCGTGTTCGTGTTCGTGTTCGTGTTCGTGTTCGTGTTTGTTCGTGTTCGTGTTTGTGTTTGATCATTGAGAATGCACTGTTGGTTGCAATCTTGTACCCCGTCCAAATCAGAATGGAAAAACACCAAAAAATAGATATAAACGAGTTACTTCGTTCCATTTCCCAAATATTGGGCGAAGTTGGGACGAAGCCAATTAACGAATACGACAGCTTACTTTTCTTCCGTATTTTACCAAGGAAACAAAGAAAAAAAGCGTCATCAATTTTATTAATTTTCATATTTCTCAAAAGGGTTACGACACTATGGCTGGTGATAAAGGAACACTTATCTCTGGTGGACAAAAGCAAAGGATTGCTATTGCTCGAGCTTTGACTCGTAATCCTAAAATACTTTTACTGGATGAAGCTACGTCAGCACTTGATTCAGAAAGTGAAAAGGTCAGTATTACTGCACGCAATGCATGATATGGGAAATTTATAAAGGTAATAATTTTGAGTGAAATTTGGAGAAATTATAAAAGACATGTACGAGTGAGTTTTTTAAAGTGTTATTTCAGTGTCATTACGTCATTACAGTGCCCTTCGGCACGTCCACGCCAGATATTTAAAGCACTACCAATTTCATAGTTTTCTTGCAGGCACTTTACTTGACAGTACATAATATAGAATAATTAGCTTCAAATTTGAAAGAATTGTTCTCCACTATTTTAAATTTTGGCCGCCATCTGCGTTAATTTTGTACCGGAAGGGCCTGGGTACGAGGTTGGAGAATGCCATCCGTCAAAATCCGCTGTAAACGTGATTGGCTCTTTTCATTTTTTTGGGTTTTTTTTATTGGCTTAATGGCTCCAAAACTTTGCATTGTTTCCTTTTTTCTGCACTGTATTTCTTAAAACTTCATTGCTCTCACTAGCCAATCACAATTGAGAAATTTTTTGATGTATATTAGCTTCAGTTTTAATTCTTGGACACATTTCAAGAATTTTGCTGAAAACGTGTTGTTTGTGGTAAATCATGACGTTGTCTATAGTGAAAAAAAAAAATAATAAAATTTTGAATGCCAGTCCGATAAACGACAAGGCATCCATTACATTTTCACTTTGATTTGGTAGATATGACTTGGATTAGTAAGATCTAGCTCGTCTGAACGTTTTTTCTCGATGGCCAAGGTTGTAATTAGGGGTCGAAGTCCCTCCCCATGGCTATGCTACTGGAGTTTGTTTTTTACAGTACCTTCTCGTACAACAAACGTTGACAAGCGAACATAACGTGCTGCTGAAATCAACATTGAGCCGGAAAATCGCTGACCAATGAAAGCCAATAGCCAATGAGAACGTGGAAATAACCGTATAAATCTGCTCTCCATAGCAGTTTCTTATCGGATTTGCAACCTTTACGAAAATTGGTCTGGAATAAAATGGTGAGGTCCGAACACCTCATTCCCCACTGGTAGGACAAAGGCATGGCAGTCGTGTTGGTCGGTACGTAGGTGCAATAGCATTAAACCTTGCATTAAAGCTAGCCGTAACGTCACGTGCACTTTGTCACCAAATCTGTCGTTCACGTTGTCTTGATAAGTGCATGTTGCCGGTAATACTTCAGGAAGCATTGGACCGACACAGTACATGTACGTCTTGATAAAAATATTCTGTGTTTCTGTTCTTATTCTAGGTTGTCCAGGAGGCATTAGATAGAGCAAGTGTCGGACGAACAACACTAATAATTGCTCACCGGTTGTCTACAATCCAACAAGCTGATTGCATTGCAGTGGTTAGGTCTGGGAAAGTAGTTGAACAAGGAACACATCAACAGTTAATGGAAATGAAAGGCGTCTATTATAATCTTCAGCAGTTCCGAGGGTAAATGAAACGAATGACCAGTCAAAGGAAGATAATAAAGCTTAGTATATAGAGCAAAGTAAAAAGGTGATATAAACTGCCGACTAAAAACGTCAGTATCGCAAAACGTCTAGTATTTTGTTATCAAAACTAATCTTGGCAGTTTACCACTATAGTATTAGATATCTTTTAAAATTTTATGTATTTTAAATATATGACTTTCATTAATTGAAGACGTTTTTTCAATTTTTCAAATAATATGCTAGTCTGCATTTTTTTCTTTCTTTCTTTCTTTCTTTCTTTCTTTCTTTCTTTCTTTCTTTCTTTCTTTCTTTCTTTCTTTCTTTCTTTCTTTCTTTCTCTCTCTCTCTCTCTCTCTCTCTCTCTCTTTCTTTCTTTCTTTCTTTCTTTCTTTCTTTCTTTCTTTCTTTCTTTCTTTCTTTCTTTCTTTCTTTCTTTCTTTCTTTCTTTCTTTCTTTCTTTCGTTCTTTTTCTTTCTTTCTTTCTTTCTTTCTTTCTTTCTTTCTTTCTTTCTTTCTTTCTTTCTTTCTTTCTTTCTTTCTTTCTTTCTTTCTTTCTTTCTTTCTTTCTTTCTTTCTTTCTTTCTTTCTTTCTTTCTTTCTTTCTTTCTTTCTTTCGTTCTTTTTCTTTCTTTCTTTCTTTCTTTCTTTCTTTCTTTCTTTCTTTCTTTCTTTCTTTCTTTCTTTCTTTCTTTCTTTCTTTCTTTCTTTCTTTCTTTCTTTCTTTCTTTCTTTCTTTCTTTCTTTCTTTTTCTTTCTTTCTTTTTCTTTCTTTTTCTTTCTTTCTTTTTCTTCTAGACCGTGTTAGAGTATACGAACCGTACTATGTAATTTTAAATTTTAATACTCGCAAACGATTACGGTTGGAAAACCGTACACGCAAAATAGCTTTCACACTCTCATTGCGGTTCTACATAACTATATAGATTGCTTAATGATTGCTTTTAAGAATTTTGTATTTTGTACTTTTTAACAAACGCTTAAATACACGCTGTTCCGTACATAAGCTATGCCAAGAGTACACCGCAGCAATCAATAGTCCGAATAAACGCCCAAGCAGTCGTCTTCTTCAAGAGTAGAAAACAAACTGTATAAGTGTACTTTCAGTTACGTGTTCCGAAAAGTGCTTCCACAAAAAAACAAAATAGTTCATGCAACCACAAGCCACTAAGTATACGTTGTATCAACTCTTGCCTTTTTAAAAAGAAGATTTAGTTTTTGTTGTTTGGCGGCCAGAAATATTCACATTTTAATATCATTTTGAGCTTTGTTTGATTGGCTAAAGAAAATAAACTTGATTTCGAATTCACAAGGCAAATTTCAACACTGAAAAATATATATGGGAAAAAGTGTTGGGTTTTTCTCAATAATGTAGGACCAGTATGATGTTTACTGTCATAGCAATAGAAGCGTTCCGTAAAATATTGTTGCAATATATTCCTCAAGTTGAACAATTCATTTGACTTCCTGTGTTGAATTCTGTTTTGAATTTGATTGGTGTTTGGCAAATAATCCTGTTTCTTATTGGTTGTTTAAAAACCAGAAACCAATCAAATTCAAGATAAAGGAATTTAGCAACAATTTTCATCAAATAAATTGGTCAACTTGAGGAATATATTGCAACGGTATTTTAGGAACGCTTCTATTGCCACGACAGTAAGGTATATA
Source organism: Corallium rubrum (assembly GCA_964035015.1). NCBI lineage: Eukaryota > Metazoa > Cnidaria > Anthozoa > Scleralcyonacea > Coralliidae > Corallium > Corallium rubrum. The sequence continues at coordinate 43,180,088 of OZ035997.1, forward strand.
CTCATCCTGCATGTGGAGGAGAAACACGTGATCTGGAACACGATTATCGACGGCACCTCGCAGACTCCTATTTTCCGAGGAAGAAAGGGACTTGGGCGTCTGCGCACAGGATACTTTTCCATTGTACAAATTGATTAGTTTTATATTTCGGTCCGCTGCACGAAGACTCACAAGACAAAACAAAAAAGTGCATGATTGCGCGACAAAGGTAGTTGGAACAGACAGATTTTCAAGCACGAGAATATTTAGTTTTAGAGTATATTAATAAATAACTTACATCGAACATAATACAATACAACAACGTAGTACTGGAACAGATTAAAATACAATTTGAGTTCTTTATAGTCCTTGGTTATAACGACAATAACATGCGGACTCTATTTTTAAATGTTACATTTGAATGGATCACCATATTCTTGAAGTGAATCTTTGTTTTAATGAATCAAACTGTATGTGGCCCAGTTCTCCGTGCATAATTTCTCTGATCAGTAAATGGGGGGAAATAACAGAGGCTAACTTTGGTGTCGTACAAATATAAAATATGAAGACCAATTGTTTTGGCGAAGTTTATTTAAATGGAGGACACATAGAATCCGCAGACCAATGCCCGCAGTTTGCCTGTAATAATCTTGCTGAACCTGGGCGGGTCGCAGCTGCGAACATAAGGCGTGGATTAGGACCATAAGGAATACACTGGTGCCATTGTGGTTCAGGAAGAGCGAAGCATTCTTGATGAGTTGGAAAACTTGTTCGTCTATAAAAGGGGTTTTGAGGAAGAAATTTAATATTTTCTTGACAATAATTTGTTTGGTGATTCATATTCCATGGCAATCGATGGCTGGCAATATCTGTTATACTTCCAGTGTTTAAAAGATGCATCGGACTTTGCGATTCCAGTTTTCTGTGTTTTGCTCTGCGATTCTTAAACCAAACCTATGAAAATAACGCATTAAAATTATAGATTTTGAGAATAACCTTCGTTTATTTCTAACTTACGGTAGCTACTTTTTTGTAAATAGACAATTACCTATATAAGTATTGAACAAAAGCAAAATAAAGATTTCAAATTCGGTATTATTGTCTATCTGTCTATTGGTCGACCGCAGTCGGAGGAGCCAGAAGGCTCCTCTTTCATTAACTACTACCCTAAGGCAGGAGTGGGCGCCACTCCTACCTCAGATGGTGTTGATCTTGTGGAGGGAGGAAAACCGGAGAACGGGCGAAAAACGACCCTAGGAGCACAGTAGCGACCAACTAAACTCTACTCACATGGCCCAAGCCCGAGAACGGGGTTATTCCCAGACGGTAACCCATCCAAGTACTAACCCCGTCTAACCTGGCTTAACTATTGGTGAGAGGCAGCGCCCTAACAGCACACGCCACTCGTGCTCCCCTTATATCAGTATTATTGTACTTTGATGTTGTATTTTGAGTATAAAATATGGCGCTTTCTAACGTTCAGAATTCTGTTAAATCTTCTCCCAAAATATAGGATCGGAACGGCATTTCAAAGACTCTATCAAAATTTATCTGTCTGTCTGTCTGTCTGTCTGTCTGTCTGTCTGTCTGTCTGTCTGTCTGTCTGTCTGTCTGTCTGTCTGTCTGTCTGTCTGTCTGTCTGTCTGTCTGTCTGTCTGTCTGTCTGTCTGTCTGTCTGTCTGTCTGTCTGTCTGTCTGTCTGTCTGTCTGTCTGTCTGTCTGTCTGTCTGTCTGTCTGTCTGTCTGTCTGTCTGTCTGTCTGTCTGTCTGTCTGTCTGTCTGTCTGTCTGTTGAATTACGAATCAAGATGGTAGATTAAGAATCATGATGGTAGATCAAACTTTGGATATATTAGCGTTAAATGAAACTAGACTTGACTCCACAATATCTGATAATTTAGTTCATATTGAGGGATACATAATAATTAGGCGAGATCGAAATCGCAGTGGAGGTGGAGTCTGTATATATCTTCGCTCGAATATAAATTATAGACTCAGAGCTGATTTAAATATCGAGCCTTTTGAAATACTTAGTATCGATATCTCTAAACCAAATAGTGTACCCTTTAATATCACAGCTCTCTATAGGCCTCCCTCTTGCAATGTCGGGTTTTTCTCCAGTTTAGAGAAAATAGTTCAAACTCTAGACGTGGAATCTAAAGAGTTTATTCTTCTTGGTGATCTTAATTGCAATTATATTACTGAAAATTATGATAACCAATTGATCCATCTAAAACAGATCAGTGAAACTTTTCAACTAACCCAAATGATTAAAGAACCAACTAGGATAACACCTTCGTCAAAAACACTGATTGATGTGATTTTTTCAAATGATCCTTCACGAATCATACTCACAGGAGTTGCTCACATTGGAATAAGTGACCACAGTTTGGTATATGCGGTTCGAAAAATTGCAATTCCAACAAAAAATACACATAAGTATGTAACAACAAGATCATTCAAAAATTTTAATGCCGAATCTTTCATTTCTGATCTTAAAGAAGTACCTTGGAATAACTTAAGCCATTGTAATACTTCGGATGAAATGCTAGAGACCTGGCAGGAATTGTTTACATCTATTGCTGACGTGCATGCCCCAACAAGAAGCAGGAGAGTTAGAAATAAACAATCACCTTGGATTACATCACAAATAAGAAAAATGATTATTGATCGTGATAAATTGAAAAAGCGGGCAATCATAACGAACGATACTAATCTATGGGCTAGTTTTAAGAAAATGAGAAATTTAGTTACAAATAAAATTAAGGAGGCCAAATCAAGATTCTATCACTCACAAATTGAGAAAAATGTGGGTGACTCCAGAGCAATATGGAAAACCGTCAATCAGTTGTCACATCGTAAACACACTAGTAATAGTAGTATTAACGAGTTGGTTGTCAATGAAGTATCTTACACTGAACCTTCCGCTCTCTGTGAGATCTTCAATGACCATTTTAGTAATATTGGACCTAAATTGGCAGCGTCTATGACGGATAGTGAGAAAAGTTTTGATTCCTATATTAAGCCTACCAAGTATTCCTTTAATTTACAACCAATTACACCTGAGTTTGTTTTAAGTATTCTCCTTAAGATGCCAGTTCATAAATCTACAGGTCTAGACAACATATCCTGTAGGCTTCTTAAGGCAGCTGCTCCAGTTATTTGCTTTTCACTGTCAACTATTATTAACAAATCTATAGAGAGTGGTATTTTTCCTTCGGGTTGGAAGAACGCGAAAGTCTTCCCTCTCTTTAAGGCTAATGATCGAACGGACCCAAATAATTATAGACCAATTTCGGTATTGCCGGTAATGTCTAAGATCTGTGAAAAAGCTGTATATGGCCAACTTTATGGTTATTTAACTGAACATAAATTATTGGCAAAACATCAGTCAGGTTTTCGTTCATTACACTCTACGGTTACAGCTCTGTTGGATGCTACCAATGAGTGGTATTTAAATATGGATGAAGGCCTGATGAATCTTGTCGTATTTCTCGATTTGGCAAAGGCATTCGATACTGTTTCTCTTAATATCTTATTACAAAAACTAAAATACTATGGTGTCGATGGCCTTACTCTCAATTGGTTTGAGTCATATTTAACAAATAGGCAGCAGCAATGTGTTGTGGGGAACTGCACGTCAAAACCTAGAAAATTAACCTGTGGTGTACCACAAGGATCTATATTAGGACCACTACTATTTTTGATATACATCAATGATCTCCCTGCGTGTCTTCAGTGTACAACATCGCGCATGTATGCTGACGATACCACTTTGAGTGCTGCTTCAAAATCAACAATTGACCTTCAACAAAAAGTTAATTGTGACCTAAATAATGTCAAAACATGGTTGCTATCTAATAAACTTAGTTTAAATGTATTGAAAACAGAATACATGTTCATTGGTTCAGAATTTAGATTGTCTAATTTAGGTCGTGTTTCATCTCTAATATTTGACAATCAACCAATAAAGAGAGTAACGACTGCCAAGCACTTGGGGGTAGTTTTAGATGATAATTTAGCCTGGCATGAACAAGTTTATCATATCTGTAAAAGAGTAGGTCGCTCGATAAACTGCCTCAAGCAAGCACGAAAATTTGTTCCGAAGAACATATTGTTGGTCATCTACAGCTCACTTATCCTGCCATTATTTGATTATTGTGATGCCGTATGGGCAAATTTGAATAAGGGCCTTTCTAGCAAATTACAAAAACTGCAAAATCGTGCGGCTCGCATCATTACTTTTCAAGGATATGATATCAGGTCAAGCGATATTTTAAATCAATTAAACTGGGATCAGCTGTCTGTTAGAAGAAGTAAACGGATATGTGTTATAATGAATAATATCATTAGTGGCACTGTACCGGACTATCTTAGCCAAATGTTTATGAAAAGTGATGAAATCAACACATACAGGCAAAGGTTAAGAGAAAGTGAAAATAATTTAATTATTACTCGTATCCCAAAAACAGAATATTGTAAGAAAAGTTTTTCCTATAGAGGTGCAAAACTCTGGAATTCACTGCCAAATGAGCTTAAAGTCTTGCGGAATAAATATCAGTTCAAAAATAAACTATCTGCATACACGGAAATAGCCAACTAAATCAATTCTTTATTTTTAAATTTTTTATTTTTTTCTTTTTCTCAAGAAATTCAAAATTGTAAAAATATTTACTATGTTGTATTTAGTTAGGTTAAATAATTACTGTTAGATAGTAATTTTTATATTTTTAATAATACGGCTTTCATGGAAAGAAGTTTAATATGTAACTTATCGAAATTACCGTATTCAAATAAAGGTGAATCTAATCTGTCTGTCTGTCTGTCTGTCTGTCTGTCTGTCTGTCTGTCTGTCCGTCCGTCCGTCCGTCCGTCCGTCCGTCCGTCCGTCCGTCCGTCCGTCCGTCCGTCCGTCCGTCCGTCCGTCCGTCCGTCCGTCCGTCCGTCCGTCCGTCCGTCCGTCCGTCTGTCTGTCTGTCTGTCTGTCCGTCTGTCCGTCCGTCTGTCCGTCCGTCCGTCCATCCGTCCGTCCGTCCGTATATATATATATATATATATATATATATATATATATATATATATATATATATATATATGTATGAATTTGAAGATTTGAAATCCAGATATTTATTTAGCATATACCTCGCAGGTAAATAGCGCTTTTCAAGCAAAAAATGGCGGCCAGTTTTGCTTTGTTTACCGAAGCAGGAGATTTTGTTGATAAACAAGGCTTATGTTGTAGAATAACGAGAAAAGTCAACAAAATTAAGTAGTAGAGTGTCCACAGGTATGTTTCTTTATCATTTTCTAGCCATTAATATATTCAAAAGTTGTAAAAACTGTTTTGTCGACAAATATCGAGTACGCCAAGTGCCAAAGCAGCTGTGTCTTGTATAAAATACCGAAAAATATAAGAATGTTAAATGTGTTATTTCATTTATGAGGTATATGCTAAAACAATTATTCACCTCAGTGTCGGTGAATAGTGTGGATATTCACCTCCACTTCGGTGAATACTTGTTAAATATACATGTAATATTAAAAATCGCGCAGAAGGGCTTTATCGGATATAAAACACCAGACGATAGCCGAGTGTTTTCAAATGCCGATAAAGCCCGTACTGCAAGGTTTTTAAATGACTTCTAAAAAGAATCACTTCATACGTTCATTGACGCAGTAATTTTGAAAATTAAGCTTATCTCAGCTCGGTTAAAAACCAGCGAGAAACTTAGAGCGAGTCGATCTATATCACATATATAGATCCGATACGCTTACGATTTTCTCTGCGTTTTCATCATGAATTATTAATGAATTATATATAGAGAGAGGATATTACACGGTGGTGCGAAGATATGGATTTTATCTTCGAGTGGTGAAAACAATATTTTACGAATGAGCGTAGCGAATGAGTAAAATATCGTTTTAACCACGAGAAGATAAAATTCATATCTTCAAGGCAGCGTGTAATTTTCTTTTTATTATATAGATTCAATGCAAAAGGTGGGAAAATGTTTAATTACGTGATCGATATCTTCACTAGTGAGGATATGGAAAATATGTCACTGCATATTTCATAGTAAAACACTCCCATCTATATAATAAATAATTATATATAAAATTAACAAATAGACTTCATTTTGCCGTTGTCTGTTCAGTTATAGATACACATATGATGTCACAACGTGGTAAAAACAAAAAAATGGCACACAAGACGCAGTCGAGTGGGTCACTGATGTCCTTACCACGTCAGTGTGACGTCTTCTGTGCATCTATAACTGAACTATTTGTTTTATACAATACAGAAACTTAAATTTTTTAAAATTTTTTTTTTTAATTACTTTATCACCTATATATTTACAACAAAAGAGACAAATATTAACAAATAAGAAAATAGTTAAGAAAATAGTTAAGAAAATAGTTAGTTTTGCCGTTGTCTGTTCAGTTATAGATACACATATGATGTCACAACGTGGTAAAAACAAAAAAATGGCCCACAAGACGCAGTCGAGTGGGTCACTGATGTTCTTACCACGTTGTGACTTCTGTGCATCTATAACTGAACCTTTTTTTTTTAATTACTTTATCACCTATATATTTACAACAAAAGAGACAACAAGATCGTTCCAAATTCTACGGTATTCTAATGGAAGCATGTTTAGCTTAAGAAGTCTATCCTTGTAGCTCATATTCCTCGGGTAATTAAGTATAAATTTTGTAGCTCTACGTTGAATGTTTTCCAGCATAGTGATGTGATTAATTTGTGAAGGAGACCACAACTCTGTGGCATATTCCAATTAAAGTCTAACTAACGAACAGAACAGAGTTTTCCTTGTTTCCAAATCGTCCATGTCTCTACAGACTCTCTTTACTAAGCCCAAAGTTCTATTGGCTTTCAACGTTATCTCTGCAATATGTTGGCCCCAGTGAAGGTCATCATTTACAGTAATCCCAAGGTCCTTTACTGCTTTAACCTGTTCGATAGTTTGGTCATTAATTGTATAATTTACGTCCGTCTTGGCCTTTTTACGAGAGATGTGCAAAACTTTACGCTTTTTAGTGTTAAATTGCATTTGCCATCTTTGACTCCATAGGGTCTACATTTGTTAGGTCAGATTGTAAATGGACTGGATCATCTATATTGCTTATCACTCTATACAAGTTAGAGTCATCGGCGTATAAAGCAATTTCTGAAGAAGATGTTATCTGATTTGGTATGTCATTAATAAATATTGTGAACAAAAGAGGACCCAAAATTGAACCTTGAGGAACCCCAGAAGTAACCGTAAGCCAGTCTGATTGTTGACCCTCTAATGTTACACGTTGCTTTCTATCCGACAGATAACTATTGAACCAGGCGAGTAAGCTTACCACAAAAACCAAAAATTTCTAGTTTTTGAGACACTTTATCAAATGCCTTCGAGAAATCCATATAAATCGAGTCAACTTCTAATTATGTTTATCAAGGGCATCTAAAATGGTATGATATACTTGTACCAGCTGAGTAGTGCAATTTTTACGTTGTTGGAACCCGTGCTGCATATCATAAATATTTAATGATATAAATTCATAAATATGTTTATAGATGCACTTTTCTAACAATTTAGACAAGATGCATAAAATGGAAATTGGTCTATAATTTTCTACACAGATTGGGTTATCACTTTTAAAGACAGGTGTTACATTTGCTGCTTTCCACGCCAGTTGGCATCACTCCAAGGTTTAGAGATAAATTAAAAAGGCAACTTATTGAAGGTGCAATCTCTTTTGCAGTTAATTTTAAGATTCTACCAGGAATATTATCAGGACCACAGGCCTTATTAGGGTCTATGTCCAAGAGACATGTCTCCACTTCACTCACCGTTAAGGAAATTTCGCTAATGGAATTGAGTATTGTGTGTGGATTTCCGATTGAGACTGATTGTGTGTGACAGGGTTGTTGTCCTCCGTAAAGACTGAATGAAAATATTTGTTAAACATGACAGCTTTGTCAATACTGTTTGAAGTAAATGTTCTTCCGGATTTCAGGTATTGTGGTTATGAGGATGCTTTTGTACGTATAGTAGCTTTAACATAGTTCCAAAAACGTTTGGGTTTTCCTTCAAGGACAACTTAATATCTCGTATGTATTCGGTGTATTTTGTATTCAGGATAGAATTCGCTTCTTTACGAATAGCGATGTAGTTGTCCAAATCCGTTTGTAAACCAGAAACTTTGGCAATTTTCCTCATTTTTTTCTTTTCGACGTAAGGTAAAAATAACGTCTTTAACAATCCATGGACGGCTATTCGTATTTCTTATGGTAATTTGAGGAACATGCTCATTGACAATTGCAAGAAACAAATCCATCCAGTTTGAAAGACTTGTTTCTATACAGGGTGTATCAAAAAAAAGGCTACCCTTAGAAAATATAATTAACATTCTTTTCAAATAACCTATTGTATATTGACAGCCCTGTGGTCAGTTGAACCATTTTTAATCGAACTGATATGAATATAATTAACATTTTTATTTCAGTTATGCTCCTTCATACGTTTAGAAGTTATCGTAATTTCCCAGGTGTATACGACCATTTGTTTTTTACGCATCCGTGACTTCAGAGGTGTCCAGGGCTGTCAATATACAATAGGTTATTTGAAAAGAATGTTAATTATATTTTCTAAGGGTAGCCTTTTTTTTGATACACACTGTACAATTCTCAGCTATCATAGAGTCCCAAGGGGTATGTTCAATTGTTGATTTAAGTCTCTTGTCGGATTTTGGGGCATGAATATATATATATATATATACAGGGTGTATAAAAAAAAAGGCTACCCTTAGAAAATATAATTAACATTCTTTTCAAATAACCTATTGTATATTGACAGCCCTGGACACCTCTGAAGTCACGGATGCGTAAAAAACAAATGGTCGTATACACCTGGGAAATTACGATAACTTCTAAACGTATGAAGGAGCATAACTGAAATAAAAATGTTAATTATATTCATATCAGTTGATTAAAAATGGTTCAACTGACCACAGGGCTGTCAATATACAATAGGTTATTTGAAAAGAATGTTAATTATATTTTCTAAGGGTAGCCTTTTTTTTGATACACCCTGTATATATATATATATATATACAGGGTGTATCAGAAAAAAGGCTACCCTTAGAAAATATAATTAACATTCTTTTCAAATAACCTATTGTATATTGACAGCCCTGTGGTCAGTTGAACCATTTTTAATCGAACTGATATGAATATAATTAACATTTTTATTTCAGTTATGCTCCTTCATACGTTTAGAAGTTATCGTAATTTCCCACGTGTATACGACCATTTGTCTTTTACGCATCCGTGACTTCAGAGGTGTCCAGGGCTGTCAATATACAATAGGTTATTTGAAAAGAATGTTAATTATATTTTCTAAGGGTAGCCTTTTTTTTGATACACCCTGTATATATATATATATATATATATATATATATATATATATATATATATATATATATATATATATATATATATATTGCAAGCAAAGCCTTATTTTGCATTTTCTGAGACAAAGGAAAGAGGTTCTGCCCAATTTGTGTATTTTTTTATTTGAGCATGCGCGACAGTTACTTGCATATACCTTTATATTATTCCATATATTATTTGATGAGCGATGTGTAGTTGATATACTAATGACTTTGCTTGTCCTGCATGGAGTGAAAAGAGCGTACCTCTACCAAAAATACAACTCTTTATCTGACGTCGAAATATATACTACCATCGTTAAAGTGTCACTAAGACGAAAAATCGACCATAAAGTTTTGCGAAAATTTAACTTCGACGAAGTTTATTGAGATATAAATACCCCGTGTACAAAATTTGAACCGATATAAACAAATAGGTTTAAAGTTATAAACGTTTGAAATGCTTAAAATTGCGTCCGCCATTAAAATTTTCTTCACTTGTGAATATTGATATCTGAGAAGGGTTGTGACCAAACTTGGAGAACAAAAATGTCGAATTCATCATCATTTAATAGTTGTTGTTCTGACTGTGGATTGAAACGGAATCATCCGATGTATGTTTGGAGTATATGGTAGCCCATTTTGACGAATCTGGTTTCGGGATTTGCCAGAACGATGACTGTATTGCTTCGGCTGACGAGATTGATAATCGCGCCGTACAAGATATTGCCGAAGAAAAGTACAATGAATTTTCTATATAGCTGCAACATGCCAACATTTCAATTCTGACGTTGTGGTTTCTTCTTGAGAAAGACAGCATTAGTCCGCTAGAGACACAGGAAGAAGTTTTTCACGATGCGCTCGCCGCTCGTTTGTATCTTTATGTGGTATATGAAACCAGATGGTGAAGTCCGAAGAATGTCGCTGTAGACGCTGCTGGCACCACTACATAGAAATTCAAAAGTTTGAGAACATTTTTCTCATTTTGGAAATTATACAGTGACAGAAAGAAATAGTTAGAAAACTAGTTGGCCTCAATATATATAATTCTGGCCGGCAGTTTGAATGAATGGCCTGTTGATGTGGCTCGCAAAGCCAGCGCATAACTTTTCGTATAACTAAAGTATAAATAATGTGCTGAACTGCTTCAGCTTGTAAAATTGTTTTGGTTAAATTTCGTAGGTTTTCTACCGCTAAATATTTAGAATAGTATTTACGCTTTGTTGCTTTGCAAATCAGAGTATTATTTATTGTGTTTGTTTATATGCTATATCTCAGTATTTTGTAACATCCAATAGCATTTCTTTTAAGTATTAAAATACTAAATGAATTGCTCCATTTAAATCAGCGTTTAGCTGAACTGGACTACCCTGTATAAATATTATTAAACCAACCAACCAACCTAGTACATACATGTATTTTATATATACAAGTACAATTATACATCAAATTCAACCTTCGTTGTCGTTTGCTTTACTTACATGCATGCATGCATGCATGCATGATATTTTATAATCTTAAATAAAAGTAAAGTGGAACTAGGTGGCATCGGGTATGGTGTGAGGGGACAAGAAATATTCGCTTTAATATTTTCCAACGGTTCACTTCCTTCGAGCTCGAGACTGCTCTGCCTCCAAAGTTTTGTTAATCTTTCAAATAGTAGGCACATTACCACGCTGAAAAACACGTTTGTAGTAAGGTCGCTCTAAAATCCTTCATGGAAAATTGATTGGAACAAACTATGAATTATCGCGTGTCGGCGCGTTATGCTCTGAACAGACCTAACCCAGTTTGCTCGTATGATTGACATAATTATACGCAGCGCAATCCCTGCAGAATAATCTCATTCATTACAGCAATCCTGTATACTGTGTGCGTTGACGGAATGATGGAATATTTTATTTTTCATTCACTGACAACCTCTTGTATTCTCACTTGAGCAACGTAGATTACTGTATCAAACAGAGGCGTAGGAAAGGATTCAAAGTTGGGGGGACTGAAGTCGACATGCCGATAATCAGTGACCGCATTTTTAGCGGGGTTCGGGGGTGCTCTCCCGGAAAATTTTGAAATCTAGAACCTCGGAAACACAATTTGCAGCAATTTGAGGAAACTTTTTCATCTAATTCTACAGCAAGCATAGTTCAAATTTTAACATAAAAACGAAGAAATTATTAAACCAATCTAACCATTCTCGTCCCCAGAGCCCACATGTCGCGTGGCAGGATGGCATTCACGCAATCACGCTACACCCGTTTGTGAAATCTCGTGTTGTCGGTAGATGAACCCTGTAGGTAGATTACCGTAAGTAGCTGCTCTCCTAGCCTCTGTATAGTATTACTAATACAATCATTAAATTTAGCAATGCTTGTCCTGACTTTTTTTTGGTGGTGGTGGTGGGGGGGGGGGGGGGCTCAGCCCCCCATTTAAAATTGGGGGGGCAGCCCCCCCCCCCCCGGCCCCCCGCTTCCTAACGCCTCTGGTATCAAGCCACCATGTTTTATAAGATCTAGCAAGGATGTGAACCACAAGGTGTGCCTTTCAAGTACATCCAGCAAAGGGGTCGCGTGACGACGGGAGGTTGCCTAACACTTCTCCTTTTCGTCAGCTCCAGTTGCAGTAATAACATATATAAGTATTCATTTTATCCTAGAACAACAGTTACGTTGGAATCAGATTCCCGTCTATATCTAGTATTCCAAGCTTCAAAACCTCCGCTATGTCTACAATTAAGTCCCTCTGTCATCCATCTTATTGATTGATTTTGTATTTTACTTTCTTACATATTACTTGTATATTTAAATCATTTTATTAGTTGGGGCTTTTTCTCCTCCTTTTTCTTTGTTTTAATATATATCATATGTACTATATTATAATATATAATTTTAGTTATGTACCTGTAAACCTCCTAGTATAGTGTAACACTGATTTAGGAGTATTTCATTAAAAAGCAGCATGTATGAGATGTTGTTGTTAAGAAAATGACGTCAAAGGCCTTCTCGAGTTACACTAGAGTTTTTAGTGGCGGCCGTCAAATTTAAGATTTCAGTAATCGCAATAACAGCGCCTCTTTTTTGAATTTCGACTTAAGACTTCGTACAGTAGGTTGTAGATGGGTATACTTTACAATGATGATATAAAAATGAGAGGTGAAAATTTCGTCTTAGTGACATGGTTTGGAAACCCGACGGAAACTTCAAAACGGTTAACAATCGAACTACGATTCATGTTGAAAGGTATCCGAAGGTGCACAAATCCTTTGTTTTAGCTTTATCAATATTTAAACAGGTTGAGTGATTGAACCACGGTTATTGAACCCAAATGTTGCTATTGGATGATTGCTTCATTATACAGAAAACACAATATATATGTCAGTTAGTCAGTAACCGTGAAAGTGCAGAAATTTCCATAAACCTGAACAAAAGCATAAAACAATGACTTTCGTTGAGCTTTCAAACCATCCATGTTTATTTTCTATTAACTATATATATGATGTTGTAAGGGTAAACCCCTAACCCTAAATGTGTAACTGTCAGAAACGTTAACAAGACTTTAATGATCTAGGAAATTCACATCTTATGCATGCATGCTAATGCTTTAATATTCTTATGTTCAGTTTTGTGTAATCTATATCCTTAAGCTTTGCAGGGATTTATTTTTATCATGGTTAATATATACTTCATATAATCCGACTTATATTGAAGGTTAATCTCTGTATAAAGATTATCCGCCGAAAGCTTAAAAGCTTGACTGATGCCGCAGTTCATATGCATATTAATCAGCATATTTGACTATCTAAGGGGTGGTCCATTAGAAATCAAGGGAGGGGGTGTGAAAAATATGTGTACATGAATTTTTTTTTCAGCTCAAATTCCCTGCAGGATTTTTTTTTCAGTGTGCAAGCTCTGCAGGAATTTTTTTTATGGGGTTATTTAAGCCATACGCGAAAGGATGCCGGTCCAAAGTACAACTAGCGATCATGTTGAAGCGGTGAATAGCGGCTTGCACGCTATTAAAAAGACGATGATGATAAATATCAGTGTTCAAAAGTGTTTCTCTGTGCTTTGGAGGATTTATAAAATGGAACCACTCAATAAAAAGTTGCATAAACTCTGAATTCGAGTAAAAAAAATCAGGCGCTATTTCGAAATTATTTTGCATTTACTTTAAATTGCATGCATAACGACATAATATTAAACCAGCCACTTTGGAAACAAAAATTCAAGAGAGAAATAAACAGAATGAGATAAAAGAAATCTCTGAGGGGTTGAAGGACGTCCTCCAGTGCACTTTTTCAGGCCTGTTCCCATCTGCTGTCTCTCCCAAAGTAAAAATTAATTTGTCTAAATAATTATTTCCAATTTTTATTAGATAATAAGTATAAATGATATAAGGAAATTTTATATAACAATGAATAATAGATAGTTTGCAGTGTTTGAAACTACCTGAAGTTTCTAAATAGTATATTTGACTGTTTAATCAGTGAGCTTTTCCTTTTTATCATATGATAATTCACACATGGTGCACTTTTCTTGCACGAATTTTTTTTTGTTATCGTTTGCACGATTTTTTTTTCTTTATCATATTCCTTGCACGAATTGTTTTTTTTTTGTAATTTCCCCCCCCCCCCTCCCTTGATTTCTAATGGTCCACCCCTAATATGCAGTATATTGCATTTTAAGCATGATGGCCGAACAAATCTTAAGTAAATGAGTATTGTTTAATTGCTATTTACTAATCTTGTACCGGTTGAATTGTGGCTTCTCTAATCATATATACATACGTATTATGGGAAACAGACAAACGGAGAAAAACGACGCAAAAGATAACATTTCAAGAAACTTAAAAGTATAAAATTGTCTGCCTCCAGAGGGCGGTACTTTTCAAATAACTATGTAACGGCTAGCCTTAATACTTCAAAAATTACCCTCCCCCAAAACAATACCGCTCACGCCCGTGATGGCAGGCTATGGTGAACCATCAAATCTGAGAACAAATTCGTACTTATTGTTGATTATATGCAAGAAAAACAAGACAACTGGGGATTCGTACTGTGTATAATTGTAAATTAAACTTTAGATCGTTGGTTTGTAAGAAACATCGTAATACTCATTTAAGCCCTGATCGAACGAGAACGCAAGTCACCGCAAGTTGACAGACACGAATTTCTGTTGGCGGTCGTTCGAACACCCAAATTAACAAAATAAAGGTTTCATGAGTGTTTTAAACAAGTTTTAACTTTGTCACGGTACATAATATTTTCGAGAAATCATTCAGAGCGGCTGGCTGAGACAGTGTGACTGCCAACTTGCGATGACTTGCGTTCTCGTTTGATTAGTATAGGTAATAGCATGGTTTCAAGTGCAATTTGGAAAAAACATGCACGAGTGAGTTTTTCAAAGACTATCAAAATTGCACGAGTCTGAAGGACGAGTGCTATTTGAGGTCTTTGAAAAACTCACGAGTGTGTTTTTTTTCAAATTGCACGAGAAATCATGCTATTAGTAACATACATGAAAAAATTTATCATAAAGAGAATCTTTCTAATCAAAATGCTTTGTTCAAATAACATACATGGAAAAAAAAATTAACAAGAAGAGCTTTTTTTCTAGTAAAAAATGATTTTTGTGCAAATTTAAAAAATTACAAAATTTGCACTGTATTTCATTTTTCTGCACTGAATTACAGTAAAATTGCACTCCTCTCAGCCAATCAGAATTGAGAAATTTTTTCATGTATATTATTAGGGCTTTAAGTGCACAATCAAATCAAGCACTGGGGAAATGAATAATGAAGACCAGAATGTCGTTGCACTTGCAGACATGACATGTCTCTCAGCAAATTAGGTAAAGCGCGCATATATGCATAATCTGCCATGATACTACTACCATGACCTGAAATGCCAATATATTGTATATAAGATGTATCCGTAGCCTTTTTATAACTTTCGCGTTAAACATAAGTTGAAATAAACTGCGTAAATACGACATGAGTGCATGTGCGTTTTCACAATTCCGATAAAAGATTTGAACATGACAATATAAAAAACAATGCTTTTGTGAATACGCCGGTAATGTTGTTATCGAGTGTCATTGCCATCTCGATTCTGCATGTTTGGTATTATTGTTCTCATACGTTCTCATACGTGGTTATATATGTACGAGTCAATTCCCGACTGATTTGCGATTATATATTATCTTCCCAGATGAACCGACCCGAGGCCGAGCATTTTACGTTTTTGAAAAATGTTGGTCAAATTCCCGGCTGTGCGGGCAGAAAACACAGATAAATATTGCCCTGCAGTATCTAGAGCTCCAGATAAGCTTTTGCCAGATTTGAAACAACAGACTTCTGAATAACTTGTCACATTAAAATGACTTTTCATAGTCGAAAGAAAAAAACTAGAGCTATAGAAGTCTGTTTATGGTCACGAAGAGCAATTCTTTTCGCTTATTGTGACTGCTGACCAACTATTTGTTGAGTCGAAATCAAATGCCCGGCCATGCACAGTGGGCTAATTGTTTGGGTCAAATTGGATTCCTATACAGTACCTAGTATGCGGAACTCGTCTTGAGTGAATCCCCCTGGGGTGGTCGAAGATGCAAGGTTTGAGTCTGCATTTTCAAAATACCAATGCCTTTCTGCTTACCATTACCACAAGAATATACTGTAACACATTGGTTCCAAAGCTCGAACAGGCTAGCCTGTCGCTCTATAATTGGTACGATCCTGAGATCGTGCATGCGTGCGCGGAGATCATGCACTTGCATTGCACACTGTTTGACACATAGCTCTATAATACTCAGAAAATAAACCTCTTAAGGAGATAAATAAGGTTATCGTATTTGTATTTATGAATTTAAATATAAAGTATATTTATATTATGAATGAAAAGTAAAAAAGTTATTCATGAATAGAATTTTATTTCGTGCTATCATAGAAAATAGAAATAAGGGACTTAATTATTTATAGCCAGGGTGGTCACATTCTCGTTCCCAGATCCCCTACTTTTCTTAGCGCAGCCGCACGAAAATTCTTGGGGCTCTGCATGGAGACACAGACTTGGGTCATAACGTGATTGGCTAATAGACCCTTTCCTATTCATGAAGAAGATGGCTAATAACTTCCGAACTACGCATGGTTGAAACACATCGTGTAGATATGTTGTTAGAAATTTTATAAGCTTTCGTTTCATGTATACTTCAAGCAATGATGCGAACATTTGGACATTTTAAAAAAGAGAAAATACCTTGGATCACCAATTTTTTCATAGTCAATCGAGATACATGGTCTGGAAACTCAGCTAAAGTCTTTGGTCTATCTTTTTGTTCGCCTTCATGCATTTTTGTGCACGGTGCACGGTCACTGAACACATTGTATTTTAGTATAATGAACGAATTGTCCAATAGCAACGTTTCAGTTCAATCACTCAACCGTGCTATTTAAATATTAATAAACCTAAAACAAAGGATGTGCACGGTGTAAGGTACGGTTCAACATAAAATCCCAGCTCATTATAGGCGCTTTGAAGTTTGCCGAGTTTCCAGACCATATCTCGATTGACTATGATTTTTTTTAACACCATTTTTAAAAAAATGTTTAATTACCCCACCCCAACACCTATTTTGTTACACAAGAACCCTTTTTTACAAGATCTCAAGTTAACTCTTTTACCTGCCAAAAAGAGGATGTTTTAAAATGCCAAAGAGCATTAGCACACATTAAAAATGCCTCCATTAAAGAAATAAAGAAAGTCAATGAAAAGCTTCTCAACAGAAAAATGGAATTATACGATTCAGTTAGAATTGAAACCAAGACCCTGGGCAAGCAGCGAGATCTTATTTATAGAAACCTTTTCGGCTTACCCCAATTTAAAGGTTGGAAGATATGATCAAAGAAACTGAGTCAATAGCATTTTTTTACCCCACCTTTTCCTCTTAGACTATTAAATTTTCGACCCCCTCATTTTCTCATATAAATATACACGCAAAAAATACGATATTTTTACATGTAAAGATATCAGTTCAACAATATCTTATTTGAGTGCAGTAAAAATTAACCATAATTTTAGATCGTTATGTTATGTTTATAAAATAAACAGAATATTAGCTACATAACCGCTTGGACATACGAATTTTATTTTCTCGTGTTGTATCTCACTCACTCGTTCGCTTCGCTCCCTTTTGAGAGATATTACCAACACTCGAAGATAGAATTCGGATCATCGCATGGTCATGTAATTCTCTATATATCACATTTTATATATCGACCATGAATGTTTGATATCCTAGGCACATCTCTTAAAATTCAGTCACCTTTTAATCAGAATCACTTGCGTGAAAAATGATTTAAAACAGATTGAAGGCTAATCAAATACACATATGTAAATCCTTACTTGTATTCTTGACTCTGGTAGATTTGTGAACGAAGCTAATCTTTCTCTCATGAATATATCAGGGTAATGTGTTCTTGCAAAAGCTCTTTCCATAGTAGATAGTTGTTGTTGTGTAAATGCCGTCCGTGCACGACGAGATTTACCTTTAGGTTCAGATTGTTCTGTTACGGCGTCTACAAAAACAAAAATACCAATTTCTTTTAGAGCATGTACAGAAGTAAAGTAAACATACATGCAAGACAAAGAGTGGCTTGGAAGTGCGTGTTTGACTATAGAATTTTCTCTCATGTATATAGATATCAATATAGTCATCGTCGTGTATAGTCGTTTGTTAGTGCATACTATATAATCATAGTAAAAGACTGTGAACCATCATACAACCACTACAAACCACCATGGATTACATATACAGACCACCATGAACTACTACCATATTATATATAGAACCACGCACACACACAAACACACACACACACACACACACACACACACACACACACAGCATGCAACCAGCATGCAAGCAACTATATCAATCACATCTTTGCAGAACAACCTTTGTGACACCTGCTCTTCCAATTAAACGCCTGCATGAACTACAATCACCCAACCACCATGAATACCACACCAAAACCTACACAAATCCACTATATACAAACCATCACCAATAAACCACTAATAGTACCTCTATCATGCATGCAACCGCTACATAAACTACCACATGCATGATTGCGCCGAAAACCACCATAAACCATCACAAAACCACAACAAACCACTATATGCATGTACTATCATCAATCACCATGAACCACCATGCATGTACTAATCAATGTAAACCAGAGAATCGGAGAACTAATGACAAACAACTATATTTATCATATGTAAGCCAAGACTCGAATAATATTTATGACGAAATTATTTAATTTGCCGCTATATATATATAAATATTTATTATAAAGCAACTTAGTATAGTGGACTGTTACAAATGCTGCATTCTGATTAGCTGAGCTACTCACTGTCTACTACTGATAGATCACGAGTAGCGAAAGAGTCAAGTTTTAAATGCAAAATAATATTAGAAAACTTGCATTTTGTTTATCAGCTCATAGACAACTAGGACTCGTTGTCTAATTGTTAATTATGACAAAAACCCTTACTTTATCCCTAAACTCCCGAATCGGTGCAACTCCTATCATTACAACCAGATATAAGCGAGAGGGCCGTACAAATTTTTAAGTTTCCATTTCCGAAACAGAATGATTGGCACTGTTGAAATATCAGGCAACGGGTTGATATCATTAGTCCTTGCAGGGGAAATATGTTCTTAACAAATCAGTCCAAAAGACGCCTGTCAGTTTAACCGATATATATACAGAGTGCAACATTTACTGCAGGAAATTATGTTGGAGGAGGTACACTATACATGTAACGATTTTATGTAATTCAACATCTGTAGTAGTTCACGCATGTATAATGCGCTTACACAAATTTATAACAACAAGTATACCTTTTAATTCAACAGGTATACCTTTTCTGGCTTCCGCCTTAATGTTTTTCTGGTCTCCTCAGTAAAACTCGCGCTAAGAGAAATATGTTTATGTCATCCAAAGCGTGTAAGATGAAAATCAACTAACTAATCTTTTTTCAATCCCTGAGATAGTGCTGCATGGGCGAAAATTTAAAACCAAAACCAACAACCTCTAATTTATTTTTACTCATGCCCCTCTAATTAAGCAAGGCATTATACTACTTATTATTATTATTATTATTATTATTATTATTATTATTATTATTATTATTATTATTATTATTATTATTAATTTTGTGATATGCTCCCTTTCGGGCTTTTCAGCATAAAATTACAAGTTAAACCAATTAAAATTATTAAAAATAATCACCCTAATTACAAATTTCAATTTATTTAATCTAATCTACTATATAAATATGATAAAACCTTTTTAACTATTTAGTAAAAATTTCTTAAGTCCCAATTTAAAAGTCTTAATGTCCTTTATTGACCTTAGTGTTTGGTCGAGTTTATTCCACAGAGCTACACCACGATAGTAGAATGTTCTTTGCCCTGTACTTGTTCTAAATTTAGGAATATCCAAATCATGCATGATGCGGGTATGGTGATCATGGGTTTCATATCGATGATTAAATTTCTCACTTAAATAAGCCGGCGCTAGGCCGTTGATGCACTTAAACATCAATAATATATCTTTATACTGTAGTTGTCGATCTACAGTAAGCCATTTCAAGTCCGTTAGCGCTGGACTTATGTGTTCATATTTATTAATATTCGTAATTATTCTCGCGGCAAAGTTTTGGATCAATTAATTGGAGCTTCTTAATGTTCTTGACTGTGATGTTTGCCCAGACCGAAGAGCAATAGAACAACTTGCTTAAAACCAGAGATTCTATAATAAAAGTTAATGTCTTTTGGTCGAAAACATGACGGAGTCTGTTTATTTGACATAGTTTGGACATGCATGACGATGTTAATTTACTGATATGTTCGTCGTATTTCATGTTTGAATAAAAAATAACACCTAAATCCTTAGCTGAATGTACAGGATGGAGTGTTTTACCAAGGAAGCTCAGTGACAAACTTTCTGTTTGGGTAGTCATTAGCTGTGGTGTTCCAAATACGAGAAATTTGGTTTTTCCAGGATTAATTAATAATGAATTTGAGCAGCACCAACTCGCTATCCTATTGAGATCATCTTCCATTTCTTTTTTTGTCTCCGATATATTCTCAATTGGAAAGGATAAAAGGGCTTTGGAGTCATCAACATATGAGTCTAAAGAGAAATTTTTTGTAACAGAAGGGAGGTAAAAATTGGTATAAATGCAGAAAAGCAGCGGGGAGAGGACTGATCCTTGAGGAACTCCATGTGAGATGGGCAGTGACGTTGACTTGGTAGATCCTATTCTCACATATTGCGATCTGTTGGATAGGTAACTACGGAACCATAGCACAGTTGATGATGATGCTCCAATCTCTTCTAATTTTTGAAACAGTATTTGATGGTTTAAACTGTCGAACGCCTTGGAGAGATCAAGTAAGATAACTGCTGTTGCTTTTTTCTGATCCATCGCGCTAAGAATTTTATCCGCTACAAATACATTCAAAGTTTCTGTGGAATGGAACCTCTTGTTTCCACTTTGCTGGGGGGAAAGTTTTTTGTGCTCAAGCAGATACTGGGAAAACTGGTTAAGAACTACTTTGTCACACACTTTGGATACCGTGGCCAGAAGTGAAAGTGGTCGGTTGTTGGCTGCTTCTTCATGGTCCCCCTCTTTTAATAATGGTATGACTTTGGCTAACTTCCATGCTTCGGGGTATGTCGATGTTCGAAGGGAACAATTTATAATGCTCGTAAGAGAAGGCAAAATATATGGCAATGAATCTTTTATAATGCGCATTCCGATTTTATCTGGGCCCGGTGATTTGTTAGATGGCATAGAAATAATTATTCGCCTAACGTCTTCTTGTGAGACTGTTTTAAGTTCGAATAAATCTGTGATTGGGCACACAGATGGAACGAACTCTGCATGGCTCAAACGGTTGAATGTTATTATCGGTTGCTAATTTTTCTGTTACACGTGAGGTTATCTCACCAACTGAGGAGAAAAATATGTTAAATTCATCTGCTAACGTTTTCACATCTTTAGTATACAGAGGTCTTGAGGTTTCTTTCGATGGTAAAATTTTATTTATGACCTTCCATAATGCTCCAGTGTTTTGTTTGCATTGATATATTTGACTATGGGCGTAACGTTTTTCCCCATTTCTCAACTTAGCTTTAACGGTGTTTCTCGCTTGCTTGTAATTTTTCCAATCGTTGACTTCTCGTGTACGGTAGAATTGACGGTGTAAGCGATCTCTAATTTTCATAGCCTCTTTTGTTTCGCCATCTACGAAAGGGGTTGAACGATTTTTAATTTTAATTTCCTTTAGAGGAGCGTGTTTCTCAAGAACAAATTCAAGGATGTTATTGAAAGTCGCAATTGTTCGTCAACGTTAGTTATATGTGATAAGCATTGCAGATGTGAAGAGAACTGGGTCATATCATGGGCAAATGACGATGCATCATAGTTCCGATAGCTTCTCACTGTTGCAGTACAGATTGGATGTTTAGGACTTCTAAGATTCAGCACCATAAACACCGGATAATGGTCACTTATTGATATATTCATAACCCCGCTGTTTTTTACAAGAGGAGATGTAGACACGAGAATTACATCAATTAGCGTTTGTGAAGTCGGTGTAACTCTAGTTGGAGTCTCGATTATTTGTTTAAGATTTAGTTCGGTGCAGACATCCTTTAATGCTTTACTTTCAAGTCCCGTTTTTAGCATATCACAGTTAAGGTCGCCAAGGATAAAGATCGAATGTTTTAATAATAGTGCCTCAGTGTATGCAGGTTTTAAAGCAGATTCAAAACAACTTAACGCGCAATCTGGAGGTCTATATACAACACAGATAATATAAGATTTCATCTTCTTATGTTGAAGGTATAGCCACATTTGATGAAAGTTATCTTCAGATATTAAAAAAAGATTTCTTAATACCTTGCATTTAACATCGTTGCGAACATAAGCGCATACTCCTCCACCGACTTTATGTAAACGATCTAGTCTGAATATTTTATAGCCTTCCAATTCGACCTCAGCATTGCTGGTCGTTGTATTCAACCATGTTTCAGAAATTGCTAAAACATCCGGTTTGTTCTCAAGGCTAAATTCTCTAACTTGGAGAAAATTTTCACGTCTCTTAAGCGATCTAATATTTAAATGTATTATCTTGAATTTAGACTTTCGTATACATTTATCGCTGCTTATGCCTTGATTCTGTACGTTTATTACTTGGTTGTTGATAGCAGCAGGTACTGTTGTGATAGAAGAAAGTGGCGCTTCTTTAGACTGAGGTCGTAATGAAATTTTTGTCAAATTATTCTTATAAGACATTTTTGA
Source organism: Corallium rubrum (assembly GCA_964035015.1). Taxonomy (NCBI): domain Eukaryota; kingdom Metazoa; phylum Cnidaria; class Anthozoa; order Scleralcyonacea; family Coralliidae; genus Corallium; species Corallium rubrum. Next base: position 43,202,876 of record OZ035997.1, read on the forward strand.
ATTTAATTTTCTTGGAGTAAATTCTGACCTTGTCTTCATATAACCGGAATTGGCCGATTATCATTGTCCGTATCGCGCGAGCTGAGTCACAATGGAAGAGATCTTAGGTGGTCTCATTGCAAACCCACTTTAATAAATACCTACGCAATTCTCTTAACCTTCTTTCAAAAACTCAGGTTCTAAAACTCTAAGTGCATGCTTGCCCGAATGACAGGATTTATGATCCAAATACTGATGTTTATCCGTTCCTTTAAAATACAAGTCAGTTCATATCTTATTTTCTCTCATCTCAACCTTGACATCTAAATACAAAATTTCTTTATCCAAAATGCCCATGCACGTACTTAATATTTTAATAATTGGTAAGAATTTACATGCTTCAACCAGGGTATCCTTTCGTGTAATCAAATAAAAAAAAAATCATCTCAAAATGACTTAACATCTTTCTTTCTAACCTGGACATAGCTATATCGCAAAAACCGGTGCAAATCAGTTGACTCTAATAATAGTGCCTATTCATTCTTTATCTATATATGCCACTGATGATATATGCATATATACAGTATAGATGCACAATTAAATTCAGAATAATTATTATTCGCCAAAATCAGATCACTTGCCAAACTAACCATATCTTGCTTATATCTATACTCAAACCCCAATTTCCGCTTTTTATCAAAAATTCATCTGCATATATGATTTCGGCCGTGCTGTACCTTCCAGAGAACAGTACCTACTATGGTAAAGTAAATCAACTGTAAGAGAACAGTACAATATCTTTGACTGTCATGTATGTAATAAGAGTCTTTTTCTTAAATACCTGTGTCTTTGCATATGAATTAAAATCCTGATGAATATATTTGGACATATGTCACTGGAGTGTCCCATTGACATACTCTATAACAGTATTTTATAGCAGTAGAACTTGTTATTAATTCTTTCCCATAATTATACGTATTTTGATTCTCATCAGAATACTGCATAGACATTTTATTAGAATTTAAAGGAATATACATTAGCTAGACCAAAGAATAGTATCTTGCAGAATGTTATGGAATGTTCTATTTGATTGTATAGAATATTCTATAAGATCCTGTAGAATATCCTATGGAATATATATTCTATGGAATATATATTCTATGGAATATTCTATTGCATTCTATAGAATATTCCATAGAATATTCCATTAAAAATTCTATAGAACATGTCCAAATTTCTAATAGAATATTCTACTGAATATTCTATAGAACATGTCCCAATTTCTAACAGAATATTCTATTGAATATTCTATAGAATTATTCTATTGAATATTCTACAGAACATTTTCGTAAGGGGATTGGATAACGTTGTTGTTGCAATGATTACTGACAAGATGGATATGTAAATAAACCTGTTGAAAGAGAAGGATTTTTGGCACCAACTAATACATAAAGTATATCCAGCTTATACGCCCAAAATCTCTAGCTTTCTGTAGGCCTATTAGCATTAGTCTTATTAATAATCATAAGCCTTACATCCGCCAAACCTCCTTTGTGCTTTTAAAAAAAGAGCATACAAAAATGCTACCCCGAAATTGCCCTCTTCCGCTTACCATCTACTTACATGTTCATTAAATCGTTTTCTAAATACATTTATATATAGTACTTATTTAGTAGTAATAATAATAATAGTAATAATAGTAATAATAATAATAATAATTATACAATTATATAATAATTATTTATTATACAACTGCTCCGATCAACAAATTTTTATGGAAAACATGAAGTAGTCTCCCGTGTGATAAATTTGATCGGCTAACAAAATAAACTTGCCAAACCGATCTGTCAAACCGGTTCGGCTCTACTATCCAAATAACTATCCAAATATCGCTGTATATTTGTACTCATTTTTATCGTTATTTGGACAGTTTTTAATGCAGCTGTTTATAATAAGTGCATATCGTTTGTAGTCATGGCATGCCCATGCAGCAGAGATAAACATTGAACGTATAAAACACCAAGAGATTAGCTACAGAAATACCAGCAATTGGCCTTCGAAACCCGTGAAAGGCGACGAGGATTTAACCCTTTATTGGCCATAGTTGCTATTTCTCTACTTATTAATTTTACTTTGGCTATAAACGCCAGACGATTTTACAAGTCAAGGGGAGAGCTCCCAGAAACCTGGCCAATGAAGGGTTAAAGTCCAAATTGTTCCAGCTGTAATTGGGAGTTTAGGTGGGGGTATGGCGAAAACTAGAAAACAAATTGGAACGTTGATACGAAACAAAAGGGAAATAGACTTGATAAGCAACCAAATCCAGAGGACAGTGCTAACGGAAAGCGAATCAACTTTATGGAAAATAATGGCTGGAATTGTAAAGCAGAGTGACTTTTAAGTGTGGACTTTGCTCTCAGTACTGACAAATCTGTTGGTAGTACTTGTGCCTTTCGCACAACTCACTAGACTCGTGAGTTTAAAGTTATGGGCTGGATAAAGGCTGTCACTTTAGATAATAATGGTAATAATAATAATAATAATAATAATAATAATAATAATAATAATAATAATAATAATAATAATAATAATAATAATAATAATAATAATTTTTTATTTTTTTTTATAATTATAATAATTTTTTTTTTTAGAATTTAAATAATAATAATAATAATAATAATAATGATGATGATTAAAATTATTAAAATTAAAGTTCGTTTGCTGACTGTCTGAAAATCGTGGCGGTTTTCGTGAAACTCTTAGCATTAACAGCAAACTATATATGTAGTATTTACAATATGGGTGGCCGTGTTGTATTGGATATACAAGCTCGAGCCGAAGGCGAGAGCTTGTCATATCCAATACAACACGGACACGAATATTGTAAATAGCTTAAAATACTCCAAGTCTTTGATATTAATATGAGTAATATTTGTTCAGATTAATTCAGAAAAAGCTCATTTTCAATGTTTTAGAGCGGAGATGGACCTAATATACAACCATTAGTGGTTGTATATCTGATACAACCACGTGTGGTTTGTATCAGATATACAACCTCCTTCACGGTCATGATTTCTTTTGTGTTTTCTTCATGAATTATTAATGAGTATTTTAAATGCTATATACATGCATATATACATGTACTATATGTATACAATAATTCTATAGGCAAATTTATCGCATATGTACTATCTTTATGTACTATATAAAAAATGTATTTAAAATTTCGGCAGTTCTTTTTTAACCTGCGTATAATCTAGTCTTCTAAACAATTTGAATTAATCTGTCATTTTCCTTTAAATGCTGCTTGGGTTTCTACTTAATTCTATCTTGATATCTTAAAGAAAGCTTTCATACTAGCCCATGCACTGGCAGACCACAGACACAGTAATTCGCAAAAGGTATATATATATATCGTATATATATGGGAAGACAGTATTGTAAGCCGGTATTGTGTTTAGTTTTGAAAATATAATTTTAAATGAAAACTTAAAGAAAAAGAAAGAACATTCTCGGCTAAACCGAGCCAAGCCGACATGTGGTTTCTTTTGCAAACAAACAATTAAGAGAATTTACTCACTTTACAATTATATATGACCACTTTAAATTTTGATTGAAAAGACCATGCACATTAATTAAATTATTTGTCCACATATATTCCACGAAGGTTTAGAAAAAAATTATGGCAGGAATATAGAATCAGATGAGTCAGATGCATCGTGCTTTTGAAAAACATGTATGTTGGTAAAGTTGCGATATAAACAAGCATTGATTTCAGTTAATTGTTCAGTTCTGGTCACATGCATTAGAAGTGGACCATTATTATAAGGAGCCGTTCACCGCACCATCGAGTTAGATTTGAATAGAAGTATATAAGTCAAAAGGCATCTGAATGTGAACCTCGAATCACGGACTGAAATTGTTCTAAACGAATCTGACATCGAACTAAATGAGTGCAAGACCGTTCTCTCAAAGGCAAAACTAAAAGTCATGTGGGGTGTTTTGAGCCTGTTGATTGGATAAATTGCATTCACTCAGTTTGCAAAATGGCTGAAACCTAGTTGCAAATTGTGATGTCACGAATCATGCATGGCGTGATTATGCTTGTTTTACGAGGTTTTTAAGTGAACTTTTCTTCAAGTTCTTCATGTTCTCACATTCAGATGACTATGTTGACATTTCAAATGATTTTATCGCCTTGCAAACCAGCCTAAGCTACAATCGAGTGTTAGAGGTAAATCACCATGCATCGTTTGAAACTTGTCAAGATTTAAGCTTAATAGGTTTTCTTCATACCATCTAGTTGTAGTGTTTACATCATGTTTCAATTTTGTTTTTACTTCTTCAATAGTAAAAAGACTGGATAGGAAACTTGATGACGTGAGCATAACAACCTGGTTGAAATTGACAAGCTTAAAAACCCCTTGTATATTCAAAGTGTAGGATTAATACAATTTAAAATGAAAACCGAACTGCCTGTAAATGCGACAAAGCCACAATACGATAAAATTCTTAAATTCCGCCGTCTATTCTTACTCATTTTAAAAGAAAATATCAAGGTTTACTAGTTAAAATATGCATGGCACAAATTCCAAGAAAAACAAAGTACTATTTTGCCCAGTTTCTTTGAAATAACAACACAGAAAACATCAAAACAAAGATCAACAACGTGGGTCCAAGAGATCAAGACAAAACAATGAATATTGATATAAGCAACAACAGTACAACACCACTGAGCAATCTACGTCAATAAAGCTACTCAGTGTGGAAATAGATGAACAGCTTAATTTTAATAAGCATATTAGTGAGGTCTGTAAAAAGGTTAGCAAGCAAGTAGGTGTAATGATGCCTTTAAGAAATCTTATTCCGGAAGAAGCTAAACTTCAAATTTATCAAACTGTTCTATTACCTCATCTTACGTATTGCCATTTAGCATGGCATTTTTGTCGAGCTTCAGATAGGCGTAAGCTAGAAAGAGTACAAGAGCGAGCTTTACGTGCAATTTTTAACACTAAAACGGACACGTGAACAATTACTGACTAAAGCTAACATCCCTTCATTATATAATAGATGTTTGCAAGGCATTGCTATATTAATGTTTAAAGTGAAAAATTATCTTGTTCGAGACTTATTTTCTAATAATTCTGAGATCTGAACATATAATTTGAGAAATTCTGATTTTAGAATACCTCGTTTTAATACTGTGAAATATGGAAAACATTCAATTCGATATGTAGGACCATTTTTATGGTGAAAGTTAGATAAAGATGTACGAAATGTAAATAGTTTGAATGAATTTAGGAATGTAGTTAGAAATATAGATTTTAGATTTTTAGAGACTGGTAGTTGTCAAAGCTGCTATTTATGTAGTTAGTATACGTAAATTGTTATTTGTAATAGTAGCTACAAACATTTTTATTTATTTTTTAATAGTTTAATTTTTATTATTATTTTTTTGTGTCCCCAATTGGCATGTATAATGCTAGAATTATGTTGACACATAAATAAAGTTTCTATCAATCTAATCTATCTATCTTACTATCCATGGTGTAAACTATTCCGTAAACATATATATAGATCAATCCCACTTTGCACTCGCGCGTGCATGTAAACGGATCTGAAAAACTGAATGCATATCGAGTTCGAGATCGTTTGGACGGCTTGGATCAACGATCTACTGATCAGGAATCTGTCTTTTCAGTTTTATATATCTTGTCTTTCTGTTATATAGTAATTAGTTTCCATAATATTTACATGAATGTTACTGATAACGCTATTTTTTGTAATGTTTATATTCTTACCGCGATTTTCCCACAAAATAGGCATAAACCAATTGTTGTTTTATAGTCGGAAAGCAGTCAGTATAAGATAAAAGTATATATTAAAAAGTGCTGCGCAGTGCGTCTGTGCGTGTAGGCATGCAGTGTTAACTGCAACGCAGTAATTCGCAGCAGACCAATTTATTTGTCAGTTTAAAACAATTTATTTGTCAGTTTAAGGATGATAGACCACGGCATTCACTAGCTGAGAAAAATGAGTGAATAATTGAGCCAAAGCCTTTATATTTAGACCTAAAATTACTCGTGATCAGTAACGAAACATGCTACTGCCTGTATAAGACTTAGCTATATCGGCTGGAATCAACTCATGACCAGCATGAAAGTCGACAGTTTGCGTCAGTTTTACCCAATGTATTAGTTAATTAATCCACCTTTCCGACCCTGACACTTTTCGGACAAACAATTAACAATCTCAGATGGAACATTCGGACACTGAGAAAACCACACAATAAGAGTGGTTAAAAGATGATTGGGAATAAAAGACAATGTGAATCCGGATAGTTTTGCTCTAGTGTAAACGGGGCCTTAGCCAGTCCCAGAAAAGCTAAAGCCGAAAAGACAATTAGAATATAGGCTGCTATGTTTAACCGTTTCTTCAGCAGCGAAAATGTATAGAGAATGGAGAAACAGTTTGATAATGTATATATATATATATATATTAAAAGCGTTAAAATATATTAAAATCGTATTAAATTCGTTGGCGTGAAAATCATCTACTGTACATCTGCAGACTTCGTTTCATGCCTCAACAAGTGGTCTAACGATAAAAAATCCAACCCTAACAGCAACTATGGCGGTACACGTAAGTTACCGGCAATTTGTAGATTTTAATAATACTGAGACGCAATCATGATATATGGGTTACAGTAATGGTTATAATCGTTAAGTTTGCCAGTTTGCCGCCTTTACGCAGATGTTTTAGAAATATGCGCGATTTAATAAGCGTCAACGTCATCAACCCGCACAAGCTCCATCGCCTGCGTATCATGCAAGGATTGACCATTTTAATGCCATCATCACAACATTGTACCCGCGGCGTTTACTTTTTGGCGTGCTTTTTGTTTGAATTTAAATGTAGCATGGGCATGGTTCCACAGTAGATTTTTCGTGATTTGTTGTAAATCATTCGCCATGCGCTTTCTTGTTTGTCGCTGACTCTATATAACTGCACAACATTCGTATAAATAGCCTGTTCAAACACGGCAAGACCTATTAATCATAATTGTCTCGTTTAAAAACCTACAAATTTTACTAATAGCTGTAGCTGCTATTTCTTTTATGTTTAATCGTTCTGGGTGTCGAGAATCACTTTTACAGCACTCTAAGCCCATCTTTTAACCACTAGTCGGTACGGTTTTCTCCAGTGGCCGAATGTTCATCTGAGATTGTTTACGTGGACCCCCTAAGGACTCAGGAAAAGGTGGATTGGAAAGAGTCGTAAAGGTGGATTGGTCTTAATATACATGGTCGCGATTCGCGAACTCAACAACTGACACTGTTCGTGCACTAGTTATCTTATACAACACATTAATATTTTTCCTCAGTGTGAGTATCCTAAAAACGAAGCGTGCATGAGACAAAGACATGCATCAATTGTGCCAGACTTGCTATTAAAAGACTAACAAAACAGTACTAGATTAATAAAATGAATATTACATTACAGAGATTCTCTATATAGGGAATATTTGTAATAATAAAATTAGTATATTTGAGTGCGTGATATGTTATTCGTCCACTAGTACTGTACTACAACCACTCTATATTCTTCTGGCTTTCTTTAATATCATGCATATACTGCAAGTATATACTTGCAGATACACCATTGGATAGGAGTATATAAGAGAATAAAGGGAAAATAAACGTTAACTGTCAATTTACAGTATGGACTGTGCATGGTATAGAGTATACAATTAGTTATTGGACTTCAACACTAGATGCCTTGGAATTGAATGCACTTATAATGCCGTACATGCGTACTAGGCCATATGTATATGTATAAGCGCCATACAAGGTCGAAAGATTCAATGTAATTATTAAATCTATCAAACAAGGATGTAAACTGCACACCAAGAATACAAAACTTTACATGTCAGTAGAGATGAGATATAAGTTGATACAAATGCATGCATCTGTATAACACGTCAGGTCATTCTATTAGAAGGCATATGCACCGCGTATATGCAAGCCAGTATATCTGCAGATACGATGTACAACAGATCTTAAATGATATACCTGTTAAATTGTTATTTAATTACATCAGTGTACAAATCAGTTCACAGTTTCTATATAGACAAAACACATTAACATGTATACCTGCCAACGTTTTCGCCAAGTTTTTTGCCTCTCTTGAACGACAAAGATTTCCTTGAGATGATTTCAAATCTTGGCCATCTGCCTTTAGAAGTACCTCAATGGAATACGAGTCAGCTTTAGCCATTATTGAATGTTTCTGTATTGAGCGTCTTTAAAATAATAAATTTGACCAGAACCTGTATTTCCTTCAAGAATGTAGGAAATCACCCAAAGTATAAGATTATCTGTTAACTGACGAAGTTCCTTCATGGGATGCGATAATACCCACGATCTTAATTATAAGGAAACGTTCTAATCCTCTGGGATATTAAAGAAAACAAGATTTAGGCCATAATCTAATTACACATTCTCTCGTTTTACTTCTCAATCACGGGGCGTGTTATCGCATTACTAAAGTTGATTAGCGGCACTTCACAGAGACACCAAATAAATGAGAGAACATGCAAACAGTCACGTGTATATAGAAAGTGTTTGGGTTACACGAGTTCACTTGATAGCTTATACGAATAAACTTTGAGAAGCTGAACAAGTTGAAACATGTAAGTCTCATTGATTACATGATTCGTAAATTAGCTGCTATGCCATCCGTGAAATGAGTGACTACGCAGTGACAAAACAAAAGAGAGAAGATTAATCAAGCTAATCCCCATTCCTGTTTTATGGCTTGTGTTTAAGGGCATTCCAAGCCGTAACCGTCAATATTTGGTGACCTCTGCCGTACCATGCATGAAAAACCTGATTGTCTTAAAGAATAACAATTATTAATCCGATCTTATAGTTCACCACAACCAATATACAATTTTCTATGATTTATAACGTCATCGGTGTTGAATTAAAAATCCCAACACCTAATTGTGAAGCTTAATGAGCCTTTAAGTCAGGAAACATTAGAGGATTTAGAAGAGTAAATGTACAGATTTAGATTTTATTATCAAAATCAACTGGAAAATCGGTCTTTATGAATAGCGAAAGTCTTGATTGATCTATATTTACAATAGAGGTGAATTAGAAATTATTGTTGAATAAGGAATTAAATACCTGTGTAAAATATATTGAACCGAAGGTTCTTTTGTGACAACCCTTAGCATCAAACATGTGTAAAACATGGTTATGTTGATGTATGTTACAACATTTGGGAAGTTTTGTGTCCTTTGTGTCCGAGCAAGTGCTCTGAGTTAAATTTACATTTTTGTTCCTTTATTGAAGCACATAAGAGCATTTTAGGTGTTGATAAAAATGATTGATGGTATTTTAATTACATGTTCGTCATCCGCGCAAACAAACTTGCTACATCTATGATTGGTATTGATATTTAACAAAAAATACTATACTCACACTATTGAATAAAGCAATTTGACCTAAGCTCGTATGAAGTATACTTTAAACATTCGACTAGACATACTGTATAATGTTTGCATTGTGTACAGAGATACAGAAATAGGTAGCATTCTTCACTTTGGCAATCATTTTTATAATTTTTTTTGAATCCATATAACTATGGTATATCTGTTTGATCTAAATGGCACTATTGTACTATATATAGTATAAGAGCTGGCTGGTTGCATTCAGACAGAAATTTGGACTTTTGTGCCTCTCTAAATAAGAACCATTTTTTAACCTGATATTCAGTGAAATATTATACTTATTTCAAATAATGATCAGCTTTCAATTGTAGTGAAACAAAGCTCCATTATACTGAAGCTAAATGTAATGCTTTATTTCATCAATAAATCGACATATGGAATTAACAATCTAATTTAGTATATATACAATTAAATTATATACCATCGGATATGAATGGGAATAGAAAATAGATATCGTATATAGTAAAGTCAACACAGTAGATTGTTTGGCATCAAAATTATCCTTGGTATTGCAAATGGTTTCACTTTTTTGCTTTGTAAAACAATTAAAAACTTTTTACAGAAATAATTAAGAACTTATATAACACGTACAGCGATGTGTTATTACTTACTATAATTAATTTAATTATTAATTAATTATAATTATTCATTAGTTATCAAATAATTAATAATCTATTGCATGTTCGCAAAATCATGAGTATATGGGAAGAAAAATTGACGGATACAAAGCCTTAGTTTATATACTATATCCAAATTTTAGCAATAATCAAACAACTTAAAATGACAATCAAACCGTCTGTGTATGCAACAAAGTCGCTATATATATCTCAAACTCATTAATAATTCGTGAGGAAAACACAAAGAAAATCAGTACCGTGTCGGTGGTTTGGATATTGGAGGAAGAAATTACATAATTTAAGCAAACTTTTACTCCAATTTTCTCTTAAAATACTGATTTGTTTGAGATGCGATAGCATACACTCGGAGGAGTATTTCATCAGGATATCCAAACACTTCGAAGTTTGTTCAAAAACCTTGGCTTCGCCTCGGTTTTCAACAAACGTCTCAGTGTTTGGATATCCTGATGAAACACTCCTCCTCGTGTATGATATATTACATGACATTTTTTCTCTATTATTACTCACTGTTTTGAGAAAAAATGTCGAGATAAATTATAGGTACAGCTGAAATCCTTTCGCAATTAATTGGCCGAAAAATTATTTAAAATGATTATTGTGGGACAGTGAACTCGGGTGGAGATTGAATATTAAGGTGTTACAACGAGTGACGAACCATACCAGACAAGTAGAGAAAACTCTACTTGGCCCAGCTGGAAATCGAACCCGCGACCTTCGGTTTACTAGTCCGATGCTCTACCAACTGAGCTGCAGGTCAAGTTGGGAGCTGAAGGTCGAATGATAGTACGTAGGCTATTTGATATTTATAAACAAACTAGTTTCTTTAATATCCAAACGACAATCTTCTGAAACATCAATAATCATTCAAAATCATCATGTATGAAGACCGTTGTCTAGATATTGAAATAAACTAGTCGCAGGAGTTTCGAAATATCAAATAGCCTAAGTACGTATAGCTTAGTTTAGTAAACCGAAGGTCGCGGGTTCGAATCCCAGCCGGGCCAAGTAGAGTTTTCCTCTACTTTTTATTTGATCAATAGAAACAACTTAAAAAAAAGTAACTTAAAAATCTCAGTAAAATAAGCATGTTCACTCCATTTGTATAAAAAATTAATGCAGTTTTACCACTGGTCAAAAGTTCAACGCATCACACGTGACTATTAATTTCCTAACATGAGTATTTCTGTCGTAATAGTGAGTATTGTATAGTTTGTATATAGTAGCATTAAAACCGTTGCGCATATTAATTTGTTTTGACAAACGGAAAATTTTGACCTGAAAAATTAATTTTTCCTTCGAGAAATTTCGTAAGAAGTAGTTTCTTGGATATACATGTACTAAATTATTCGGCAAAACAGGTTTGGGTGTGGCATTGTCAATTTGAAACAACATGCATTGCTAAACAAAATTCTGAACTATATAACTGCATGATCACGCAGTAAGTCCATGTATATAATCTTGATTCGAAACTTGGGAAAAGTGAGGCAAGTGTTTTTAGCTTTTCGAAAGTCAACTGAAGTCAAGCAACTTCCTAAGTGTTTGGATCAGAGTATCCTGCACGGAAAATCACTTGGTATTTATTTTATAAAATGTTAAACTGCCCAATAAGAAAAAATATTTAGTCGAGAAAACGTAATGAAAATACAAATTCTCTCAAAATTCGTCAACTACCAATCACATTTCTTCTACTAACACTTTTTGTTACTCAACAACCATCACATTTTCGTTTCTAACACTCTAGCCATATTTACACGGCCAAAATTTAAGGGCTATATGTAAAACCAGGACCCGGGACCCAGGACCCACACCAAATTGGACGAGGGGTTAAGAAAATATTATATTTGGTGGCGGGGGTGAGATATTTTATTGTACCACGTGCAAATGGTTGTAATAAGAAACTTAGCTTGTGTCAGTGTGGTCAGTGTCTGAGAGCGGTTTGAGCGGCCATAATAAATACGCTGTTTTTTTATCCTTTGTTATGGTATTTGCTCGATTCCAACGAGTTTCTCAATGTTTGGTTTCAATCGATCCTATCTCAAATACATCGTGTGGCATATACGGTCCCCCTAAACAAAACACAATAAACTGACGGAATGACACAACTGTTTGTGGACTTTGTGCGGTTTGAAGAATTTGGATATTCTGTATACGCGACAACAACCAAAGAAGCCCAAAGCAAAAACTTTGCTGTGACGTGCATGGACTGTAAACGCGCACTTTAATAGTATTTGTTAACCCATTGCTGCCGAGACCGGCTTCAACCGACTACTAGCTTTCCTCTGCAGACGTCTGGCGTTATCACGAAAGTCTTGGGTCATATCTTGAAGGCGGGCAACGAAAATTTCTTGGTCAAAATGAGACGTGGCTAAGTTTTATCCCACACACAGCTGTGATATTCCGTCAGTTTATTGTGTTTTGTTTAGGGGCATCCGTATATGTCACACGATGCATTTGAGCTATAAAATCGATTGAAAACTTGTTGGAATCGAGAAAACACCTAAACTAAGGATAAAAAACATAGACAGCCGGCCCGCGAATGTGGCTTAACCAGCGTATTTATTGCCGCAAACCGCATATGACGTTTGCACTGAGCAGGGAAACGGAGAAGCAGGCGAAACGGAGAAGCTGACAAACCGAAACATGTTTTGCATGGCTTTGTTTTGGCGAATTAAAGAGAAAAGTTAAGTAAAATAGTCAACTCTGAATGTCGAAAATAGTGAAAAGTATTTGCAACTACCGTATACAGTGAGTCACCCATCTCGGCGTCTGAATCATGTTTTAAAACATCGTTGCATGGCCGTAGAATGCAGCTGCTCATGCAGTGTGCATGAGACGATCTAAAACTCGGAAAAAGAAAAGTAGCCTTTTCATCGGGGATATTTTGGATCTATGTTGATAACTCGTGGACATTTTTCTCCCATATCGATAGTTTTTCCTTTAAGTGAGTTTATCGGGCAAGAATGTATATATACAGAAGGTGTTTATACACAATTTTATTCCGTTAAGTCGCTTTTAAAACGTTAACTGATTACACCTTTTCGTTGTGTTTTCGCCATTTCAGCGTCCGGACCATGTTTTCAAACATCGTTGGATGTAGAAAGCGGCAGCGTGTGTATCTGCATGGAGCTCCAAAAAAGTGCCTTTTCATTGGGAATATTTTAGATTTATTTTAAGAGTTCGTGGACATTTTGCTCCATATCACCGATAGTCATTTCTTTTACCAATATTCAGTAGTTATGAACACATTTATCCCGTTAAGTCGCTTTTAAGACGTGAACTGATCAAACAATTTTTTCAGTGTCTTTTTCTTTTTTTATTATCTTCTGTTTTTTCTTTCTGACGAGTTATTAACTGTACGTCGATAAGCAATTTCTTGGTAAAACTTTTAATGATAAAATTCAGCGATATAAAAACACTCGACGTTTCGATGTCATCTTCACATCATTCTCAAGTGAACAATAACTATAAATATACAGAGTTTAAATAGGAAATAAAAAGGTGTATAACAAATAAAGGAAATAAAAAGCACTAAACCGAAGAATCTATTTACAATAAAAATGCTAAAAAGTTTAGTTAAAAGTTTGGATTTAATCGAGTCCGATTGTGTGTTCAACGATGGCTTCAAGTCCCTAATGAATAACATTTCAGAGATCAATCAGTCAAATTTTCCTCTGAAAACATCCAGATTTCCTTTGTGAGCACTTCTACTATGCATGCCAATTGCATAACCGATATAATCGGCTTCTCACCGTTTACACAGCTGGAAATGGTACACTGACCATACATTGCGGAGATAAAACCTCCGCAATTATCTCAGCAATGTGTGGTGTACCATTTCCAATGTGATCGGTGCGAAGCCGATTATGTCGGTTATACCAGCGAGCACTTGTACCAACGCATTGAAGAGCATAATTAAGGTTTGGTAGAAAATGCGGAGTGCGGGAGGGGGATTGTTCTGAGAAAATACCAATATAGTTGAAATACTTTATAGTCTATACAAACTATTTCTCTTTTCTGGGTGGGAGGTATAGTTGTTCCTTTCGGGGGAGGAGGTTGTTCTTTCTCCATGGTGAAAATCTTAGCTAGTATAAAATACCCAATAGGGGTAAAATACCCAATTAGGCGTTCGATTGGGCAGAAGGCAGTGCATTCTTCGTAAACGCCAATCAAGGTTTGCCACTCCGAAGTTTGGCGAAGTTCCTTGTACTTGTTAGAGTGGACAGGTTTTTGGTGGTTCTTTAGTTTTTCTTCCACGAACTTCAGTACATTAAAGCGCTCTGAACCATTCCATCGTTTTCAAGCTTCTTTCGCGTCGATATGAAAAGGAAACTGTGCATCGGGGTTAACTATGGCAATAAACGACCATCCCGTATGCCCACATATCAATACGCCGCAATTCATCTGCCCGACATTTGTCAAAACTTTGATTTCTGGAGCCATGAACGAAGGCGTTCCTCGATTGACTTTGTCGGTTAAAGTGTTGGCTATCAAATGTGTTTGAATTCTGTCAGACCTGCTTTCGCCAAAGTCTGTTAATTTACGGACAATATGCTCCCGTTTAAAGGCTCTGATCAGCTCTTCTTGGTCTTCCACATGACAATAATGCGTATTGGACACTAACACGTCGGAGGTTTTGAGGTCCCGATGATAAACGCACGATTGGTGAAGGAGTGACGTCCTCAGCAATCTTTAACTGTAGATTTGTGGGAAAATGTGGAACAGCGTCTATGCGGGCATCCAAGTGGCTGAGAAGTTCTTCCAGACAGTTTACACGTGGCTCACCAGGACAAAAAGGCGAAAAGTCAAAATAAACGTAGTCGAGCATTGTAGCGGGAGGTTCGATACAAACCTTTTTGAAGCGCACCACGTTTTTGTGACTTAGCTTATTTAAAAGCCTTGCTTCTTTGAAAAACCTTTGTTTCTCGTCTGATCGCAAAGAAGAAATCAGTTTCTTCACTACAACCTTTTCTGAGGTACACGTGGTTTCATGTGTGGCTACAAAGATTGCGCCGAATGTACCTCTGCCAATCTAATGTTTGTTTGACTTGAGAGCTGGGACCAAAAAAAATCTGGATGTCACTGCTAATGCTATAGACTTGGATCAAGTCTGTCTCTCGGGGGGACGAGGGGTCGAGCGCGCCGCGAAGCGGCGCGCGAGGAGAATGGGGAGAGGGAGAGAGAGACACTCCGAGGAGAATGGGGAGAGGGAGAGAGAGACACGGCGCGCTCGACCCCTCGTCTCCCCCAGAGACAGACTTGATCCAAGTCTACTAATGCTAGTGAACAGCGCAGTCCATCTAGAGCTGTCATTTCACTACCTCGGCATGATTAATGTCATTCAACACGTCATGAAGAAAGAGGAAGTAGACTTGGCATTCGATAGGGAATGTGAGATACTTTTAAAGCCGGTGTGTTTTTGATAGTGTAATGTGAACTATAGCGAAAATATGAATTAGTCTACTATCAATGTACGCCAACAAGAATTATTTTTTCTTTAGAATGTTTTTTTTCATGCAATAACTGCCAATATGGTATTACCCTTTCGGCAGAGAATGGCCTGAACGTAATAAGGTAATAGCTATATTAAAAAAAGGAAATCGTTGTCATTCTTTCAGTTACTGTTTCGCTAGTGTTGTAGCTACTAACGCAGATGTTGTTTATGGAGAGTATAAATATTTATAATTAAGCTATTATAACCCAAAATAAGGTTGCTAATTTATTAAATAGAATGATGAGTGTATTTGAGTATTTCGACTCCTTTAATGCACGACTCCACAGTGCACTTGCCAAACCTACGACAACGGGGCGTTATCCCTTTACATATAGTGGGCATTTTATAATTAGGTATTTTATACTAGCTAAGATTTTATTCACCATAGAGAAAGTACAACCCCTTCCCCCGAAAAGACCAACTACTCCCCCCCCCCCCCCCTCCCCTCCCGAAAAGAGAAATAGTTTGTATAGACTATAAAGTAATTTGAAAATGAATATCAGAGCCCAGCAAATGACTTTGAAACAAGACATAATAAAAAGAAAAAAAATTATTTACTGACGTTTCGTTGTTACATCACAACATCTGTCTTGTTTCAAAGTCATTCGCTGGGCTCTGATATTCATTTTTAAATTGCGTTTTCCGCCTGGTGTGTCTTTCGCTACAAGACTATAAAGTATTTCAACTATATTGGTATTTTCTCAGAATCCCCCCCGGAAAAGAGAGATGTAACGCATAATTTGAATAATCAGCATATAAATTGGCATAAATCAACATTCGGTTCCAATATCACGAAATAATACTAGCCTACTCCGCACTCCACACTCCGCGTTTTCTAGCAATTGGCAAGCATATTAAAACTGCTCACAAGGAAATCTGGATAATTTAAATGACATGTTTTCTGATCTGCGTAAGTGCAGAGAAAAATTTGACTGTTTGAACATTGAAATGTTATTCATTAGGGACTTGAAACCATCGTTGAACACACATGAATCGGGCTCGATTAAATCCAAACTTTTTAACGAAACTTTTTAGCATTTTAATTTATTGTAAATAAAAGTAGTAATTTATTGTAGTGCTTTTTATTTCCTTTGTTAATAAACTCTGTATATTTATAGTTAGTTCACTTAAGAATGATGTCAAGATGACATCGAAACGTCGTGTTTTTATATCGCTGAATTTTATCATTGAAAGTTATTAACTATGCCGTAATATATTGTTTGTTTCAACATTATTTTAATTTGCTTTTATAAAAAATACGACAAAAGTGCGTTAGATTTCCGTGTTTGGATACTCTGATCCAAACACGGGGGTATCGACCAGTTAGAGCACGCGTAGGGCCTATATATAGTATAAATCATAGTTAATAGAAACTAAACATGGTTTGGAAGCTCAACAAAAGTTATTGTTTTATGTTTTCGTTCAGGTTTATGGAAATTTGTGCACTTTGTCTTATACACCCGGGAAATTTAAAGTGCCTATGACCTCTACAGGGATATATTTAATATATTTATGATATTTGGAACATCCTGAGAAGAAGTGTAATATATCTTCTCAGACAAAAACTTCATCTTCATGGACTTTTTCACTGTTAAAGTTACCGGATATGACGTCAACCAGAACTTGCAAACCGGTTTTCGTTTGTTTCAATTTCACAAGTAGTCCTGGTAGAGGTTACATCCGGTAACTTTGACAGTGAAAAAGTCCATGAAGATGAAGTTTTTGTCTGAGAAGATATATTACATTTCTTCTTATAGAATGTTCCAAATAGCATAAATATATTAAATCCCTGTAGAGGTGATAGGCTCTTTAAGATAACTTGAAGTGTATGCAAGGTGAAAGTATTTAAAATCTTTTTCTCTTCCTGTTTAACTTATGTGCTGATTAATTTATAACGCAGCGCTTTTAGGGCTTTCAAACTACTACAATAAGTTTTTTTCTAAGGGTTCAGTTTTTTATACACACTGTATAGTAAACACTTTAGTTATATTGTTTAAAATGTTTTGTATTGATCTTGAGGCATTGCATCTGACAGCTTCGCTTCCCCTTGACCTGTGCCTTGACGAATAACCGAGGTTCCATGGCGTTCATGCAGTGGAATATTATACATAGCTTCAACGCCAAATTTACAAAGTACGCCAAAATAAAGAGATACTTTAAATTTGAGAGTAAAATTGAAAAAGACTGCTGATATAGACTGGAATTAATAGGTCAAATAAAATTATACTGGTTCTTTGGTGAGTTTGTAATTGCATGCCGTACCCGTTGTAATTACACTTGTTCTCACCGCAACTGTAGTATGTGTATTTCCTGACATAAATCCAATTTTGTTAAGATGTTCGGCGTAGTTTTATTTGCACCTCCTCCAATCATTTAATGTATTTCCTGCAGTAAATGTAGCACATTTCTGTGTCGGTGAAACTGGCAGGCGTCTTTCTGACGGATTTTCCGAACATCTCCGCTCCGTAAAGAACAGATGTTGACAAGCCTGTTGCTCGGTATTTGGACATGCAGGTAAATGAAAGTTTGTGCCATCTCACTTGGGACAAATATTTTGAATGCTTTGCCGATGTATTCAGTTGACGCAATTAATTTGCAGTTAATTTAACAACAATTTCAAGGGTGCAACAAAAAGAGAAAAATCAGGAAAAGAAAGACGAAAAGAAAAGAGGGAAAAATTAAATAAAAGATAAATGAAAAGGGTAGAAAAAGGTAGAAAAGGGTAGAAAAAGGTAGAAAAGGGTAGAAAAGGGTAGAAAAGATATTTAGATAATATATAAATAAAATATAAAAGATGATCTCTATCCTAGCATTGAGTCACGAACATGAGCAACTTTTTAACGTTACATATTTTACCTGACTACATTCGGAATTTATTTGTTAACATGTTATATTGTTATTTAGTATATATGAAAATAGTTCATATTCACGATTGTTCGTTATTCGGTAGAAGAGTATAATACAATTGTTTAGTTTCAATAGAATTAAGATTCTGAAAATTTATATTTAATTTATATAACTTTCAGTTTCACAGTTTGTTATATAGTGTTAACACTCAATTAAAGTGTTGATCCTGTGAATCGAAGTTATGAGATAACGAATTGGATTATATTTTGGTGGAATGTTTTGAGTGCTGTTAATTCTAAGATGTATAATGGTTCGTGGATTTAGTAATTAATAACAGATATTACTGGAAGTATATAGTGTGCTTAGCGGTCTTTTAGGTGTCTTGGGAACAGAAAGTAAAATATTTTTTTCAACCTGTACATTTTAATAAAACCTTTCATACACTTGAGAATCTTTCATTCTAATTCAGAGAATTAGCGTGTTCTCGGGATATTTTAGATATGCCTGATATTAATTAGTAAAGAAGCTTATTGAAAAGTTATTGACCGTATAATTGACGCAATATTTCTATTTTCCCCAAGCCCAACATCAACAACGATTTAAGTATCTTAGTCGCAACAAATGTGTTAAATTGTTGGTAGCAACAAATATTATAAAATAACATTTACACTACGCATGCCATGATTTGATTAATAACCGTGCATAGTTAATAGAAAATAAACATGGTTTGGAAATCCGGCAAACTTCAAAGCGGCTAACAATCACGCAACAAATCCTTTGTTTTAGGTTTCTTAATATTTAAACAGTACGGTTGAGTGATTGAACCCAAACATTGCTATTGGATGATTGCTTCATTATACATATAAACCTTTAAAGTAGATGATAATGAACAAGTCATTGGAATTATCATTTGTCCACATAGTGCAACCTACTCGATTGTTAATCGTTTGATCCTTAAACCTGAATAAAATCCCCTCACGACTGACTTCGACTGCAAAAAATCATAAATAAAAATATACATAAAAATATACAAATATACATTTATTGACAAAGCAAAAAAATCTCAGTTTACCACCTTTTACCAATTTTTTATTTTTAAACGATTATTTGTTAAATAATTACTAATAAAGAAAGTTGCAACATATTTATCTTATACTAACGTTTCGTTGCACCCAGCAACATTAAATTAATACAAGTAGATGCATGATTATTACAGTGTATTATATATTAATAATATACATGAAAAAAACTCTCAATTCTGATTGGCTGAGAGGAGTGCAATTTTAGTGTAATTTAGTGCAGAAAAATGAAAAATTGTAATTTTTTAAATTTGCACAAAAATCATTTTTTTCTAGAAAAAAGGCTCTTCCTGTTAATTTTTTTTCTTCATGTATGTTATTTGAATAAGAAAAAGCATTTTGATTAGAAAGATTCTCTTTATGATACATTTTTTCATATATAAGTAATAGCATGGTTTCGAGTACAATTTGAAAAAAATACGCACTCGTGAGTCTTTAAAAAACTCACTCGTGCATGTTTTTTCCAAATTGCACTCGAAACTATGCTACTTACCTATACAAATAAAAACGTTCAAATATAGAATTATGAAATTAAAATCAACAAAGGATATAAATATCTTAAACGAGATATAATCTTATTATTATCACTGTATTATTATTATTATTATTATTATATTCATGCTTTATTACAGATGTTATTAAGTAAATCAGGGTATAATTATTCATATAATTGGGGAAAATATGGGCGTTGTGGCGGTCAGGAAAACATTGTACCATCGGATGATTTGTAATAAAGTTAAACTAAACTTTGTATGGAAATCTAAGAATAATGAGAATGCCTATATGCATGTTTCAATAATAGCCGAATGAGAATATAAATCAGATATTTAAAATATTAAAGTAAATTAAAAGAATTGTTTCGTATTGGTTCCTTAAGGAACTAAATGTTCTCATTACGTATACAAATATATTGACTGCATGTAAACTTATGGTTTCAACATTTCATGCCCCATTGCGTCAAATTTTGCTGTATATTCCAATCGCGATCGAGTGTTTACGTGACAAAAATTATTGCAGTGATTGCGAACTCGAAAGTTATATCAATATGTGTGTAAATGGATAGAGGGCGCGCAGAGAACAAAAGTAATAAAATAGACTACACACACTCTAAAAACTAGTGTGTTGTCACTGTTGTGTGTTAATACCGGCGCAACAGTGAGTGCAGTGATTAACAAAAACCAATCTGAATGCATGACAAATCCATTTAAGCAAGTCTATTAAAATGCCTGGCCATCCTTTTGTTGGACTTGAGAAATCGGACAGATCTAATTTGATCGTGTGAACATGGAGCGGTCGTGTGGTTCGTCATTCGTTCGGTAGCAATTAATATCATTATATTCACCTAGTTCTCTGCCGACAATCCAGAATTAAGTTTTTAATGCGTTTTTACGACACTCTCCGTGATACTGTTAAGTTATAGTCAATGGATCGTTTTCACTCACGTGATCGGTGGCCCCATTGGGGTGGTGAAACAATACGAAATTTTTGAATAAGAATAGAGCTACATTCCCATAGGATAAAGATGGTACACCAATATGGCCGTCATTTCATTGTTTCGGTACACCAATATGGCCGCCGTGACGTCAGATGAAAATGATCTATATTTAGCAGGTTGACTTTTCAAGACTTTAAATATTCAAAAGCGCTTTGCGTATTATCCTGTATATTGACTATTGGGGGAGTATTTCGATATTTTTGTTGATGTCAAATCATCCTGGTACTTATTAGGCATGATGAAATTCACTCATAATATTAAACGCACACCAGAAAGGCCGGTGAACAGGATAGCTCGCGGCTTAGTCATAGACAATACTAACACCCTTTTATTATTTTCTGTGGTTTGCAGAACATGCATGTCGAGATATACAGTGATGCGTTGACTCATTCAGTGATTTTTTGATAGCATTAATTTATACTGCAGCAAAGAGACAAGGATCTTTATTGAAAATTGCTTTGATTATTCAGTTTTGTGTGATACTCAATGCCAAAAATTAAAAAATCGTAATAAAAAAATTCGTACAAAACAAACTTCTTGCAAGCCAAAATAAAATGTCATACAATTTATGTTGACATATTGGATAGTTATTGTTATTTTAATAGTTAATAATTAATAGTTAATTATTATATTACTAATTAATTAATAGTTAATCATTATATGATATATTGGTTAGTCATTATTATTATTTTAATAGTTAAAGTTAATTTTTATATTACTAATTTTAGGAAAACCGTTTTTATATTAACTATGACGATTCCTACAGATTCCGGATTCCATTCCGGATTCCGGGTTTCCAACCTACCCTCGGGAGCTCATTTAAAAGCGTGAAATTCCAAGACATTCCAAAACAAGTGTGAAGTCATTAATTTACTTTTTGATGAAAATCAGTCAGCGATTTTTAATTATTAGTTTCAATTGTTACGCCAATATCACGAAATATTTAGCATACAGGTCACTATATGTAATTACAAATTACATATACTGGACATCACCAGAAATTTGGGTCGTTTGTGCCGCCGCTTTCGGTATAGCGGCCATTCGCCTAACACGACGCCTGCTTAGGCGTTCACTCGGGCTACCAAAACAATGAAATGGTGGCCATACTGGTGTACCAAAACAATGAAATAGTGGCCATACTGGTGTACCAAAACAATGAAATGGTGGCCATACTGGTGTACCAAAACAATGAAATGGTGCCCATACTGGTGTACCAAAACAATGAAATGGTGCCCATACTAGTGTAGCAAAACAATGAAATGGTGGCCATACTGGTGTACCAAAACAATGAAATGGTGGCCGTACTGGCATACCAAAACAATGAAATGGTGGCCATACTGGTGTACCAAAACAATGAAATGGTGGCCATACTGGTGTGCCAAAACATTGAAATGGTGGCCATACTGGTGTACCAAAACAATGAAATGGTGGCCATACTGGTGTACCAAAACTATGAAATTGTGGCCATACTGGTGTACCAAAACATTGAAATGGTGGCCATACTGGTGTACCAAAAGAATGAAATGGTGGCCATAGTGGTGTACCAAAACATTGAAATGGTGGCCATACTGGTGTACCAAAACAATGAAATGGTGGCCATACTACATGTAGTGTAGCAAAATATTGAGATGGTGGCCACACTGGTGTGCCAAAACATTGAAATGGTAGCCATACGGATGCAGCAAAACAATGAAATGGTGGCCATACTAGTGTAGCAAAACATTGAAATGGTGACCATACTAGTGTAGCAAAACATTGAAATGGTGGCCATACTGGTGTGCCATAACAATGCAATGGTGGCCATACTCGTGTACCAAAACATTGAAATGGTGGCCATACTGGTGTACCAAAACATTGAAATGGTGGCCGTAATTGTGTACCCAAACAATAATATACACTTGATGAAAGTAATGTATAAAGTGTTTTATTACAATAATAAACAATACAAGCAAAAATAAAGGAAACCACATACAGCATTCACAGACAAGTCAGTTCAGTTAAATGTCAACCTCGATGAAGATGTAAAACACAGCATGTTTACCTTTCACTTCCAAGTTGGCTTTATCGACTTTCTTTGTTCTTTGACTTACAGCACTTGAGCAACATTTTCAGGACAATTTAATTAATATTAACACATGTAAGATCATGTAAATTGATCGAGAACACATTGGTCGAGAATTTTCGTATAAAGTTTGATCGAGTACTGCACATTTTCAGCGTACGGTTATCGAGATCGCCAACCAACCCAGGTCTACTATAGTCTATTGTAAGCATTGTGAGCGTGTTTATCATTAAAACACAAATTCACTTCGAACAACACAACCAAAGGCCGTCGGGAGAGAAAAAATGCATCACTCCTGCACGCTCCTGCATGAAAATCATCGTCCATTAAAAATACACCGGCGTGGTTTCGCAAAGCCTATCGGGATGATGCAATAATTGCAATTTGTCGACAGACTCGGCTACCACAGGTAGCCCGAGTAATAATCCCCGAGCCGGGCGACGGGCCGAAGGCCCGGAGCCCGGTGAGGGTGCTAATCTCGACACGCGTGGAGTCCATTTTACACGCGTGTAGTACACGCGAAATTACACGCAAGTGGGAAAGAAATTCTGCAAGATGTTTATATATATATCTATATATATGTTATCAAATCCACAACTTGCGCAGTTCGAATAGCAAGGTACTGGTAACTAATCCGTTAAATTATTCAAATTATTTAAATTTACGTCAGCAAATTATAATTTATAAGTTCGGTTGGATTACAAAATAGTTTTTCAACGATCATGACGAAAGAAATCTTTGCCAGAAAAAATGGTTTCAGCTAAAATGTACATTAATATTACTATGAAAAAAGAACAAGGAAAGAAGGCTAACAAGAGATGTGGCAGCGAGAAAACGACAACAATAAATACGACTTAAAACCACTGGGAAAAGCCTAAAAACTAATACGATAAAGACAGAAAACGATACCGACCGAAATGTAACTGAAAGAAGAAGG
Source organism: Corallium rubrum (assembly GCA_964035015.1). Classification (NCBI taxonomy): domain Eukaryota; kingdom Metazoa; phylum Cnidaria; class Anthozoa; order Scleralcyonacea; family Coralliidae; genus Corallium; species Corallium rubrum. The sequence continues at coordinate 43,226,921 of OZ035997.1, forward strand.
ATGTGTCCTGAAACTGTTCAAAGCCGGTAAAGAATTTTGCTCTGGTGTATTCTACATAACTCGAGAGGGAACGATGAAGAAATTTTGAAACAAACGGCTTTTTAGATCATGAAGAGAACTGAATGATGCCTTGTCATATTTATGTGTCAACAACGAAAAAAGTAGGAAACCACGAACGAGAAAAAGAATCCGAAAAGAGTAGACTGAATTGGCAGTGTTTGTGGTCACATAAGCAGAAGAAAGTTTAACGGTAGGAGATTCGTATTTAACAGTTTAGCTGAGTTAAAACAGAAGAAATCTTGAAAATGAAAATTAATATGAATAATATATTGTCTAGAATTGTCTTTCAACGCTAGGACGTTGACATTGTGTGATTTGTGTCTTTTCTTGGCCACTGTTTATATATATTTTTGAATGAAAATTTGTCATTTGGTTCATCTCGTTTTTGTTTTTTTTAATATTGACATTGCATGTCCTTTCGGTGTGTCAATACCATAGAAATAATACACGACTACAGATGAACCTTGCTAGCTAATTTTCTGGATGTTTTCTGATCTGTGTTCATTAATACAACAAAAACAGAAATTAGGGGAGGGGGGGGGGGGGGGGGGGAGAAGGGGGGTTAAAAAATGCATATAAAGCTGGCGAGGGGTTGTTGCGTTCATGTATTTCTAGTATAATTATGTATTCTAAGCGTCTTCTAAGGTGTGTGTTTCTCATTATTCAGGTCATTGAGTTCTTTAGAATTTGCCTAAATCGTGCATGTATTTATATATAAACAACCTGTAAACGACCACAAGGACTGTGAAATTATAATTGAGGACCTTTATGTGCTCTCGAAGTAGACCATAGTTAGTGGAGGGGGATGGTTTGGAAGCTACATTGTCTTTCAAGATTATGCAATGGTCATGTTGATGAACACAATAGTTCATGTTGCAGGAAGGCAATTGGTTGAAGAAAGGAAATTCTATGGACACGTGACGACGAAGGACTATACAACAAACAAAGGATTTACAACACGTGACGACGAACGACTATACTAACTAGAAATACATAAACGCAACAACCCCTCGCTCGCTTTTTATTCATTTTTAACCGCCACCCCCCCCCCCCCCCCCTAATTTCTGTTTTTTGTTGTATTAATGAACACAGATTAGAAAACATCCAGAAAATCAGTTAGCAAGGTTCATCTGTAGTCGTGTATTGACACACCGAAAGAACATGCAAAGTCAATATTAAATAAAAACAAACGAGATGAACCAAATGACAAATTTTGTGTTTGTGCACAAATTATTATTTATAGAGAAAGATAATGAATAACAGACGATTTTTAAAGTTAGTCGATTAGTTTATAAACTTCGTGCACTTATATAGTCAAAATTACTTTCACTGTGAAGTAGTGTGGCCCAGTGCTACGACTCGTGTGAAACATTGAACATTCACCTTGAACAGGTTTAGAACTAACAAAAGGTTTTCAGTGATTAGTTATTTTAGCATTATTGGCGCTAAATGTCAGATACTTCCAGCCAAAAAAAACCCACTCAAACTTTAACTGTCACACTATTTGAAATAACCATGCATGTACTGTACGTGAATTGGTGTCACAGATCTATTGCCTTTTAACAAAAAATCACAATACCCAAACAAATTGATCCTAGTTAAAATAATTGAATAATTGATTGTTACAACTATAAAAAAATTGTTACAAATAAATACTGAATCTATGAGAGAAAAGTTAAATTCGTTCCATGTCACAACAAACTGTCTGTACAATGCTCATATTTTTTATTTTTACTTTTATTCTTTAGGCTAGCTATTATCAAATTCAATCATTAATAATGTATAAGAAAAATTCAAAAGAAATGAATGTTTAATCATATTTGTAAATACTGTTAAAAGGCTGATTAATAAAACATCAATGTTTTATCAAAGCTATAACTAAGACACCAGTGGCTCAAATTTAGCTTTTTCTGACTTAAAATGATTTTATAACCGTTCCCACGACTCTTAAACAAAGTGTACATCATTTACACTCAGCCTAGGCATAGGCTTTTCCGTTGGCTGAGCTGTGGCCTATGGGACTGGGAACTAAATTCGCTTCATGTAGTAGATTTGCCAATTCAAAACTGCCCCAAAACTGCCCCACTCTAGATTCTTAAAGTTGGTGGCGCCAAATCTCAAGTTATTGATATTTTTGTCGAGTTAATGGAAGTTCAAGGTATTGTTGAAGCATTTACGATATAAATTGAGTATTTCTGGCATTCTGTGAAAGTTATTTGATTTCCCGAACGATTTTTCATTTTCATGTCAAATGAGGGTGAATTCGTGATTGTAGTGTAAACGTTCGCCACATGCATGGCCAATGCTTCATGATTTTCTGTTGATGTTTCTCTGAAGATGATTCTGAAATAGTAATATATTTGCTAGGAGTATTTTACGCTTGAAAGATGTCATATTTTAATGTGTCTATAAATAGTCGAATCCAGAGCGTGAAGTTGATAGGAATCGATCAGAGGACAATTGCTAAACATCATTTTAACTTAATAATTATTATGGTTGAAATATAGATTTGATATTTAAGTAGTTGCTCGATGCCAATGGTTATAAGACTTGCAACTGTGAGAAAAATGAAGAAATACAGTGGTCTGGGACGAATTCACCTTCATTTGGCATTAAAATGCATTCGATTCGTTCGGGAAATCAAATAACTTTCACAGAATGCCAGAAATACTCAATTTATATCGTAAATGCTTCAACAATACCTTGAACGTCCATTAACTCGACAAAAATATCAATAACTTGAGATTTGGCGCCACCAACTTTGAGAATCTAGAGTGGGGCAGTTTTGAATTGGGAAATCTACTAGGCCTTCTATTTCCCGTTGTCTCTCCCCAGTCCCCTTGGCCATCCCGGCTTCAAATTTATAACTCCCAAATAGGAAATAGAAGACCTAGGTCTAGGCTGATTTACACTAACAATTCGAAAAGTAAGTTAAAATAGTCGCGTCCGATCTTTATGGGCATCTACAATAAAGATCGTCCGCTCATGTTTTAATTACTCGGCTTAAATAATTACTTATTTTGAACAAAAAGATAACTATTCTGAACTATAATTGTTGTTTTATTAATATAGCTAAGCAAATAATAATAAAATATAATAACAGATAAGAAGAATAAATAATTAGAATATTTACAATAGGTTCCAAGTAGTTGCAATAAGCAACAACGCATTAAAATAGACAATCTTGTAAAATAGACAAACAATTACACTTTTCTAGCTTTTTAGATAATTTAAAAAAAACAAACCCTGGCAAACTCCACTCAAGTAAACATACTGTTTAAAGTAACCAAAGTATAGATACAGTTTCTGGATGTTTAACACTGTTATTCTGCTGTTGATGGCTCGCTAGCAAGTCTGTTTGCCATTGCCTATTTTGTGGAGAGCCCGCCAAGAGCCCGCCAATTCCTTTCCAAAATGATGCGCGCGCAGTACCCTGAAATTAACCTATTCAATTTTTGATTGAAAAACCATTAGACTCCCTCCAATGCAGGCATGCAGCCCTGCACGATATTCAATTCGAAGAAAATCTTAATTTAAACTCTACTATAACTTTTTTGGAAACATTAGACTATCCCGCCTATTAAAATAACACTCATGTGTGTAAGTACATACCTATAAAGCATATTGTTAATTGTTCATAAATCACAGTTATTGAGCGTCAAATGTGACAGACTATACTCACCTGGTTCTTACATTAGTCATTACCCTCCCGGGTGGAATCGAGCCTACGCCCTACGACAAATTATCATCCAAGCTTTTCCAGTTCATTCAGCGTCTTTTAAATCTAATTCTGTGCATATATACCTTGCCCATTTTCCTTCCAAAACCAAGTTGTTCGGTTTGGCCCGAGCTACAGGAAACTTAGCGGGAAAGTGTATCCCAGTTTCGGATTACAAGTGTTGTTTTAAATACTTTGCGGGGGGTTTATACGAAGCCGATGACATACATGTATATAGTTTAAGCTAGAATGTTTGGATGTACATGCATGCCATGCACAGAAGAAGTTCTTATTTACTGATAGTGGAAAATGATGAATAACAGATTATTTTAGAAGGTTTCTATAACATGATTATATAGAAATTTTCCGACCATATAATTTATTACTTGTATATGACGGTAAAAAAAATACTTTCACTATGAAACAATCTGGCCCAGTGCACCCCATACAGTATCAAATGCAGTCCTTTGGCTACGACGCTTGTGAAACATCAGTGCACATTCACCTTGGACATGTTTAGAATCAACAAAAGGTTTCCAGCTATCGATCGATCTGATTAGTTATTTTGGTATTTTTGCTAAATGTCAGATACTTCCAGCAAACAATAAATAAATAACACTCAAACTTTAACCGTCGCATTCTTTAAAATAAAAAATCACAATGTCCAAACAACCAAAATTCATTCTGGGTAAAATGTTCTATACAATCATTAAAAATCATTAAAAAATGTTCAAATGGATTAATCTAAATAAGATAGAGATAAATTAAATTCGTTGTTTCAACCTGTCGGAGTGTGCATATTTTTACCTATAGTTTCAGTATTTTTAGATGGCATTGCTATTAATTACTCATTTTAGACAGAAGATAACTCTGAACTATGTACTCACTGAATTCTTTTCTGCCCGAATTGCATGTAATTTAATAGACCAAGTGTATTTTATATCCTGGCTAAAGTCAGACGATTTTATTCACCTCTATGGAAACCCATATAGAAAGGGATGAGTTAATCGATTAGTTTAACTCACCCCTTTCTATAAGGGTTTCCATAGGGGTGAGTAAAATCGTCTGACTTTAGCCAGGATATAAAATACATAGAACTATTCTGTAGCAGGTGATAGATCAAGCATATTTTGATACTCTGGCTTTGATAAAGAAACCACGATTTTGCATAGCAAAGGTAATTAGTTAATGAGAACACTTAGCCCTCAAGTAATTATCCGTTTGTTTAACTTGCATGGTTCTCGAAGAAATGACAACATTTAAACAAAACGGTAGTAGGTATAAACCCAACAAAAGCTACGATCTTTGCCCATTACCAATTATTTAAAAGTTATTTTCTTTCTTCTGCGTAACATATGGTCCTATATGCGTACACTATCTCAGGATCGGGTTAATCGTTTGTGCGCGAGTTGGTGCAGCGCACCGACAAAGTGTTCAATTTCAATTACTAACTTAACAAAATAAATAAGCACTATATTTACAGTATGACTGGGATTTTCAGACATGCATACAAGCTCAACGTATAGCAGGGAATCGAGAAGTTTTGTAGTTTTACAAACGATTTTAGCTAAAGGAAAGGAAGATTATATGTAAACCAAACGGTTTTAAATGTTTATTTGAATTCTCTAATTAGACTAATTAAGAATATATACTGATGAAATTTTATAGCAAGTCATAACAGCAACATGCATGTTCATACCCTGCAGAATGGAGCGAAACTTCTGGTGACTTTAGGAGGTTACTTAGTATTGCATGCAATCTCGGCATCTGGGTATTGATAATTGACGAGATATTTTTAATTGTTGGCGTGTTGTTATGCCTTATGGCATCAACAGCTGTCCAACATTTTAAGTAAGAATTCGCATTTTGATTAAACTAGATAAGACGATATAATGAGGGAACTGTTTCAAGAACCATCTGTTTTAAAAAGCAACTATCTTATGTAGTCGTATGTTTTATAAGGACTGTAAGGTACAGCAGTTTTCAATCATTTTATTCAATGAAAGAGGTCAAATGCTACAGGTCTACAAGTTTGATTTCTGACCAAAACCTTTTTTCCAATTAACTTGGATGCTTACAAAGTGATGACTGTAATATCTTTAAGAACAGCCCCTCCTCTCAATTTAAGACAAACTGTGATTTAACAAGACCTACATGATATTACCTCTGTAGGTACAGATTTGATCAAATTTACTTCTTTATCGATCTGGCCCGATATTAACATTGGACAACATTACCGCCATGCCAAGAAGGTAAGTTAAGTAATACCCACTAGGTTTCTATATCTGCATGTCAATGGCGATAAACGGCGTTTAGAACCTCATGGTGATAAACATACATCGGCGGATTTGAAGAGATTTCTTTGATGACAGTTCTTTATCCTTCAAGCAAAGCAAAGCTGCATGCTAAGTTCTCAAAGCAACTAGATATAACATTGGAAAGAAAAATAAAAGAACTTCGCTATGTCGAATTAATATACTAGTAAAGATAAATGTATACTTTATATATTGCTGTTGATGGTATAGTACAGACGACGCGGGTCCTATTGGTAAAGTTATACAAATACTGCCTTTTCATCATTACAATTGTACAGTATTTGAGGTTAATTAACCATTACAGGATCGGTTAGGCAATCAGGGTTGATATTAAAATTACCTCCAGTTCAAAGATGCATGGTGGGGAACAGTTTACGCCAGCTGAAAGGAACCTTCGTACATGTTCTGTTGTTTATCATCATGAGAATGAGTAATGATTTATTTAACGTCGTAAACACAGGATGTGGTCGCCCAATCATCCGAGCCAGAGGTTCATGTTAAAAGTGCACGACATAAGCTAAGACCTAAGTGTTGATTTTACGGAAGGAGGAAAACCGCAGAACCCTGCGAAAAACCCTCGAAGCACAGGAGAGACCAACTAAACTCTACTCACTCGAGAACGGGGTTATTCCTAGACGGTCACCCATCCAAGTACTAACCCCTTTCAACTGGGCTTAACTACAGCGGTGAGAGGCAGCGCCCTAACAGCACACACCACCCGTGCTACCCTTGCTGTAATAAACTAAGGCTTAGCCCCTCCACCAGGAGATTATGTTTTCACCTCTGTTTGTCTGTTTGCCTGTTTGTCTGTTTGCTTGTCTGTTTGTCTGCATGTCTGTTTGTCTGTTTGTCTGTTTGCCTGATTGCCCGTCTGCCTTTTTGTCTGTTTGGCTCTTTGTCTGTTCGTTGCAAGGATATCTCACAAAGTACTGCGCAGGTTTCCATAAAAGTTGGTTGAAAGATTGATCATAGGTAAAGGACCACTAATGAAAATGCAACTACAATACCGTAAAGTTCCGAAAGTGACGACCCTCATTACTTTCGGAATTAGCAGTCGTTAGGGGTCGCTACTTTAGGGGGGTCGCTACTTTAGGGGTGCTAAAATCGTTATCTTTTACACCGGTACACGCTCTATCTCCTATATAAAAGACGCAAATTACTATCAACAATTGTTGCTAAAACAGCTAGGATTTATTTGTGTGTATTACTATATTACTTTCGGAGGGTCGCTATTATCGGGATTTACTAAGAGCCGTCCAGTTTTACTATTACTTTCGCTGGGGGATCGCTAATTATCCGTCGTGGCCATCGTGTTTTTGGACTGCATTTTAGCAGTTATTGTAACACGTGCATAAAAAAGTGTTTGCTGAATTATCAGAAAACTGAAAATAGACCATCTTAATAGGAAATATAAAATTCAGATCGCATGTGTTTATATCATTTGAAAAAGCAACGGAATCAATATAGAAAGATGGAAATTCTTTCACTAAACTACATGTTGTCTATCCAAATCGTAGTTTCATTTTGGCCCACATGCAAATTAGTTTCCTATTCAATTTGGGCCCCTATGCAAATTACACGTCTATTAAAGCATAACGGGAAGATAACATAGGCTGAGACTGGGTTTTTTTTCACATTTTGAGTTAATTATTTTTAGACACTACAGTGCATGACGTTTAGGATTATTGTCAGGGATATAATCGATAAGCAAAGTTTATCCTTATAGCCAAATACCTAAACATTAAAAAGTTTCTGAAATCAGAAATGTTATGTTTACTACGGCTGCTTCAGCCTCATGTTATAAATGAACTACGTTTCATCCCGACTCAGATTGTATGCGCAGTCGAAACTCTGATTTCGTCAATAGAGCAGAGTGTAATCAGATCACCAAATTAGAATACATGTCATGTCTAGTGCGAATTATTTCAGCATGACTTTTTCCGGCGACTCATTGCCCAGTCTTGCACCAGGCTTGCATGTGCTCGGGCCTTGGGAATTCCATTGCTTTCTCTTGCAAGTTGTGTATATAAACATAAATTATACACCCCAACTTATTAAATTAAAAAGCTGCAATTTTTTTAAAAGGGAACTTATACGTCAAACTCTCCTTGCATGGATAAACACCTTTTATACTCATACGATGACAGTATAACCTTAGAATTTGTGAACAATTTGTGGAAGATTATACTCGGTACTGTTGACATTTTTTGTTGACAGAATGTTATAGAATTTCAATTACTTGGCTGGAATACCAGTTTATTTTTGCACAAATATTTTAACCACTGCATGGTTTCTTACTTAAGTTAAATTTGGTGAATCGAAGTATATAAACTCCACTGTAAACTATACCACAGTACAGTACAGTACAGTACAGTACAGTACAGTACAGTACAGTACAGTACAGTACAGTACAGTACAGTACAGTACAGTACAGTACAGTACAGTACAGTACAGTACAGTACAGTACAGTACAGTACAGTACAGTACCTCGCGCATCTTGATTCCTCGCTATCCTACGCAATCCTGGAAAGTTCCCCCGGCAGTTTGGACCTTCAAAAGAAGGTTAAAACTGCCGGGGGAACTTACCAGGATTGCGCAGGATGGCGTAGGACATTGCATAGGATCGCGTCGGATGGCGTAAAATATCGCGCATGCGCATTGAAGAAATGCGGACATGTTTTCACTCGAGTTGGACTTCTAGTATTACTATCCTGTAGTTACAACCGTACAACGTTTTTTTATACAATTATTTTGAAAATAACCGAGGTGCCCCTTTTTGACGCATTTAAATTAAATGCGTTGTATAAACAGACGGCTTAAAACAATCAGAATTGTAAAAGTTTTTAGTAAATTTTAATAACTAAAAATTTTTCATGATCATGTCTCTTTATTTTGAGAGAACATTTCTATTGTAACGACACTAATGCTGAATTTTCATTCTGAGTGTTTTCTTTTGCGATCGCTTTGATCTTAAAGAGCTAAATTTTATAGCCAGAATAAAATTCTACAGACCAGGGACGTAGCCAAGATTTTGAAATAAAAAAAAAATTTTAGGGCGCCCCCGGGAAATTTTGAAATCGAGAGTCGCTGAAATGTCATTTCCTGGCTTTTGGAGGAAGATTTTATAGACCCTAAAGGTTAAAAAACGTCATATAAAATACTCAAAACACGGAAACGTCACATAGATACTCAAAATGCATACACTCAGTAGATTGAATACACTATTTACAGTTTATTTCATGACACAATGGCATATTGCATCAGTTTTGTAGTTACATGTCTGTTGTTTTATAGTCAAAAGCCGCGGCTCCCACGGCTCCCCCCCCCCCCCCCCTGGCTACGTCCCTGCTACAGACCAATTTGGACAGAGATAAAGACGGGGCGAGTGCATAGACTATAATAAATAAGTGCATGGCTCAACTTGGAAAATCTTATTGGTCCACACAACCACAGTAGTATTGTAAAAGTAGAGCGCTGCGTAGGCAGTGTAGAAACAACAATCGAAATATAGTAAGGTTAGATATACTGCCGAAACAGAGAACGTAGGAGTCTAACGTTTCGAGCGAAGGCCCTTCGTCAGAGAGAAACGTAAAGAGTGTAAACAAACAATGAGCTTATATACGAAAGGTAATCACGTGACCAAAAATAGGCCAATCACATAAAAATGACAATAACAAATTGATAATGAGATGGGAAAAATTAGCCAATCAAATCAAAATAACAATAACAAATCGATAATGACATGCGAAAGACATTTGCTATTCATACCGTCGATGAGCAAGAAGGAGGGGGTGTAAAAAGGATGAGTGAGAGTAAAAATAGATAAATATATAAAGTGAAAGCGCTGTTTATGTCTGCCCTTGCTGAACAGAAACAATGTCTTCAGAGGTGTTCAATAAAAGAAAAACGTTCGTTGAGTCCGTGAGGATGAATGGTACCAATTTTGAAAATGAGACGCTTTTCTAGTCTTTTGCGGCTGACATTACCGCCAGAAATGGGTGAGATGGCACAAACTTTCATGTCCGAAATACAATGGTTGGCACTATTAAAATGTCGGGCAACAGGCTTGTCAACATCATTGTTCATCACAGAACGAAGATGTTCAGCAAACCTGTCAGATAAACGTCTGCCAGTTTCACTGATGTAAAGCATGCAACATTTATTGCAAGAAATACAGTAAATGATGTTGGAAGAGATGCAAGTAAAATTATGCTGAATAATAAAATTAGATTTAGGTCCCAAAATACATGTAGCAGAGTTAAGAAAGGAACACGTGTAACAACGGGTACGGGAGCAAGAAAAAGTACCCGCTGGTGCCAATAGATTTTTTCTAAGGGCACTACGCACTAAACCATCACGAATATTTTTATTACGCCGAAAAGAGATTAAAGGGTTGTCGGTGAAAATAGCTATTTTCATAGCTATTTTCACTGACAACCCTTTAATCTCTTTTCGGCGTAATAAAAATATTCGTGATGGTTTAGTGCGTAGTGCCCCCCGTACCCGTTATTACACGTGTTCCTTTCTTAACTCTGCTACATGTATTTTGGGACCTAAATCTAATTTTGTTATTCAGCTGAACATCTTCGTTCTGTGAGGAACAATGATGTTGACAAGCCTGTTGCCCGACATTTTAATAGTGCCAACCATTGTATTTCGGACATGAAAGTTTGTGCCATCTCACCCATTTCTGGCGGTAATGTCAGCCGCAAAAAACTAGAAAAGCGTCTCATTTTCAAAATTGGTACCATTCATCCTTACGGACTCAACGAACGTTTTTCTTTTATTTAACACCTCTGAAGACATTGTTTCTGTTCAGCAAGGGCAGACATAAGCAGCGCTTTCACTTTATATATGTATCTATTTTTACTCTCGCTCATCCTTTTTACACCCCCTCCTTCTTGCTCATCGACGGTATGAATAGCAAATGTCTTTCGCATGTCATTATCGATTTGTTATTGTTTTTTTGATTTGATTGGCTAATTTTTCCCATCTCATTATCAATTTGTTATTGTTATTTTTATGTGATTGGCCTATTTTTGGTCACGTGATTACCTTTCGTATATAAGCTCATTGTTTGTTTACACTCTTTACGTTTCTCTCTGACGAAGGGCCTTCGCTCGAAACGTTAGACTCCTACGTTTTCACAGTAGTATTACTTTGGGATCCACTCTTCAATTCAGTGATGTGTATCGGTAGCTTGTTTACTAAGTACACAAAAATGACGAAAGAAACGTGCTTTGATATGACATTAAAATTAAGTTTGTCTCATTTGAAAGGACACTTAAAATGAAAAAGTAACATTTTTGCAGTTTTTTGTTTTCAGTTGCTTCGTTTTTGAGATATTTCAGTTTGTTTGATATGTAAATGCCACATGTTGTGACGTATGCAAATGGATTATCGAAAGCACTTATATACCTTTGCTATTATCACCCAAAGTTACTTCGAAAGAAACAGGTGGGTGTGTTTCACATGTAGAATTTCAATTCGGATTTCATTTGATATATTAAAAGCAAGTCAACTGAAATATCTCAAAAACGAAGCAAGGAAACGAAAAACCGTAAAAGGTGTTACTTTGTCATTTTAAGTGTTCTTTCAGCAAAGACAAAGAGAGAAACTTAATTTTTATGTCATATGTACTTTAACGCCCTCTTTCCAAACTTCAAACTTGTCAATTTTTAAGTGTAAATAAGCACCGACTACTGAAAGTTTCAATTCGTGCAATTAATAAGACAAATAAAACAGACATGCACGTATGTTTTATATTTCCAAGACTCTCGTGTATGGCTAAACGATATTTATTCACTATAGTGAAAAATATCATACTAGCAATTTTATATAGTATATTAAAAATTGCAATTTAATCTTTTCAACTCTGTCATGAAAGCATGTACAACAGAAGAGGTCCGACCACATGAAGATCGTTCTTCCTTAATAATCTTGTTCTATAATATTAAATTAATTATGCATCTTTATTATCCCCATTTTACTTATTTTGTACGTTGGTCACAGTAACTATGAAACCATAAAATTAATACATCCTAACTAAAAAATATACTTGCGTGTCCTAATGTTTAACTAGTATATAAGGTAGTATATAAAGTTTGTTTTTGGTCACTGTTGGTCAAGTATTTTCTCCTTTTTATTTGTTCTTCACTCTCTGTATATCACTGTATATCTTTCACTGGCTTACGGACTGCGATCGAGTTCTAAAACTTGATGGTTAATATATTTCAGTTGGAGGAGTTTTAATAACAATGTTATCTTCATGCAGTATGAACGTTATACAAACGCCGACTACGTTTTCGTTAAGTTTGTCAGCAATAGCAGCAAACTCGCTTTCAACGCTTTGTACATTTTCAGTCAGTTGTTTTCTCGAAGAACCAGAGAAGACATTGTAACTTAAAAAAGAAATCCGATGTAGATATTAAATTCTAGAAAGAACTACACGGTATATAAGAAACACGTGTACGTTTATAATTATGCCATGCAATGTACAATTGACAACGAAAGTATGCTGTAAATTATTAAGTGTTTGTCAGGCAATGTTTTGATACGGTTAGGCATTTCGTCCACACTAATCCCGCGTCTTCGGTGACCGAAAATTGAGCGTTTCGAAAACGCTCCCAGAATGGAGGCATTCGAAGACGCCGTTTTTCTGCACGAGTGTGGACGGCAAAAACGAAGCTTTTGGAAACGATGATGTCACGATTACCTTATCTTGCATGGTTTCAGTCACCTAGAACTAGTCATTCATACCCCTGTATATCTTTTTAGCGTTTTACTAAACGACGAAAACGATTCGAAAACGACATGTGGACGGAAAACTTTTTATACGTTTCCGTTTGAAAACGGATTATTAGGTGGACATGGCCTCAGTCAGTGACAATGTTTTTAATTGTATGCACACATCGACAGTATTATACCCGATTAAAATTGAAATTGGGAAAAACACATTGGGACGGAAATCTGCTATAGACACTGCATGACGGAAAGCTTATACAATAATTTAGTTTTCCACTAATGAAATATATCTTGTGGCCAATAAAAACCGCAGAAATTTGAAACATATACGATTTTTGCTTGATTAAATTTGTTTTAATATCAAGATTCAAGAAGTACTATGTTGGGACTTAAGATAAGAATTTTATTCTTCCACACCTCCTTTATTGTTCTCCAGACGTGTGGCATTTTTGGGGGTTTCGAAATTAAAAAAAATAAAAATTAAAGGTATTATTAAATAAGTGCATATCATAAAATGTATTTTACAAGACAAAGACTTGCCGTATCACCAGCTGTTAGACAAAGTGAACACTGTTTCCTTGTATAACAGACGAATTCATAGCATGCCACTTTATTATAGTCTTTACTTTGCAGTTACTTAAGAAGTACTAATATTTTAAGTACAGTCTTCTAAACCAACTAACCACCACTTATAGCTTAATTTAGTAAAATATCTTCTTGGTAAATGCTGGAACCTCTTATCGCTAGGTGGTTTTGAGATGCTTTTAGCACGGCCAGATAGTATCAGGACTTGAGTACTTCAACTGAATTCAAGAGAGCGATTCAAGAATGTAATTTTCATTAACTATTTTATGTATTGTAATTGCATATTGATCTTAAGTTGAAAATATTCTCTAAGTTGTAAGATATTAGCACTTATGCTATTTGTAATTTCGAGTATAAATAAAATTTATGTATACCATACAGTACGTTATATATTCCTGTCAAAACCCTTGCCATGTTATGTCAAGCGATAAGTTATAGTAACTTGTAGTTTTCAATTTTATAATTAAAAAATATAGAAGAAATGTGTAAATACTCTGTCTATTGTAATTAATATTAAATTTTGGGACTTTTCAGCGTCCTTCACAGGCAACTCTGTGAGCTCTTATGGGCAAACTCAGGTGGAGTGGGCAAACTCAGGCGGAGTGGGCAATCTTGGGTGGAGTGGGCAAGGGGGTGTCACATTGGCCACAGACTACATAGAATTGCTTGTGAAGTAGGCTAAAGGTTTTTGTCCCATTTGAGGCAGCACTTCCCTTGCGATAGTAATTTCTAGTATATATTATATACAGTCATCGAACAAACAAACTCTTTAGTGAAATACTAGAAAGTAGCGTGCTGCGTAGGTAGTGTTGAAACAACAATCGAAGGGCCTTCGTCAGAGAGAAACGTCACTTGACGCCCGTTTCTCTCGGACGAAGGGTCGTACGGTTCCTTGTTTCGGCAGTATATCTCTAACCTTACTACATTTCAAACAAACTCTTTGCGTTGAGAATCATTTTTATCTAAAACAATTACTTTAAAAAACAAAAAGATTCTAAACGAAGAAAAATTCAAACTATAGGCCGGTTCACTAACTCGTTGTCGGCTTAGCAGTTGCCAATCCAAATTGTCAGTGCGTATTTAGCAGGAGGTTCTCCCTTTGGCACTCGCTTACTCTGTGCCATGGTCAACTATAATTAAATGACAAAGCGCGCGGCGACTCTTTACATTACAGTAGTGGTTCTATTAAAATCTATTATTTAAAATCACCAATATATGGCGGTATGACATCAATTCAAGTCGTGTCCATGTTCTATTGGATATGACAATCCCTCGCCTTCGGCTCGAGCTTGTATATTAAACCTTAAAAAAATTTAAACCGATGATTTTATATTAGTTACCATTGATGTTGTGGCTTTGTATTCCTATATCCCACATGTAGTATATGTAACTACGCCAATATGGTTGTGTGCACCTTACACCTTACATCACTGTCTTTGTCCTTCGGATCTCAAAAGATTGGTTGCACATCCCCTATTGTGATCTTGTATGATTTTGGTTATTTTGTTTATACGACATATGCATGATCGAGCGAACTTGCTCTGATGAAGGCCTGAGTGCAGGCTCTAGGCCTGAGTCAACAGTCGAAAAGTTAATAAACAATAAATAATAAACGTGGTGTACTGTTTCTACAAATTATTTGTTACCATGCAAACATTCAAGGAATTAAACAGACCTTAAGTTTTGCATGCATGCTCTATTGCTCTAGCAAAATCTTACATGTGCGCTATATTGTTTTTAAGTATTGTCATATATCGCTTAAATTAAGGCGACGCGTACCTCAGCCTTTCAGTCTGCTTTTTAAAATAACATAAATCATCACCCGCAAGTTTGTGTCAACAGATATTCGACAGTTTTGTTGTGAACCAAGCAAAGCTATTTCGAAGTGTATATAAGAAGTTCAGCGGTGCGATGCCCTAAAAGCTGAGGTATGTCTGAATATTAATAAACTTTTGTTACTGAAGAACATGCTAATAACATATTTAGATATTTATATAGTATATTTAGAAATTGTAGTTGGTGATTGGCCAAAGCGGTGTTTCTATCAGTGCGGGCTAGAAGAATTTAATATACAAGATAAGAAGAGCTATATTTGTCCGTTCGGCTTGTTCTATGTAAGCTATACTTTATAGAATAAATTAAAAACGTTTTGACATTGTCCTAGTTAGTAGTTTATATCGAGCTATAGAAAACATTTGTGAAGTTAGTGAAGAGAAGTTGAAATGACTGTGGAAACACTTTCCCTCGGCTTCGCCCTTCGGGCATGTATATTCACACACTTCCCCCCGCCATTTCTCTTTCTCCCGAACTTTCACCGCTCATAGTTGGCGGTTCTCGTTCTTAACTGTGTTAAACAATGCACCACTTCGCATAATGCATGCATGTGATTAATTTAATAATCTTTTCTCGCCTCGTTTGTTGGAAAGGCTCATTTAGATGCACATAAAAGAATATTTAAGACTTTATAAAAGTGGTTCTTTAAAAAATATCCGAGGTAAAAGAAAGATGCATCGGTTTAGCTATAGTGGGGAATCGACAAAACAAGGGACGATACTCATACTGAAACAGATCGAAACAGTGTAAGGTATTTTCTGTTGTTAAACATGAAGTCCTGCACGAACCAACCTCAAATTTAATGTTCGCCCTGTCCACTGTATTAAAGTATACAGTAATATGAGTATTTTGTCAGATACGTCGACAACTTTTCTTTTAAACTATGGGAGATAAAAATTAATATTTTCCTGCCATAAATAGAAATTATTTCCACACGTACACATCATGTTGTGCAGTCTTGCAGGGTGGTATTCATGCAGTTGCAAGTGCGCAATTTCTGTCAAGTCATACATATCGGTTTTTAAGGCCAATGGAAAGATTAATGGTCCAATAAAGAAGGCGATGAAATATTTTGACTAATTTATAATTACTCCTAACTTCAAAAACAAACTTAACAGGTATATGCGAACCAGTGGCGAAGGATTACAGCTTGGATTACTTATACAGTTATACAATCGGATTATGACAATTAGGACTCGATGAAAGAAGCTGGTTTATAGTTTTCGCCTATCTTTAACTAATTTTTGATGCGGGATTGAAAAAGTATATACAAGCTATCTTTTATATATATATATATATATATATATATATATATATATATATATATACGTGTGGGTTTTGGTCTACGAAACGCAAAGAGTGCTCGATAACATATAGTTAGAGCAAATATAGATTTTCGCTTACCTCAAAAGTCTGCTACAGGCTGTTTCATCTAAAAAGAATCTTCAGGCAGATTCAAGATGAAACAGCCTGTAGCAGACTTTTGAGGTAAGCGAAAATCTATATATATATATATACATATATATATACATATATATATATATATATATATATATATATATATATATATATATATAATATATATATATAAATATATATATATATATATATATATATTCAAACAAAGTGTTGTTCGCGAAATGTCGAAAAGTGCTCATATAGTGCTAATATATATTATTTTATTTATTATTTTTATTATACATTATAGTATACATACTCATAAAGAAATACCACGTTGCTAAAAAAGTACTTCAATTATAGCTTGTACAGCTGTACCTATATTCCAGACAATTGCAAAGAAGTATCAGAGGAACACAACAACCATATCATTTTCATACATTGTCAAATGAAGCTCTATTAATTGCCGTACTTATATTCAGTATATACCCATAAAACATTTATAAATACACCTTTAAATTATTTTTTCAAATAGCCTATGTATTATCGGTAATTTTTTTCTTTCGGCTTTTGTTAAGAAAAAGTATAAAGTTTGAAATAATATATTTTGACAGACATGGTTAAATTAAATGTGAAATCATTAATCTCTGTTAATGAACAAGTGATAACATCCAGACTCTGTATGTCTTATATAGTGTACCATACTGAAGGAAGAAGTTGCAGTGGTAATACCCGAAAAGGATTATTTCACAGTTGACCAAGTTTACAATGATGGCTATAAACTCGTCATATTCCATTGCCAACTTGCTAAAACCGTCCACGAAAGCTACTTCTCGTAGTACTGGAGAGATAGACACTCCAACACACTCAACGAAGGCTTTAAATTTAGCGGAAAAACTTGCAGGTAAACCGATTGTTATTTCTTCACTAAATTGCTAAATTGAAATACTAATTAAGAATGTATACCTTACTGTCATACTCTAAAAATATTTTACATATTGATATTCAATCAACTTTTTGGACTTTCTAAGATCGTGCCGAACATTAATATGATGCCAAAATCCAGTCGCGTTCGATTGCGACAGATTCAGTGCTAACAAGGTGAAAGAGTTAATCCGACACTATACTATCATGACTGGCTCGTACTAAAATTATTCTAAAGGGCCTACGTTTAAGGCGTGAAACCAATCTAAATGATGCAGCGCGGCACGCACTTTTCAAAATGTAATTTATGTTATATACTCTGCTTGAAATGCTAAGCCATGAAAAAAACTAGATATAGAATTAATAATTAACCTAACACGAAAAGTGAAAAATAGCTCTAGTACATCTTATAAAAATGGTAATTCTCAATTTTTAAATGCGATAGTAAGTTATTGAACGGGAAACAAATATTAAGTTATAAAAATTAAAATATTATGGTTGTAATCGCGCAATGAAGATAGACATTTTAGAAAACGTACATCCATCTGAAGCCCTGCCTTTTAACAGTCTACAAAGGACATGCAGATATATAGGACTACAAACAGGATGAAACAGCTGTTCTGTCTGGCGGTCTATTTCTGCGGATCCAGATAGACAAAACAGTTTGATTAATGAAAGATTAAGAGCTATAAATCATTCTGAGAAGATGGTTTCTAGACGTTTGCTACGATCATGGTTATACTTGAGATAGACAATGACTGCGGCAAACCTTTTGTAGAGGATGATAAGACCAAATGAAAGTATTTTATCAAATAAAAGTACATATGCAGCATATCATTGCAAGATCAATTCAGATATGTCAGTGTATTAAAATAATAAAATAGTTGGACAAGTGTTGTTTTAACAAGTGACGTACTCTCTTTCTCAGTCTGTGGTGTTTGTCAGAACACACACTCACAAGAACACGGGAGAGAGCCACTTAGAGTAAATCAACTCCACATAAATCATAAATCACAAGTTATGTTATTAATCAGCACTCAGCAGTATCGAATGTACGACTGTAATATAATCCTATACCTGTTAATTAAGCTTAGCGTAAGCTTAGGGCAGCTTACGTGTAGCTTAGCCAATACCTTAATCTGCTTAAAACTGTTCCAAATGGACAATCGTTTAACTAATAATATCATATCAGATACATGATTATACAGAGTAGTTTACTCTGGTCCCACTTTTTGCTTTTTGTGTCTACAAATGACTATACTTACTGCGCTATGGCAATACCCGCGATGTCAGTGCACGAAAAAATAGCAAATCTCGTCATGATTTGCCATACTGGTGTAGACCATGCAAGACATCGTGTAGTCGTGACAATAGAGACCTTAAGATACCCCGCGTATAGTCGTATGTACGGGTAAACAAAAATGGCGGTACCCGTACCCGTAAACCGAACCCGGGCCATCTTAAGGTCTCTATTGACAAACCTTATAACGAATTAACAATAAACTGGTATGGCGTGTTGTGTGACGCATTAGCTCAACAGAACTTTGTCTTTAAACACGGAGCGAGCGTATAAAAGGGAGCCCCCCCCCGGCTACGCACTGACAGTTTGAAATGTCGACAGTCAAGTCAACAACGAGTCAGTGAGCTGGTGAAGTTTTGAGAATTATCTTTTATTTATAACCTTTTTACCTTTCAATACACCAGGTAAATTGTAAAGAGAAACATAAGAGTCTTAGATAAAAACAATTCTGAAGTGATTAAATTTGTTTGGTCAAATAATTTGTAAAATATTTATGACCTTGCTTTCAAACGATGTTTGAAGGTCACGTTGAGCTGCTTTGTCTTTCGCCGTTTTTTAAAATAGAGTTCCACATAAAAGACAAGACTTTGATAATTAACTAAAACAGCCCATTTAAACGAAGACAATAAATAGTTTATTATATTAACTTTGCAAGTCAATATATCACAAATTGAGAACTTTTTAGTAGTCATTTGTCTGGCTTTCCAGACAACATGTACGGCCGGTCGTGCAAAAACAAAGTTGTCGTCGTTGGAAAGTGAGATGATGTTCAGACATCTACATGGAGATATTCATTATCAACATTCTTGGTGTATATAAAAGGGTCTTATAATTACAAGGATGGAAGATATGAATGAATAAGCAAAGAATACAGACATCTGCATTCAACAAGAAAAATGGTGAGACGCTTGGTCTTTTTCGTACGGTTTTTCCTCACCTTAGTTTTGTTTCGACGTATTGGAAGCGTAATTTTTCCGTCTTTCTACTCAAAATGATGTGTTACACTTGAAAAAGACAAATTCGACGTTTGGAAAGCGGCAAGTTTAATTTAAAAACAGTAAACAAGTCTCACAAAAGCTCCACTCTTCAGTCTTAGCCAAAGTTCCTCTGTAAGGCCGGAAGTAATTTTAGCTGTGTGGACCAATCAGATGCGTTTGGGCGGGATTGGCTGAGTACCTCAGCCAGTACTTATGCAGTCGCTCCGTGTTTAATTTTAAAAAGATTTAATTAGAGATTCTGTCATTTTAAAACATTTCCTGCCCGACAAGCAAAGAGCTTATAACAGATTATAGCAAATTGCCTGAACTGGTGTTTGGGTATTTTTCTTGTACACTGATTTGTGACTGACTGACTGACTGACTGCAGTTATAAAGGTCTATAGCCTAAGGTGCGCCGTCTCGAACTAGATGGAATCTCAAGATTAAAATCATCGCTCATCGACGCGCTTACCGCAGTGTGCAGTTGATCTGATCCATCACAGATTTTCCAGCCGAGGACTTTATCACTGTTATAAATGTTCGTTACAAGTATCATCGCCGCTCCGTTGACGTTGTCGTTGTAAAGTTATCACCAACAACAATCTTGGACGGTATCAGGAAAAGTGTAATACAAGTGAAACAAAGAATTTGAAAGCCATATTCGCGCGGCCGAGTGATGTTTTTCTGAGAAAACGACAAAACTGTGCTGTAGTGTATATAAGTATAGCTATACGTGAACTAGTATGGTATTTAATGTACTTGTACATTATAGCCTGGTTTTCAATTATAAAAATTTTCTCTTTTTTTGTCAAAAAGAGTACATATGAATTTTGATAAAATGTTGCGCAATCTATTGAAATATTGAAAAAGAAATACTAAGTAAAGAAACAAATTGTATAGTTAAACTTTTAACACTTTGAAGCCTGACGACGAGTCTTTAGTATTTTGTTCTGGCTAACGCCAAACGATTTTATTCAGCACAGGGAGAGGTCCAGGCCTCAAAGTGTTAACAGTTTGGTTTTTAACATTATATCACAAACAAGATCGTCGACTGAACAACTAGATGTATACATTTACGTCAGAAAGTGCGTTATCAAGATACCAAATCAATCAGCTATACAGTGCTGGTACTCGTATAACCAGATTGCAACTATCAACCTGCTATTTTCAGAGTGATGTACGTACAAATACTGAATCTGTGTATAAAGATTAGACAAACTGTAAATATTCGTTCAGCTAAGATATCATTTCGGGAAAAAGTATGTTATGAAGATGACTAGTTGTAATTTAGTGCTGCTGCTGATATACAGTCATAAACTCGCAACACGGTTTTATTTAATACGAGCCTATAAATTTATGAGCTTACGAGCCTATGAGGTGTAATACGATCCTATGAAGCTTGTAGAGTCTTGTTATTTGCAATGCATTATACTTAAGAAATGGTTCATGGTTTGGATGGTCCATCGAGTTATGGATGCACGCGGGAAGTTGGTATAGCACGGGTTGGTCGAGGCGACAGCCGATTTTGAGTACTCTCCCAACTTCCCAAGTGCATCCATAACTCAATGGAGCACGCCAAAGCATGGACCATTTCTTATATATATATATACAATAAAAAGATAGAATGAGTACAGTTTTAGCCTACTCTAGCAAAGTCGAAGGTGAGTCTGTGCATATAGGTTTATGAGTTTTTTCTTAAAGAGCTTCAAGTTAGCGGCATCTCTAATATCTTTAGGAACCTTGTTCCAAAGTTTCGCCCCATCATACCGAAAGCTTCTTTTCATGTATTCAGTTCTGGGTTTAAGTAAGGATAAATTTATTTCACAATTTCTTAATTTATATAAGATTGTGAGAAGTTTTTTTTAATAAATATGTCGCATAGATATGCTGGTGTCAAATTATTCAAACTTTTATACACCCAGCATAACTTATTAACTGCATGTTCTTCTAGTATGAAGATCCATCAGCCAAGATTCCTCAGTATATCCTTTGAACGTATAGAGTAATCAGATTGAGTGATAACTCTAGCTGCTCGATTTTGGAGTTTTTGCAAATTATGTGAAAGACCTATAGACAAATTTCCCCATACTACATCACAATAGTCAAAATGGGGTTGAATTAAGGATCAATAAATTGTCATTAGCACCGAAGGCTGAACAAATGGACGTATTTGTTTCATGCCATTGATGGCCGAATTTACTTTTTTCATTGTAAGTTCAACTTGGGCATTCCAAGTAAGAGAGTCATCAATCATGACTCCAAGAGATTTACTCTGAAACACTCTTTTTATTGAGTGCTTAATTTGTTGGCTATAAGCCATTTTCTGACGTTACTGAGGTCAGAATTTATAAATATTTCAATACTCCTGAGCGATTCTCCTTATCTACTTAAGTTAGTATCATCAGCGAACAATCTTGGCTGTGTATAATCGAGACAACATGGAAGATCATTAATATAAACAAGAAACAATAGCGGGCCAAGGATTGCGCCTTGTGGGATTGCACATTTCACGGTACTAAAATGAGATTGGCATCCATTTACAAAACAACATTGTTTACGCTCGGATAAATAAGATTTAAACCATTTTAATGATATACCAGTAATTCCATATAATTCAAGCTTTTTGAGAAGAATCGAATGATCAACTGTATCAAATGCTTTAGTCAGATCAAGAAAGACAACGACATTGAGAAGATTATCATCACTAATATTTAAATACCATTCAGTCGTAGCCTCTAGCAACGCAGTGATCGTGGAATAAAGTGGTCTAAACCCAGACTGATATTCCGACAACAAATTATTCTCAGTTAAGTACTTTAATAGCTGACTATGTATAACCCTTTCAAACACCTTTGCAACAACTGAGGTTATCGAAATAGGTCTATAATTATTTTCAGATTCTCTTTCACCTGATTTATATAAAGGAATTACTCTCGTATATTTTAATTCAGTTGGAAATATCCCGGTCTGTACTGACTTATTGAATATTTTACAAAGAGAATTTGAAAGTATAGAGGCACCCAATTTTAGAGGTTTAGCTGGTATATTATCTAATCCAGTCGCTTTAAATAGCTTCAAAGAATGAAGTAATTTACTAATATCCTCAACGGTTGCAGCTTCAATTACAAAAACAGATTTACTTGGAGTAATATACTCTTTAAAATTGAGTATATCTTCGCTTGAATTAATCTTATTTGCCAAATTAGGTTCGACATTAGTAAAGTAATTATTTAGATATTCAGCAATTTTACCCGGTTCACTTAAAATCTCATTACAAATTTCTGATTTAATGCACCGAACTGAATTCTTTTCCTTTCCATGCATTAAATTATTTATTGTTTTCCATAACACCTTAGAATTACTTGGATTTTGTTAAATTTGATTTTTATAATACAATTCTTTGGCCTTCCAAACTGAATTATTTGCTGCATTTCTAGCAGACTTATAACTATCCCAATCATCTTTGGATTTACTTTGAATTGCCTTCTTTTTTAATTTATCCCTATTAACACATTTATGCCGTACTTCACTATACTTATCCAAGGAGCCTTTTTACTACGGACCCTCTTGGAACGTGAAGGAGCGTGTTTGCCCGCAACACTCAAGAATAGAGTCTTCCATGTTGTCCACATAATATTTGGATCTTCATATTTATATATCTATAATATTCCAATCTACACCCTGCAAATCCTTTGTAAAGTTATCTGCATTAAATTTGCGGTAATTCCGCGTAGTAACAAATTTAGCTCTCTTAAATTCCGATGGGATTGCTACCTTTCGTACAGCGAAAATTAGAGCATGATGAGAAAATGCTACATGATGCACTCCAGCATTGATTACCTTTGCAGGATCATTAGTTAGAATTATATCAATCAAAGTTTCAGAATTTTCCAGAATATGTGTTGGATCTTGAGATAAATTAAATAAAGCGCATATATCTTTTAACTGTTTAGTGTGTGCTTCAAATTTAGTTGATAGGAAATCACAATTGAAATCACCAAGTAGAATTAATTCCTTATCCTCTCTATCTATTAATCCCAATATTGTTTCAAGGAATTCAAAGAAAATCCCATCGGATTTAGGAGGTCTGTAGCATGCGATAACCACAAAAGGTTTGCTTCTAGGTTTAGAAATTTCAATTCCAAATGCTTCTACACCGCATACATTTATTTCCTTACAAATAGTAAAGTTATGGGAGTTCTTTATATAAATTGCAACTCCACCACCATTTCTATTCCGATCTTTACGAATTATATCATAGCCTATTAATTTAACTTGGTTATCTTCGATATAGACTGATCCAATCTAGTTTCATTAATCGCTAGAAGATCTAACTGTTGATCAACTAGCATTACTCGAAGTCCATCTATATATTTCGTGAGGCTAGTTATATTCAACGAAGCATACTTAAAACCTCTTACTTTAGATAAATTACTGAAGCCATCTAAAGGAGTTTTGAGACTACATGACTCATTTTCAGAACACGACTCACCTTCGATCTGATTTCAGGCAGATTCGCCTATAGCATTAAGAAAGTTTTTAGCTAACCTAGCCATTCCTTTACGGTTCAGGTGTAATGCACTTCTGTTCAAACAACTTCGATCAACATTCGTATTATCAATAAATGTCCATTTAGAATCTTTTGCGAATGACTTAACAATTTTCTTTGTTTCTCCAATTTTCTTTGACATAACTTCATCATCTTCACGAATAGTAAAGTCCTGATATTGACAATTTAATATCAGGTCTATCTAACTCTGCCTTTCTAACGAGATCCACTATTTTCTCCGCAACTTTTCTTGGGGGCGAATCTTTCAAATTGTTTGTCCCAACATGTAGGATAACGTGGTCCGGTGAATTGTTAATTGCAGGCATTACATAATGACTCATGTGCTCTACTTTACAACCAGAAAAGGATTTGATTGAAACACTCGAATCTTTCGACATCTTGCTGGCCATTAGATTCTAAACAATTGAATCTCCCAAAATAACAACTGATTTCTTCTTCTGATCCTGCTTTCCACCAGATTCAGGCGATCGCTTGCTTTTAACATCGTTATCCGCTCTTTGTTGCTTCCTATCTCCACCAGATTTAGTTGGAACTTTCACCCAATAGTCTGTTTCATCGCCATCAGACTCTCGTGATGTTTCACCTGGCCCTTTGTCGATTTGCTGAACTTGTGCTTCATCTCTAAATTGCTTAAAATCATCTTGAATTAATCTAATAGTTGTTAACAAACTCGCTTTTTCATTATTGAGATCTATTATCGTCCTTTCCAACTCACTATTACAGCGCGATTTATTTTCAAGCTCCATTCGCAGTTTACACATTTCCTCGTCCATAGCTTGCCGTGTATTCACTGATAAATGGCGATGGCTTATTTGCATATCTTCATCCAAGTTAACTTTATGTTGAAGTTGCTTAATATCTTCTTGAATTTGATAGAGTTTGCCAGCTAGGACTTGGCATTGACATATACTCTTCTTGTTTTAAATGTTGGACTTTGAAGTGTTTAACCCACGGGTAAAACTTGACGTTGAATCTACTTCGAGCACGCTGTTGTCTTGCGATATGGATAAATACATAGTGTATATATATATATATATATATATATATATATATATATATATATATATATATATATATATATATATATATATATGTACAACAAATCGCAGCGTATTCTGTAGCCATGTCTGCACCTAATCATCCACAGATGTTGTAAAACGATAATAAAGTGATATCTTATTTATTTATTTATATATATATATATATATATATATATATATATATATACAGTATATATATAAGATATCACTTTATTATCGTTTTACAACATCTGCAGTCACCCTTGTGGATGGTTAGGTGCAGACATGGCTACAGAATACGCTGCGATTTCTTGTTACTTGGATTCAGGTCCCCGCACTATGTATCGAATTCCATCCTAGACCTGACCGGCCAAAGTGAGAAATGTCACCCTCCAAGTAACAAATGAATCCTTAGTATTGTGACCTAACTTCCACGTCAACGTGTTCAACCTGTCCATTTTTTTATGGCAAGCTAGAGTCTGGTCTAACCTGTCCATTTTTTTATGACAAGCTAGTAGCAACTGTCAATCACTAGGACTAATACACCCAGGCCTGTCACAACTGGCAATCACTGGGACCACACCCAGGCTGTAGCAATTGTCACTCACTGGGACTGCACCCAGGCTGTAGCAAATGTCAATTACTGGGACTGGACCCAGGCTGTAGCAACTGTCAATCCCTGGTCCTGCACCCAAGGCTGTAGCAAATGTCAATCCCTGGGTCTGCACCCAGGCTGTAGCAATGTCAATCCCTGGGACTGCACCCAGGCTGTAGCTGATGTCAATCACAGGGACTGCAACCAGGTTGTAGCAAATGTCAATCATAGGAACTGCATCCAGGCTGTAGAAAATGTCAGTCACTGGGACTGCACCCATACTGTAGCAACTGTCAATTACTGGGACTGCACACAGGCTATAGCAACTGTCAGTCACTGGGACAGCACACAGGCTATAGCAACTGTCAGTCACTGGGACTGCGCCCAGGCTGTAGCAAATGTCAATCACTGGGACTGCACCCAGTAGCAACTGTCAATCACTGGTACTGCACCCAGGTTGTAGCAAATGTCAATCACTGGGACTGCACCCAGTAGCAACTGTCAATCACTGGTACTGCACCCAGGTTGTAGCAAATGTCAATCCCTGGGACTGCATCCTAGGCTGTAGCAAATGTCAATCACTGGGTCTGCACCCAACCGTAGCAAATGTCAATCACTGGGACTGCACCCAGGCTATAGCAACTGTCAATCACTGGGACTGTGCCCAGGCTGTAGCAAATGTCAATTACTGGAACCGCACTCAGGCTGTAGCAACTGTCAATCACTGGGACTGCACCCAAGTTGTGCACCCAGGTTGTAGCAAATGTAAAACACTGGGACAGCACCCAGGCTATAGCAACTGTCAACCACTGGTACACCACCCAGGCTGTAGCAAATGTCAATGACTGGGACTGCACCCAGGCTGTAGCAACTGTCAATCCCTGGGACTGCACCCAGGCTGTAGCAAATGTCAATACCTGGAATGGCACCCAAGCTGTAGCTTATGTTAATCACTGGGACAGCACCCCAGGATGTAGCTGATGTCAATCACTGGGACAGCACCCAGGCGCACCCAGGCTGGGCACCCAGGCCACAGAATAAGGATCAACCAGAAGTCCAACTCTCTGTCGGCACCTTTGATGTAAGCGTCCTCGGGAAATGTCGGCCTCGCGATCCCGGCGCCATTTTGAAAGTAAGTGCAACCGGGAAATTATCCCCCTCGTCCTTACGACCCTCGGGCTCCTGTAGTCAATTACTCTTGGCCTTCTTGTGACCTTTTAATTAACTTTATATTGTTATCTATATATATAAATAATATTTAGTTAAGTAAATAAGTAATTTACTTTAGAAAACGATTCTTTGGAGATAGAATTCTTTGACCACGACCTTATTAAGACTTCAGTGAGCGGATACTACGGGTAAAAGTCCGTGGCAAAAAAGTCCTGCACTCATGAAGCGGGTTTTACATTTCTCGATTTTGCCGACACATTTGTTTATAGAAAAAGATTGCTAACAATTTCGGAACTACGCATTGTTGAAATACATCGGGTACGTATGTTGTTAGAAATTTTATAAGCTTTCATTTGGTATATAATTCAAGTTTTAGTGTTACCTGTAACTTTTTAAAATGTTCAAAATGTTCTCACCATTGTTCGTAAAATAAGAATTGTATAATGGGAAATGGACTCCTCACAAGTGTTATAGAATTTGGGATTTTGTTTTTAAATACTAAACGCACAGCCCTGAACAAGATATTAAACAAAGAGTACTGTCAAGTGCTATTCATGTCAGAACTTTTAATTTTCTTGTTGGGAAGTATTTTAAAATATGAAAAAAAACATTATTATTTTGACGTGGACAGTCTGAAATGGATGAATTTCTTAAGTTTGTTTTGCCTTTTGTTGTTTTGGTGTTTGCTATAACCTCAGAACGACTTCTGGCATGAACCTAAGATATTTCTTGAACAGAAGCTAATTCAAATACGAAAGGAGTGGAAACGTTTGCAGATTTCTAATTGAAGTTGAAAACGTTTTTGGTGCAAATTAGTGATCATACCTTTTGAATATATGAAAAAATATTAAAACTTTTATGGTCAATGGTCAGAACATTTTGAACATTTTAAAAAGTTACAGGTAACACTATGATTTGAACTATATACCGAATGAAAGCTTATAAAATTTCTAACAACATACGTACTCGATGCATTTCAACAATGCGTAGTTTCGAAATTTTTAGCCATCTTTCTCTATAAACAAATGTGTCGGCATCATCCAGAAATGTAAAACTCAGCTTCGTGACTACAGGACTTTTTTGCCACGGACTTTTACCCGTAGAATCCGCGTAATGAAGTTTTAATAACCTCGTGGTCAAAGAGTTTCATCTCCAACGAAATATTTTCTAAAGTAAATTACTTATTACTTAATAAATATTATTTATATATGTATAGATAACAATATAAAATTAAATAAAAAGTCACAAGAAGGCCAAGGGTAATTGACTACAGGAGCCCGAGGGTCGTAAGGACGAGGGGGATAATTTCCCGGTTGCACTTACTTTCAAAATGGCGGACTGGCGCATGCGCATAAAAATAATGGGACACTTTTTTCCGAGAGTTGGACTTCTGGTTGATCCTTATTCTGTGCCCAGGCTGTAGCAAGTGTAACTCACTGGGACTGCACCCAGGCTGAGCAAATGTCAATTACTGGAACTGCACCCAGGCTGTAGCAACTGTCAATCACTGGGACAGCACACAGGCTGTAGCAATTGTCACTCACTGGGACTGCACCCAGGCTGTAGCAAATGTCAATCACTGGAACTGCACCCAGGCTGTAGCAACTGTCAATCACTGGGACTGCACCCAGGCTGTAGCAACTGTCAATCACTGGGACAGCACACAGGCTGTAGCAATTGTCAATCACTGCGAGTGCACCCAGGCTGTAGCAACTGTCAAATTACTGGGACTGCGCCCAGGCTGTAGCAACTGCCAATCACTGGGACTGCACCCAGGCTGTAGCAAATGTCAATCACTGGGACTGCACCCAGGCTGTAGCAAATGTCAATACCTGGAATGGCACCCAAGCTGTAGCTTATGTTAATCACTGGGACAGCACCCAGGATGTAGCTGATGTCAATCACTGGGACAGCACCCAGGCGCACCCAGGCTGGGCACCCAGGCTGTAGCAAGTGTAACTCACTGGGACTGCACCCAGGCTGAGCAAATGTCAATTACTGGAACTGCAACCAGGCCGTGGCAAATGTCAATCACTGGAACTGCACCCAGGCTGTAGCAACTGTCAATCACTGGGACAGCACACAGGCTGTAGCAATTGTCACTCACTGGGACTGCACCCAGGCTGTAGCAAATGTCAATCACTGGAACTGCACTCAGGCTGTAGCAACTGTCGATCACTGGGACTGCACCCAGGCTGTAGCAACTGTCAATCACTGGGACAGCACACAGGCTGTAGCAATTGTCAATCACTGCGAGTGCACCCAGGCTGTAGCAACTGTCAAATTACTGGGACTGCGCCCAGGCTGTAGCAACTGCCAATCACTGGACTGCACCCAGGCTGTAGCAAATGTCAATCACTGGGACTGCACCCAGGCTGTAGCAAATGTCAATACCTGGAATGGCACCCAAGCTGTAGCTTATGTTAATCACTGGGACAGCACCCAGGATGTAGCTGATGTCAATCACTGGGACAGCACCCAGGCGCACCCAGGCTGGGCACCCAGGCTGTAGCAAGTGTAACTCACTGGGACTGCACCCAGGCTGAGCAAATGTCAATTACTGGAACTGCAACCAGGCCGTGGCAAATGTCAATCACTGGAACTGCACCCAGGCTGTAGCAACTGTCAATCACTGGGACAGCACACAGGCTGTAGCAATTGTCACTCACTGGGACTGCACCCAGGCTGTAGCAAATGTCAATCACTGGAACTGCACCCAGGCTGTAGCAACTGTCAATCACTGGGACTGCACCCAGGCTGTAGCAACTGTCAAATTACTGGGACTGCGACCAGGCTGTAGCAACTGCCAATCACTGGGACTGCACCCAGGCTGTAGCAAATGTCAATCACTGGGACTGCACCCAGGCTGTAGCAAATGTCAATCACTGGGACTGCACCCAGGCTATAGCAAATGTCAATCACTGGAACTGCACCAGGGCTGTAGCAAACGTCAATCACTGGGACTGCACTGCACCCAGGCTGTAGCAAATGTCAATCACTGGAACTGCACCAGGGCTGTAGCGAAGTAAATCACAGGGACTGCCCCGCGGCTGTAGTAACTGTAAATCACTTGGAATGCGCAACGCAAATACGTTACTAATCTGGAGCAGGTTTTTTCCAACCTTCAGCAGAGTCATTACGCCTTTAAACGGCTTGCTGCCCAATGCGCCTAATTGTTTGTTTCGTGAGCTCCCATGCTGGTTCTCCCCATTCTCCGCGCGCAGTTCCTTAACTGTTAACCTTGGGTATTTCATAACCCATATATTATATATATATATATATATATATATATATATATATATATATATATATATATATATATATATATATATTAACAATTAGACAACGAGACCGAGTTTTCTATGCGCTGATAGTCAACGAGACGAAGCCGAGTTGACTGATAAAAAACTATAAATTTTTGGTAATTTGGATGGTAATATAATTGATCAGTAAAGGTAAAGCTAGCTACATGCACCCCCTGCTCAGAACAGTCACGTGCAGTACGCCACTGCATGCATGCGCCAGCACTGCGTTAGTGTAATATTAGGGACCTTACAATGCACGACGCGACCTTCCGAAAACGCACAAATGCAGCAATGAAAATTAAAGCATTTAACCGAAGCCATGGTTGCATGTATTGACTACCGTATATTAAATGTTTCAAACTTGTTTTGTGACCTTCAAAACGCCTCAGTTCTGCTAGAATGAACAGAAGTCGACGTCAACGAATAGTTCTCAGCTCTCAGCCTGTTCACATCGTCTTGAAGACGATGAAATAAAAAAGAACTGTCGCATTTAGTTGCCTTCGTGGTTTCTCACACCAACCTCTACATGTATGATGTACCTTTTATATTGAAAGTTTACAATTTAGGAAACTTAACTTTTAGGAAAAATATCACGAAAGTGGACTTCTGGGTATTCTGCAAGCTACAGTTATATAGTAGCAATTACAATTGCAAGAGAGAGCCATTGCATCAAACTGCAAGATCTGATTAAGCCAGTCCACTATTATACATATACATCAAGGACAGTGTACCTGTTAACCTACTGTTAACTTTCAGTATTATCTATTCACTTTAACAAAATAGATAGTACACATGCAATCCGGCTTTATCCGTGCATCCACTCCTAAAATAAAACTTCTATTCTGATTTGTTATATATTCTAGCTATACGTGCCTGAAATTAATCCTGGTGCCCCAGTAAATGACATTCTGAAACTCATTAATAGTTCATGAACCAAAAACAAAAGAAAGTAATGTTTAATCAGTGCTTTGAAATCGGTGGAAAAGTACTGGTGCTTTGAAATCGAAGGAAAAGTACTAGTACTTTGAAATAAGGCAAATTATATTACGTTTCAGAGGTATATCTTCGGAGTTTTGAGTTTGAGAAGTCAGTTCAAATAATCGACGTCGGACTTTACCGGGATTACAAAGCCCTCGTGCATTAAAAAGGCTCGCCTTTTCAAAAATCACTCGGACTTTGAAATCCCGGTAAAGTCCTCCGTCTCATATTTGAACTATTACATAAAATACTAAAAGTACTAAATATATAGACCGTTCACAAAATAGACAACCTCCCCCCCCTCCCCCCCCCCCTTGAGATTTCGTAATGTAGCTACATGCCGGATACAGACCAAGAACTACACTGTACATGCATGGACTACTCAGTATATGACGACAAGCAGTATGACTAAAGCCATTACTCGTTTTGTCGTTTAATATAGTATACTCCTATCAGTAAAATTGCTATAAGTAATAGATACACATACCGTTTCAGAAGAAGAGCACTTGTATGCCAATCCACACACATGTTTCCATGGCACTCAAGCCAAACTTCTTCAATATATAGTGCCAGGTTTTTGGGGGTTTTTTGTCTGGTGAACTATCAGCTAGGTATATATATCCCATTCCAAGTGCAGGAAGGTGGTATAGGCTTTAACGTGAACTTGATTACTAACCTCAGTGGTCATTGATGCTACAGTACCTTAGTAAAACAATAAGAGCATAAAACATAAATCAGCACTAACAGAGTGTACTAACAGAGTGTACGTGCACAGGCTTTCACTATCACTATTACTCCACTTCACTCCAGGCGCGCATGCAACTAGAAAGGGTTCTTAACCCCTCCTCTTTTTATGACAGTGCCCTGTTGTCTTTTTTACAAATGCAGCTGCAGTGTCAGAGAATTCTCAAATACTAGTTGCATCCCTGCACTCATTCTCATTCTCACTCTCGGTCACTCTCACACTCTCTACCTCACTTTCACTCATTAAACCGATAGTGACGTCATCCTGTAATCGCAATGCATTTTAACTAGCTTAAATACGTAATCAATAAGCCGCGACTAAAACAAGCCCAGGGTGGAAGCTAGTCCAAAATAAGCCGGGCTTATTCAAGAATTAACCTTTTCTACGAGCTGTTCGCGACTTATTTAAGCCGTGGCTTATTTTGCCCCGTATAAAAGGCCCTAATATCCCACAGAACGGAACAGAACGTCCTATTATCAAGCTCTACATGCAACTCTGTATCGAGCACTTTACTTAGTGGGAAATCACCCATGCCTTGCCCTATTTATCTATCTATTCCCTAACGAGTGGGTTAGGGCTAAGAATGGGCTAAAATTTGCGGGGCGTGTCAAAATACACTCCTTATCACTCTATTGATGAATTAGCCCCTACAATATGAAACATCTTCTGCCGCCACTATCTAAATTGTTGCTATACTGTGTCACCTACTATATACGCAAAACGTATAGGATTAAATGTTTTTGTATAGCAAAATCATAGAATTTACGTGGAAATTTTTTTTCATGACCGCGCTCACGGTTTGTATTTGGGTTTTCGTTCAGAAATTATTCTTGAAGCCAAATGCAATGGAAACGGACAATCAACCAAGCGGCGTACCAGGACAGCATTCACTTCGCACCAACTAATGGCCTTAGAAAACACCTTTTCTCAGACCCATTACCCCGATGCCTGTATGAGGGAATGGTTGGCGAGATATACAAACTTGGCAGAATCGAAGATACAAGTATGTTCGTCAAATATTTGTTGGTAATAAGTGTTCCATGCATGACAAAAATAAAAATGCTGTTTCTAGTAAGTTGCTACGTTAAAGAGTCATACGATTTGTTGACGCAACTCGAAACAATTGGATTCGATCTAGTACATGTAGTAGTAAACAAGCAAATTAAGTGATTTTTTGCAATTGAAACTGCCCTTTTTAAACCATATTTTACAACAAAAAATGTCTTTTCAAAAATAAAACAAGTACCTCAAGTGCTCTTTTAAAGCTATTTCACTCGCGAGACGCTTTAAAATATTTTGTCGATCATATATAGTTTGACAATTTTTTGCCCAACAGATATAAATAAATATAAAGTTTATATAATAGAAATACTTTGGTGAACATATTTTAAAATAGTAAATTTCACCTTTAATTGTATAACTATAAGTCCTGTTCAGACAAATATATATATATATATATATATATATATATATATATATATATATATATACATATACATATACATATATATATATATATATATATATATATATATATATATATATATATATATATATATAGCATGTTCTAAGGATTTAGGGTGAAGGAAAATTCGAGTGTAGAATATATACATTTTAAGACCAAACCGGGAGCAGTTGCGAAAAATGCAACTACACAGGCCCTTCCTGCCGGAGGGCCTGTGTAGTTGCATTTTTCGCAACTGCTCCCGGTTTGGTCTTAAAATGTATATATTCTACACTCGAATTTTCCTTCACCCTAAATCCTTAGAACATGCTGTGTAATCGAGTTAAATGCCCTATATCATTTTTATATATATATATATATATATATATATATATATATATATATATATATAGCCAAATTTAATTACCACCAATATATATATATATATATATATATATATTGGTGGTAATTAAATTTGGCTATATATATATATATATATATATATATATATATATATATATATATATATATATATACATATACATATACATATATAGTCAAATTTAATTACCACCCAATGAAAGTTAACTATAAACTTATAAATTTACGATTTATGATTTACTCTGGAGATAGCACAATTAATTTCTTGAAAAATGGAAAATAAAGTTTGAGAGTCCAAAATACATGCATAAACAATTCGGGAAAAGAATAAAACTAAATGTTATATATGCATAATTAAACAGTCTGACAATCAAAAACTGTTACCAAATAAATAGCAACAGTTGTTGCTATGTGAACAATGACGTTTCAAAATGGCTACCAATTACCTTTCAAACTAATTTGATTCGAAAAAAACTTTGGTGACCCCCAGTTTCTTTTTTCATTAAAACTTTTCTTGAAGTATGAGTAATCGGCCGATTAAAATCGGCCGATTTTATAAAATAGGCCGATTTTAAAAAAATTCTGTAGAACCAAATTTTTTAAAAATTAACAAACAAAAAAATTATTCGTTCTACAGAATTTTTTTTAAATCGGCCTATTGATTGCTCATAATTCAAGAAAAGTTTTAATGAAAAACAAATTGGGGGGTCACCAAAGTTTTTTTCGAATTAAATTAGTTTGAAGGGTAATTGGCAGCCATTTTGAAACGTCATTGTTGCCATAGCAACAACTAATGCTTTTATTTCAGACTGTTTAACTATGCATAACATTTAGTTTTATTCTTTTCCCGAATTATTTATGCACGTGTTTTGGACTCTCAAACTTGTATTTTCCATTTTTCAAGAAACTGTATGGAGCCACCCTAAGCTTGGTTTGAAATGCCCGTAAATTTCAAACGCCAACCGAATAGACCTTTTCACCAATAGCGGCGCCATCTTGAATTCGCAATGCATTATGGTCTATCCAGGGTTAGCAAGCTCCATTAAAAGGGCGATTGCGTAGTGTTGAGACACAATGCGGTATTTTTTTCTTTATAAATACTTTCGTGGCAACAATATTTGTCATGAATCTATCCTTACACGTCCGAGAATTGTTGCTTTTACCAATATGACAATTATTATATTTAGATATTGTTGCCACGAAAGTTTTATAAAGAAAAAATTACCGCATTGTGTCTCAACACTACGCAATTGCTCTTTTAATGGAGCTTGCTACCTTGGATAGACCATAATGCATTGCGAATTCAAGATGGCGCCGCTATTGGTGAAAAGGTCTATTATGTTGAACGTGCACTATAAGTGGTCTGAAATTGCTCTGAAAGTGTGCAAATTATTGGAAACTGATTTTATTCATCTCAGCACAGCTATTTAGCCAAAGATTTTCATTGGCTGATTTTTCTATTACACAAAAATTGTACAATGTGCTCATTGAACAAAATATAGAACTATATAGGACTTTTTAATTAACAATATTATTAAATTTGAAAAAAATAATTGACTATTAAAAGTTTAACTAATCCTTATTGATATCTGATTATATACACTTAAGGCCTTGTTAACGGAACACTTTTGTATGCTACTCAGACAATTAACGTCAACGGCCCAGTGTTGACGAAACTGTAGCCAGACCAGTTGGCATGCACGAAGTATTACAGCATGCATGTAACTGACATGCCGTGCGACGA
This sequence comes from Corallium rubrum, assembly GCA_964035015.1. Taxonomy (NCBI): domain Eukaryota; kingdom Metazoa; phylum Cnidaria; class Anthozoa; order Scleralcyonacea; family Coralliidae; genus Corallium; species Corallium rubrum. The sequence continues at coordinate 43,262,726 of OZ035997.1, forward strand.
TCAAGGTACAAAGTGGAGCCGAATTCTACTTTATGCAACGATTGCTGTGTAACTAGTCTTGCACGATCAGTTTGACCATTGCACGGCAATGGCTCGGGCAATAGGCGAGTTTCAGGGTGTTGCGCGCGCATCATTTTTCAAAAAAACTGGCAAACTCCACTCAAAGTAAACATACTGTTTAAAATAAACTAAGTGTAGATACAGTTTCTGGATATAAAACATTGTTATTCTGCTGTTGTTGGCTCGCTAGCAAGTCTGTTTGCCATTCCTTACATTGTGGGGAGTCCGCCAAGAGCCCGCCAATTTCTTTCCAAAACGGTGCGCACGCAACACCCTGAAACTCGTCTATTCGTCTCGCAACATGCAGCGTAACTAGATAATTAAGTTGAAAAATTGCAACTTGTAACGGAGCCTTTTTTTAAAGTTTATTAATAGCTTTTGTCAATAAACTCCTACAGGTGTGGTTTAAAAATCGTCGAGCAAAACAGAGAAAAGCCGAACTCAACAGCATGCAGTCGAGAATGCGGATGTCTTTTAATCCAAATCACGAACAGAATATATTACAGAATGGTTTTCCTACAAAGACATCGTGGATATCAGGACCACCCACACGAATTCCGCCACCTCCTCCAAGATATTTCAGTGATCCATGTCCATATTCCTTCCCAGTTTCTTGCTCTGTGAGACCAACCGACCAACTATGGTTTGTTCTACCTTGCACTCATTGTGCAATTGATAGCGGTGATGGTCGCTTAACTAGTGATCATTGTTTAGGGAGAGAACGATTGAAATCTTACAGATAATATCTGCTCCGCTAAAAGTACTGTGATAAAGGGGAGGTTTCGTTCAATTTTACTAATTAATTAATTAATGTAACTATAACAGTGATTATATGTAGTTCACCTGATAATTATTTTACCAAAAGCTGTACCAAGAGAAGATAAAAGACAAAAGCAAACCTAAAATTGTTAAAAATAAATAGATAAAATAAGGCATTGTTTACATTTCACACACTTTCGTTTTGGTTGTAAGGTTGTCCAGCGTTAGTATACATAAACAAGGTTTACGTATGCGCACAAACATAGACCAGTATATATATACGACTCATCTTTTTATGCAAATAAACTTGTTTTCAAACCAGTGTTTAGACATTCCCATTTACCTTAGAATAAATAAAGTGTACTTTGAAAAAGTATTTCTGTTGTATTTCACTGAAATTTAAAGTCAAGTTTCGCGAATAATCATCACTAAACACTTCTTGTTTAGACTTTTAAATTTTGTTGAATTCGCCTCCAAAGTGCAGGGAATGCCATTTCAGAGGTCGCAGAAATCCACGATTTCCTGCCGCACTGGTTCGTTCCTGATTCTTGAGCACAAAATGCATGTAAGAGCTTGTGAAGCATGCATTTGATTTTAATTCCGTCGAGGTATCTGCCAAACATTTCAACAATTCCAATTCTTGTATCGGTGTGACCGGAAATTTGTCCCAAAAAACATGCCCCCGAGCACATATTTCTTCGGAAATATGTACCCCCACTCGGGAATTTGTCCCCCATCAGGGGCGCAACTAGGGGGTTGGGGGTTGGGGGGTTGTAACCCCTGCCCTTTTTGTAAGACCTCTAATACTAGGTCAGACATTAGATAAACAAGTAATTAATCGTCTGTTGTAGTACGCAATACAATTCTCCGCAAATCTGGCGAGACTCAGAGGCTCCTAGTTCGGCTTCAATCTTGCACCCAGTTTGTTATGTGCTACACCAAGTCTTTTCTAAAAACAACCGCTTTTCTGAATTTGTGGGCTCAGCTTCGAATCTTGGTGTGATAATTTCTTCGCTGTAGAATTAGATGAAGAATTTCAAACTGCTGCAAATGGTGTTTCCGAGGTTCTTGATTTCAAAAATTTCCGGGGGAGGACCCCCGGACCCCCTACAAATGCAGTCACTAATTGCCACTAGTGACCCCACACACACACACACTTTTTGACACCTTGCTACGGCACTGATTGTTGTTGTGGTTGTTGAGTGTTCTCGAAGAAGCATAACGAGGATATCTAGAAACCCAAATTGTTTAGAATACTGAACGACTTTGCCCTTTTTTTGCGTTCAACCCCTGCCCTCGAAATTTTCTAGTTGCGCCCCTGCCCATCTCATTCTCTCGCAGAATAGTAAATTACAGCATTTACATTTTATTTACAGAGTAAGCTACCATTGAGTTTATTCTCTTATAAGAATATTTAGTTTAAATAGTTGAGTACAGTAAATAAATTTCCTAGATTCAAACATTTTTAAATTATGCACACCACACGAATGATAGCTATACCTGCCCCCCCCCCCCCCCAATATTTGCTGGGGGGGGGGCAAAATACCCTCCTTATCATTCTATTCTCGCTGTCATTTCAATACGATGTGTAGACATTGTGCGCGATGTGTTCAGTTGGAAGACGTTCAGTGTTGAAATCCAGGTTGTTATTAATGGCTTTAGGAAGCCACATAAAAAATACTAGAACAAGACTGCAGAAAATGCAGAGAAAATTTCTTCAATTTGCCAGACCAAGCATGAGGACAAATTTCCAAAGAGGGAGTCAAATTTCCCCAGGAAATTGGACCGGGGGGTTATTTTGAAGGGGCATGCTACTGAGACACAGGGTTAACCTTGTGCGGATCTCGTCTAAACAGCGCCCGAGTAAATAAGTAAAACCGTATTATTCCCATTTATAATAATAGTATATATATAGAAATGCATCAAACTGTTCCCTCACTATGACTTTATATAGTAATTTCAAATTAATATTACTAGTAGAATTAGGCCTATAGTAAGTCTTTTAAGATTCTGTGGATTTCAGGATTTGACTCAAACAATGCACGAGAGCAAGTTGTTAAGACATCAAGACTTAGAGTGGCGTTATATATATTGATTATTGTTTGATTGATTGTGTTTTTTAAAATTGAATATCACGTAGAAGTTGAAAGCTGTACGTATAAGTAATAAAACTATCAGTTGAATCAGATTGATTAGATCGATCGTCATAAATGAAATTATAAGTTTACGAGCCATTATTACCTTAAAAAATATTAGTAAGTATAAAAAGCTATTACTATACCTAAGGATATTTCTTCAAAAACAACCTATATACGTACAATGGGCCCGCGGTAATTGGCTTTTGCTGTTGCGGTGTCCCTGTCAAAACTGTTTTCGTTCTGTATAATCATGTTTCTAATTGTAATGTGTAACTGGCAAAGCTAATAAAATAAAATAGAATAAAACAAAACAAAACAAAACAAAACAAAACAAAACAAAACAAAACAAAACAAAACAAAACAAAACAAAACAAAACAAAACAAAACAAAACAAAACAAAACAAAACAAAACAAAACAAAATAAAATAATAAATAAAATAAAATAAAATAAAATAAAATAAAATAAAATAAAATAAAATAAAATAAAATAAAATAAAATAAAATAAAATAAAATAAAATAAAATAAAATAATATAATAACGTAACGTAACGTAACGTAACGTAACATAACATAAAATAAAATAAAACAACCAAATAAAGTTTTGATAGTTTTTTAGATAAATTGCATTCAAAAAAACACTCATAATAGGCCACGAAACTGTCAAAACTACGCACGCTGTAAATGCTTATAGTTACCGTATAGACGTATACGACGTGTTGTGACGTCACGCCACATGTGTTAGTCTTATTCTCTGAAAGAAATAGAAAATAGTTCCCCTGTATCCAATAGACGCCCTATATGTCCAAACAAACACTCGAATAAATTTGGGAGAATTAAAACGTACTAAACTCTCGCCTATACGTTCACACCCTCGAGGGCAATTTCTATTTCTACAGCAAGAATTGGCAAAACTTATAAAACAGCTTGTTTTGGAAAACTTATGCATAGGAGTTTTTGCAAATATAATATGATTATAAAAACAAAGATGTGAAGCTGATTCAAACCGCCGAATTAGACTTAGTAAGTTTGTTTTTAAAAAAAGCAGATTGTGATGTCTGTGTACTGTTTACTTATCTCCCGCAGTTATTTATGGCGTGTTGGAAAACCTCGACTATCAAACAATTTCTAAATAACTTTCAAAATACCAGCGTAATTATTCCGGCCAAGGAAAATACAGGTAACGAAAAGATCGTCATGTTGTTAAAGTTGTTCGTGTTAGAGCATGGTCATACTACAATGCCTTGCCCTTAGAAAGCCATTTTGGCAAAATAGTTTTATGACATGTAATAGTTTGTGGCATTTCTCATCGTGATCTGTTTAAGACAAAATAAACAAATCAACGTTTACAAAAAGCTGCTTTAAGACTTTAATCCTGACTAATTTTCGTGATGAATAAGACGTAAAAAGGCTATTGATTTTAGCTCACAGTGTTCGGGATAGTTTGCTTTGAAGTAAGCTTAATCAATGTGGGGGGCCAGAAATGACCAGTTTCATTCACAAGTTATCGTGTTTTCCCAAGTAAGCCCTGTTGCTCCGAAATTAATAAATGACTCACCGGTGATGCATATACTAAGAAACAACGCTATATATACTGTCTTAGAACGTTAATTTCCTCGATCGAGACTATACAATGCCATGAACTGCGGGTGGTTTGTTTAACCTGCAGCATGACTCCTCTTTATATCAGCTCAAAAAACTGAACACTTTCACTTGACTATTTAAAATTAATTTATTTAATTGACTAAAATTCATATAAAACATATTATTTCTTGTACTGTAGTTTATATAGTCTAGATTAATATAACCGGTGATCCTGTATCAAATAACATCTCATGCAAGTCATTTCTAAACTTGTAAGTTGTAGTAGGCCTACGATACGATCATAAGTTTAAACGACTGCTCATATTTTGTTTCTTAACTTTAAATGATATATGGGGTGTTTACAGTTATTTTGACACGTATATAATACAGGTGATTTGTCTTATTGAGAATGTAATATCCAGCTTATAATGGACGCTAAATCACCTACTGAAAAGTTAAGATGTTAGTCCTTCCCACGCCACAACGGAAGGATTTTAGAATTGGTCGGATTATTGCTCACTTAAAACTTCAAACGTTGAGTTAGAATTATATATAAATCGTACATGTCGCAACTTTATATTTGTTATACTTGGCAAAGTGTGGTGTTTTCCACCTACTATATTTTTGATTAGGAAATTACAAGCGTCTAATTCGAAATTTGATTGAACGGTAATTGTTTAATTTTATTAAGTTTTGTTTCGTGATATAAGTGGGACATTATTTTAGTAAATAAACCATCTGCCTGTTTCCTTTTTTTGCGCATTGTTAATCCTCTTTGAAGCCAATAAACGTCTGTGAAACCAATCAAAGCATACTGTTTGTATACCTATACTCAGCCCCAAACTCCCAGAAATCTAAACACCTGACATCATCACGTATTCATGCAAGGTCCTAAAGTATATAACAAGTCAATGGACATCTTACAATGCGACCTACCGTGTGTTGTAAATGGGTGAAAACGACCATATTAATGCTACCAACGCACATCAATCGTTAAAGCTCAAGGAAAGGATTACCACGACATTTCGGAAGACTCATTATAAATCCACAGGATTAAAAACTGATCCCTATTTATCGTACACATAGTCTTTCTAAAGACTGGCACTGTGTTCCCATACTGCACTTGATCATCAGAAAAGCCGTCCGTCTTCTTTGTTAGAGACGCGCTGTACATGTATTACAAATTGTGAAAAGAATCCTTATTCAAGGTAAGATGGACGTCGTATATATAATATATACGCACCCATAGACTCACCGAATAATTAGTAATACATATTAGTTTTTTAAACTCAGTTGCATTGGTTTGTGATATCAATGATTCATTTTCTAATTTATAAACAGTACAATGGTTTTGAATTATTACGTAAGTTTATGTTCATGTTGAATTGTCGACAAACGACATGAGTTTCAAAAAGTTCTCAACTTCTTCGACAAGTTAACTATATATTAAACTAAGGAGTAGATTAGTCTTTATCCACAGCAGCGTGCAAAAACCTATGAGTAAGACTTGTCGCTGTAAAGGTCGGCTATAAAAGTGTGTTTGCATGACGAAGAGCAATTTACCGATGTGTAATTCTGAATATACTGTAGAACATAGGCAAAACTTTTCAGAACATATACATTCTTTCCTAGTAATTATTCATATCGAAATTGATATTGTACTTGTATAAGATATTTCCGTGGCCAAATAAGACTAATCTTGTTACTTCTCAGTCTTCAATTATCGTGACTCTGCACTTAACTTCACTTTCTCTTCCCGTTGTTTATTTTACAGATATTCTTATCCTAAACCCGAAACATCAGATCATAAAAAGATACATACAGGTTGGTATGACACAGTGCATGATTATCAACTTCAAATTTGGCGTTCATTAGTTTTCAGTGAGTAGAATACGATAAAAACTGATTACCACACAGTAGGGTTCAGTATATAATTACGACACGGTTTCATTCACTTCATCTTGTACATGTACAAGGAACGACTTCAAGAAATTATGCTCTAAAATAGTCAAAAGTTTTGTTTTAATCTAGCAGAAACGTACCATACAGTTTGTGATGTTAAAATATTTAGTGTTTTTGTCAGTATAGATATATACAGTACATACTCCACTTTGTTCCCAACTCCAACCATGCAAGCTTTCTGCCCCCTATACAGATTTCATTTTTGAAAAAATTACTCAATACATCATTGAACACAATAGTAAAGCAACGATTACTTGTTCAAAAAGTATATTTTTAGTTTATGAATGACTATAATAATGTCATCGTTTGGAGAGCTCAGTTAAAACAGTTAAAACTAAAACAACCTAAATATTTCGCTATCAGCCAGCTAGCATGCAAAAAAGACGTTTAGATAACGCGTCTCAGTGGTGCTAGCGACTTTATTCATCCGCATTTAACGTAAAGGTAATGCGACGGTAATGCATGTATCGAGAGTATTAAACATGACAGTATTTTGAATACTGACAGTCTATCTATTAATGGCCCACACCCTTCGATGTAAAATTTAACTAGCTACAACTTACTTAGAATTAATTGAAGAAACTCGATCTGTGTCTCTATGGTGTTGATTTTGCGGGGGGCCAGAAGAAAAGCGGAGAACGCCGAAAAAGCCTTTGAGACACACACAGGAAAGAACCAACAATTTTTACTCAGTGACTGGGGCAGCGCACTAGCTAGCAGAACGTGCTTCGGTTATCTTCATTTATATCGATGTTGTTCTAATTTTCTTTTTTGTCCTAGCTAATATATACATAATTATGGAAAAAAATACTCACAAAGCGCGGTTAATAAGAAGACGGTACGTGGTTACTATAGCCTATGGGCATGGCATGCATGAGATAAATGTGTACAAAAAGACAATAGAATATTATGAAAAACATTGCCGATAGCAAGTAACAAGAGATAAAGCCTTGACGTTTCAAACAAAATATTTTATAGTTCATGCTGCGTGTTATAGTCTCTCTTTAATTTGGCATTAAATTACGTTTCCCAGTCAAACCGTTAACCTTATATGGCTTTATTCCGTGTTGTTTCCATGCAGTGAACAATATTGTATTGTTCGTAATAAGTCACTCTAAAATGCTCGGTCACACAGACATTAAAAAGTGGGACAAAAAATAAAAACGTATAAGATAGGATAACATAACAACACTTTTGATGCATCGTACACTTTTGTCTTCGTGTTCTAAAAAAAGACTGACTTTGACATGGATGTAGGTGTGTTATTAACTAGTTTGTAATACACCTCAAGGATTTTAATTAAAGTGGATTACAAGCGTGTTGTAACGTGCTGTTTCAAATAACAATTTAACATCAAGGGAAGGTGGGAAAAACGCTTTATCCGATCCAAAGCATTTTTTTTCCAGTAACACATTAACAACAAACTCTAGACTTACTAATAATGCAGAAAGACTAAAAAATGCAGAAAATTGTGCATAGTTCAACAGGTAAGGCACGGTAGGGTGGTACTGACATAGAACAAGTTCGATATTTGCGTGATCTTGGGATTTTTCATGAAACCAGAAGACAATTAATAGATCAGTTATACAAAAGAAAGTTCCATTACTTTTCGAGAATAGTCGTAATACTGTGCATGCGTGGCATAATCATATTAAAAAGTTTAAAGGTAAAGTATATATAAACCTTTTGAAGTTATATTTTCTTCTGAAAACTTTTTCTTCTAACTTAGCAAAAGTAAAGAAAAATATGAATTTCGAGGTAAAGAAAAGAATTGATAAGCGAAACCTTCTTATGTCCTCTTGAAGGATGACCGTGTTTCTAGGAGAACTGACGTCATACTGGTAAAACTCACCAATCACCTTGTTGTTTGTTACCAGTATGACATCACAAGGTACTAGCACCAGTCTTTATTTCGACGTGGTCGTCGCTCACACGAGTTCAACAAAAGGAGCAAAAACTCAAACTTAGACAGTTCATAAAAGTGGAACCGAGTGAGTGCATGGTTTCAATTATTTCTTCGGTTTTAGATTGAACTTTTTCGACTTTAACGGAAAATAGAAAAACCTGGAAACGTATAGTTGCCTTTTAAATGGCGAAATCTTATCGTTCTATTCTAGCTATATGCTTATGCTAATGCTAATGAAGAAATTAAAATTATAAATGATTTAATTTTTGTTTTCCATTTTTCCGCAGTCCAAATTCTCGTCCTCATTTTTGTCTTTGTCTTTGTTCTTGTCCTAGCTCGTCCTTTTCCTCTTCTTCGTCCTCAGTCCTGTCCTAGGCCCCGTCCTCATTCTTGTATTAGTTATTTTTTGTCTTCATTAGTAACCGCGTTCTTGCGTTTATTCTCGTCCTAGTTCGTCCTAATTGTCTTCTTCTTCGTCCTCAGTCCTGTCCTAGTCCCCGTCCTCATTCTTGTATTAGTTATTTTTTGTCTTCATTAGTAACCGCGTTCTTGTGTTTATTCTCGTCCTAGTTCGTCCTAATTGTCTTCTTCTTCGTCCTCAGTCCTGCCCCGTTCTCGTCCTCACTCTAAATTGTATTAATTCGTGTTCTCGTTTAGTTGCCCTTATTCGTCCTCGTCTTTGTCGTCGTCTTTTTTATCCTCGTGTCTTTTGTCTTCGTGCAGTCATTCTCATCCTTGTCCTCGCTTCATTATCCTTTCCGTTTTTTCTCCATCGTGCAGCTTTGTCTTCGTCTTCATTCTCGTTGTCCACACACACACACACACACACACACACACACACACACACACACACACATCCACATACATTCTCGTCTTGGCCTTTTCTATATTAGTTTAAAAAATGCCCACAATTTTTTCAACTTCGGTTTTTTCATTGTTTTGCTACTACAACCAAATTATAGCCATTATAGCCATTAAATTGATGGTTAGAGAGTGAGTGAGTGTAATGTTGCACTTATTGAGTGTGAGTAGCCTGCGTAGCTGGCGCTGGGGATTGGGCAGGCTAAGTGTGAGGGGTCACTCACTGAGTGTGAGTGAGCTTTTAGAGTACAGGCTTTAGTCTTATAGATAATAGTCATCCAAGGCATGTAAAGGGGGAGTATCCCATAGGGACAAGCTCTTGGCCTTGAGTTGAGAGAAATTTTTGATTCAGCCTATTTACTTGATTCAAAGGACATAAAAAAACCATTTAAAACTCCATTGGTTCCATACAGTTTCTTGAAAAATAGAAAATACAAGTTTGAGAGTCCAAAACAAGTGCATAAACAATTTGGAAAGAGAACAAAACTAAATGTTATGCGTAGCTAAACATTCTGACAATCAAAAACTGTTACCAAATAAATAGCAGCAGTTGTTTCTATGGCAACAATGACGTTTCAAAATGGCTGCCAATTACTCTTCAAACTAATTTAATTCGAAAAAAAATTTGGTGACCCCCAATTTTTTTTTCATTGAAACTTATCTTGAAGTATGAGTAACCAATAGGCCAATTTAAAAATAATTGTAGAACCAAATTTTATAAAAATTAACAAACATGATTTTTCCGGGAAAAATTATTCGTTCTACAGTATTTTTTTAAAATCGGCCTATTGATTACTCATACTTCAAGAAATGTTTTAACGAAAAAAAAATTGGGGGTCACCAAAGTTTTTTTCGAATTAAATTAATTTGAAGGGTAATTGGCAGCCATTTTGAAACGTCATTGTTGCCATAGCAACAACTGTTGCTATTTATTTGGTAACGGTTTTTGATTGTCAGACTGTTTAACTATGCATAACATTTAGTTTTATTCTTTTCCCGAATTGTTTATACACGCGTGTTTTGGACTCTTCTGAAACTTGTATTTTCCCTTTTTCTAGAAACTGTATGGAGCCACCTAGTTAAAAGACCAAAAATTAAAAAAAAAACTAATGTAGTTATAGATCGAAGATTAAACAAGAAAATAATTATAATAAAGTTATGGAGAAGCATGCATGGCCATGGGAAACCACGCAGCCAACTGATTTCCAAGTTTGTCGAGGAAGGATGTACATTTCATGGGTAAAATCAAACGTATTTTGTTAAATTTTTCGTTCGATTGTTTCTCAGAAAAGTTATTTGCTTAATTACTTGCAGAAAATGTTGTAAAAGATACGTGAAAAGTACAACAACGTCATTCAGAAAGATAATCATAAAGGTAGTGCGAATAGATACGGTAAGAGACAGAGAATGATCGCATGCAGGGGAAAGCATAATTTTTATATATGCGCATTTCTTTGAATCTATGGTCGTCGGAGAGTAGAGGATATGGTTTAGAGAAACTAATAAACAAATAATAAATTTAAGAATAAACCAATATATATATATATATATATATATATATATATATATATATATATATATATACATATATATACATATATATATATACATATATATATACATATATATATATATATATATATATATATATATATATATATATATATATATATATATATATATATATATTTGTGACAAAGGGGATTCATGACAAAAGGGGCTACGTCCCAAATCCCAAATAGTTAAATAAAGTTTTTAATAAATATATATATATATATATATATATATATATATATATATATATATATATATATATATATATATGTATATATATATGTACATATATATGTATATATATATGTATATATATATGTATATATATATGTATATATATATATATATATATTTATATATATATATATATATATATATATATATATATATATATATATATATATATATATAGTAGAAACTTACTACCATTCTATTGCAAATGCTGCAATCTGATTGGCTACTCTACTCGATATATATTCGTCAATATAGATAGCGAGTAGCAAATTGAGTACCTGTACGCGCGCGGCCATGCAGTAAAGCAACATGGAGGACACGAGGAGTGAAAGATTGTTTTGCCTTGGTTTTCACACAGAAACAATGGTTATGCTTCGTTTTTTGATATAATTTGGAAGAACTAAGGTACACAAGTTAGTTTTCTACTAAAACAATTAGATTATTCGCTCTCAATTTCTATGAGATGATAGTGGACTCGAGCTCCGCTCTCGTCCACTATTCACTAATAGAAATTTCGAGCTCATAATCTAATTGTTAAATATATATATATATATATATATATATATATATATATATATATATATATATATATTCGTGACAAAGGTGATTCATGACAAAAGGGGCTACGTCCCAAAAAGTTAAATAAAGTTTTTAAAGCGTATATAATGTGTTGGATTAGCGTCTTGCTCTACTAGATCTCCATAGAGTTCTTTAGGAGTTGCAAACTCCATACAGTCAACGCGTCAAACAATTTTAAAATGTTAGGTTCCTAATTAAAAATATCAGTGCCCAGCACAAAACACGAATAAAAGCCATCCAACACAGGATAAAAAAATTTGGATGGTTTTTTTTTTGTGTTTTGTGCTGGGCACTGATATTTTTAGTTAGATTACGTTTTCCGCCTGGTGAATCTTTATAGCCAGTGTTTAGGTTCCTATTAGTAGTTTTCGTAGACCTCGTGCATGCAGGGCCTTAGCTTGAAATGTTAGGTCCACTGATCACTATATAAACTGGGTTGCTCATCTGGCTGCAAAAATGAAGCCAGTGGAGATGACGAATTGGGAGTACCAAGATGGCCGCCACGTGCACGGAAACTTTGTATGTTTTCGTAGCACGGTAAGAAACATGCATGCAAAACGAGTCACATTAAAAACATCTACAAAGAACACTGTGCAAGGTTTAGAAGCTTCGTTTTTGCATTTGTTGGCATTATTAAGCAGTAAAACGTGTTATTTCGTAGTTTTTTTACTCTACTCGGTAATCGATAAACTTGCCTTCATCACAAAACACGTAAAAATGCAACATTACCAGAAATTTGGGACAAGATGGTGGCGCGCGTGCGTATTAAGGCCATAATAATGGAGATTCTCTACAGTAAATAATAAGGAGAGCACATAATAATTCAAATTTTGCTTAAACGGTGACACATTTCTTCTTTGCCCGACTCCATTTGACTTCAGCATGGACTAAGGAACAGTTATAACTAAAAAGCGTTTGCTTACTTCGACGACGAAGTACTTCCCTAGCTCGTCTTATTTTTGCACTGAAAGCGCCACTATCCATAGTGTTAGCCATAGTAATCTTTGCAAACAGGTTCTAGAAATTGACCAAATTGACCAACAACGTTACGGGCGATGCGAAGTGCCCGACTCGCGTTGCATTCGGCATGAGTCAGTCTACTTCGAGAGCACATAAAGGTCCTCATTTGTCTCTAGCATAGTACTTCCAAAAGCGTTTGAACATGCTTGATTTCACAGTCCTTATCGTGCACGATTTGGGCGAATTCTAAAGAACTCATTGACCTGAATAATGAAAAACACTAGAATACAGTAGAATGACACTCATTAGAAATTCTAGAATACATAATTATATTATTAGGCGAATATAGCCGCTGCCCGAGAGCGGCGGCACAAATGACCCAAATTTCTGGTAATGACAAAAACAGTCAATAACTTCATCATGAAACACTTTATGTACCTTTGATAGTACAATGTCTTTACAAAGCCTTGAAGTATGTTAGTTGAGGATTTCGAACTGTATATTTGCTTGTATTTTCTTTCTGTTTCCTATAGTGGTATTGTTTTACAGCTTTTCCAACTCCCCCGGTCCCTCGGTTAACTCTTACAACTCTTAAGCCCGCAAAGAATACTGGACAGGGAGTAGTAAGATGGCGGATCTGGCTTCACTGATTCTGACTGCTGGACAGTAGGAATGCGCTATCCAGTATATATTTACATATATAGAGAGAGATAGTGGTTAGGCCTTGTTTGTGAGTATTTCGGCAGTACATAAACCTTTGGACATTTTTATTTCTATTTCTATTAACACTGCTTATACGCAGCACCCGTACCAACGTACGGGCAAAACGTAAACTTAAGAATTTCAGGTTAAGCCAACACCAACTTAATTTGTTGTTTTACGAACTTTTTGGTCAAAAACTTAAGATCGGAGATCGGAAAAAAACAAAAAAAAAATAACATTGTGAAACATGGTGCAAACACAACACTCGATGACAAACTGTGCTAGATATTAAATAGTTATAAACACGCATTCTTATTGGTCAAAACCAATAAGAAGGTCATAAACAGCCAATCAAACGCACTGTATAAAGTTGCTCGTCCATCGCTTGTTCAAAATTACTCAAATCGTATTAATTTCAAACAAGGCGAAGATGATACTGTATTTTTTTTTCCCGATTTTGAAAATATCAAGTTCGGTGGGTTTGTAAAACAACAAATTAACTTCGTGTGGCCTATAAAGGGTATGTTTTACTCAGTGTATGAAGACAAAATAGCTATCAAAACTGTCACTTTGTTAAGACAGGCTTGGAAATCTGTAGTTTAGTGCAAAAACGTTCTTATATATAAATTATATAATTCTAATTGTGATTGCCAAGCCCAAGGGGTAATTTTGTAGTAGGTGAAAAAATTGCAAAAAAATAGTATTTTGGTAGCACTACTATATAATACGCCTTTTATAACCCGTTTTAAGAATTATTTTAAGAAAAAAAAAGTTTATTCCGTAGATTTGGAAGAGGGCAGATGAGTATACTTGTGGCGGCCAAGTACATAATTCACATTCCTATTCCTATATTCCTATTCCGAAGGACATTCCGGTTTGACAGATTTATTTATTCAAATTATTGACTTTACCATGCAATACGGACTCGAGAGATCCAACATGCAAAGGAATCGTTAATAAATTAAACTATTTTTCCACAATGTAATATAGACATGTAGCCAATTTGGTATGTATATAGTAGCATACTTAAGAGGTGGATGGCATGGAAAGGCTGTACCAAAACGTATTGACAAATGTTAAAAGTAACTAATGATGAGATTTTCTGCCAATCTACCTCTCTATAGCACACGCACATGCATATATATATATATATATATATATATATATATATATATATATATATATATATATATATATATATAGTGTACTAAGGATTTTTGGGTGAAGGAAAATTCGAGTGTAGAATATATACATTTTAAGACCAAACCGGGACCAGTTGCGAAAAATGCAACTACACAGGCCTTCCGGCAGGAATTGAACCCACGACCTTGCGATTCTAGTGCAATGCTCTGACCACTGAGCCACGGACGGCGTTGCGGAGAGCTTGATCGCGAGTTCTGTATCTATAATAAGGTGGTAATGCCAGGAGTGAATTGGGTATATTATAAGTAACATTGGGCATTTCACTCGATTACATAGCGTGTACTAAGGATTTTGGGTGAAGGAAAATTCGAGTGTATAGAATATATACATTTTAAGACCAAACCGGGACCAGTTGCGAAAAATGCAACTACACAGGCCTTCCGGCAGGAATTGAACCCACGACTTTGCGATTCTAGTGCAATGCTCTGACCACTGAGCCACGGAGGGCGTTGCGGAGAGCTTGATCGCGAGTTCTGTATATATAATAAGGTGGTAATGCCAGGCGAGAATTGGGTATATTATAAGTAATATTGGGCATTTCACTCGATTACATAGCGTGTACTAAGGATTTTTGGGTGAAGGAAAATTCGAGTGTAGAATATATACATTTTAAGACCAAACCGGGACCAGTTGCGAAAAATGCAACTACACAGGCCTTCCGGCAGGAATTGAACCCACGACCTTGCGATTCAAGTGCAATGCTCTGACCACTGAGCCACGGAGGGCGTTGCGGAGAGCTTGATCGCGAGTTCTGTATATGTAATAAGGTGGTAATGCCAGGAGAGAATTGGGTATATTATAGGTAATATTGGGCATTTCACTCGATTACATAGCGTGTACTAAGGATTTTGGGTGAAGGAAAATTCGGGTGAAGGAAAATTTATATATATATATATATATATATATATATATATATATATATATATATATATATATATATATATATATATAAAGTAGCAGTGTTGAAACAACAATCGAAATATAGTACGTAAGGTTAGATATAGTAGTCATATACTGCCAAAACAGAGAACGTAAGAGTTTAACGTTTCGAGAGAAGGCCCTCTCCTTCGCTCGAAACGTTAGACTCCTACATTCTCTGTTTCGACAATATATCTAACCTTACTATATACATATACATATATATATATATATATATATATATATATATATATATATATATATATATATATAACCTGTTGTGTTCATATATTTGTGTAACACTAGACCTGATTCCACCACACGTGGATAAATGTTACTTATACTTATTTATCGCATTTGGCACGCTCATTGTCTTCACCAGTCCATCGAGTTTTAATCATTTGATTATCTAATAAAACGTAGTTTTTAACTCATGTATCCCCCAAACAATGCTTTCAAACTGTCTGAATATCCTTGCTATGCATGTAAGGCACAGTTCATTTATCCTGAGTTTCGGAAAGATAAAATCCGCAAATAATTCCGGAGTTATATAATAGTTTTAATAATAAGATGCGCCTTGCAGATAGTATGCATAAGCTTCTTTTCAACGACAATGTTGATTTGTATTTCTCCGGATTAACGTATAGGAAAGACTATAAACACATCAAGTGCAATCTTTACCAATATAATGTGTTATTCGCATAGTTCAGTAAGTGTGAGTGACAGGTATCGGAGAAGCGGCATTTCAATGAGTTTCATTTCTAATGAACTAGCAATAAGAGAAGTGTTTAGAAAAAGGAAGAGAATTCAATACCACCCGCATGTGTTTGACCAATATCTTAAGCCGATGTTTTCACAGCAGACTTTAATTAATTTCAAAGAAGCTAAGTGTTGATAACTAAGGCTAAATGCAAGCATGTGGCAGCGTGAAGGTGATGGCTAAAAGTGAACAAGTAATATATTTTTTTGGTTAAAAACAAAGGGATTTGAATTACGAGATGTTACCAGTCGTACTAGCGTATCATGCCTGCCCCGAGTGCCTGTTTAGACTTCAAAGTTTGTGCAGATGATGAGGGTTTCAGTTTCTCAGTAAGATGCTTATCTAGATCCGTGACTCACGTCAAGTGATAACACGCAGGATATTGTTTGTCGTTTAAAATCCCATCAATCAAAGCTTTCTCAGTGTCAACGACACTGCCAGAGCAGGATTTGAGAACACGTTCACGCTAACTTTGAAGGCCGAGGAGAGTTGTTGCGGGTTTTAAACCTCGGAGACAAGACCTATCTAGTGCAATTGCTTCACATCACGAAAGAAAAATCACTGCTCACTCCTACTGAGAAAAGGTCAAGTATTTCTTGTTTCCAGGTAAACTGTATGTTCAGTTTAGTTTAACACTAGGACGACCGTATGTTTTCTGGCTTTATGTCATTTACCTTTTACCTGTAATATAAAGAAGTAGGGAGGAATCGCTACTTTTTCATGCGACTATGCTGAAGTCTTAATGATCTAAATATACCTTAGGCATTTGTGCAACAGTATCTTCACAGGTGTACGGTAATATTACTATAGAGCAAAGCAGATCGGTATACTTATTAACACTTTCAGTCTATCTTCGTCGAGTGTACATTACAACCTATTGAAGACATTTATACTAAATTTGTATCAAGTTTGTATATCATACTCTTGAGGAAGATTCAAATGCTCTCTGAGTGTGACTGAGTTCCACGATAAGTCCGCGTTTAGCGGCAGATGGTAAGCGGATGTACGTAGCTGGACTATAAAAAAGTTTAGATTAACCAGTTTACCAGCGAGTTCTTTTTCTTTTCGATTAATTTTCTCCTAATGCGATCAACACGCCCGTCGCCGGATGACACACATTAGGTAGTAATTATAACATTTAAGCGGATTCGAAAGAATATCCTTTGTTAATGAACGCAAATGATACACTGAGAACCACAGAGGCCAACCTTGAAATGAAATCTGAAGCGTTGAAAAGCGAATGGCGCTCCCGAGTTAGCTTTATTATAAATATAGTTATTTCCAGTGGTACTGGAACAACACAAAAGTCGCTTAAGCTGTCAACAAATTTATGTCCTTCTGTGAGGTTAAATACATATAAGAGAACAAATTCATGGTTTATATATATATATTTATTTCTTTTACTGCCTGTAGGTTTCTTCACTTTTTATTATACGTTGATTCAAGCTTTAACAACATGGAAACATCGCCATTCTCTATTGAGAACATACTCAAACCACCAACGACGCAAACTTCAGAAGAAGCATCTTCTACCTCGAGAACTACAGAAGCCCTAACGCTTGCTGAAAAGTTAGCAGGTATAGGTATATAATATAATCAAACAATCACATACTTTTCAACAAACGTTTTTGGTTTGGTAATATACTTATTTAATAAACTAATTTGTCGACAAGCCTACATGTTAGTAATAATGGTTATATTATGTTTGATTCTATTGAATTGACCTGTTTCACTAACAGTATTGCCTCACAAAATAGACGATGATAATGATAATATAATAGACGATGCGCATGCACCCGCCATTCTTTTACTCTGATGAAATAACACAGCTAAATTGACGTCGAAACACTAGCTTAGCTTAATTAATACGGGTGCTTGCAAAAACTAATAAAATATTTCACGAAACAGATGATCACCGAAAAACGCATTTATTTACCATATTATATATACATCTCTCACTCTCTCAGATAATAAAATGAAATCGATTCTTCATAAAAAAATACGTGTTTCAGTTACATTTCAGTTGATTTCAACCCAAGATGTTTTCCATTTTTATAAGGTTTCATGGGGATTAAGGTTGGCAGCCTTAAACGGATATTAAATTATACAATACTATTTTTCTAATTGCATAATTTGAGTGTGGATTCTGTATTACAAATCTAAATAAAAAAGTAATTGTACAACAAAAAATTGATAAAATTGCTTCTGCCTGGTTTCCAGCCGTTCGTATAATGTTACGCACTAACCCAAGTTTTGAAATTACGCCAACTTTTCGCCAAAAAACAAATCTTGAGAACAGAATGCATATGTAAAGCGCTGATATGAGTCAGTTTTGATTTTTTTCCCTGTTTGATCCAGCCGACGCGATGGCACATGCATTACATCCTTGCACTTACCATGCAGCTGCATATATGAACATATTATATATATATATATATATATATATATATATATATATATATATATATATATATATATATATATTGGACTCAGAATGGCTGAATATCTCCAGTATTCGTGCAAGTCATAGAAATAGTCACCACCTTTAATTATCTGTAAACGTAAAAAGTATATGCCGTCAGATGTTTCGCCTTAACTATAAGTGGTAAGCCCAGATTAGCCGATATACGGCATAACCAAAATTTCGAAATATACAACTGCAAATTTTTCGCTTTGTTCACTAAATTTTCCGCTATTGTCAAATCAGGCTTGTTGACCGTTGCCTGTAAGCCCAAATTGCCATAATTAAAATCATAATTGTCGGAAAAAAGAAACACTGGTCGAACACCAGTTTTGCAATTAATACTATTTGAACACATTTGGAAATATCCAAAACTTCTTAAGCCTTGGTGACAAGGCAAGATTCTGTGGCGTGATTTATTGTTTCACGAAGTGCAGCTTGTAGGTGTAGATAAGAACATCTTAAAGGGCGTTAATCGATTAGGGTTTTTGCAGTCTCACTGACCTCTCGCCACCAAACAAAATGATTTACACTTTTCTCGGCTAAATCGTCACCAAAACCTGGTACATTGAACCGTAACACCTGCGTACCGCACATATAGGCGCGACAATGAATCCGTGTTACATTAAGTTTATGAAGCAAAAAAGCATGAATGAATTAATTTTGCAATTAAATGTATCTATGAATTCGTAACTTATAAGGAAGCAGAAAAGACGACGTCCGTGTTTTTTGTTTTGTTCTTTTGCGCACGATATACTGAACTTCATGGATAGACGTTTAATTATCACTAATCTCAAATCACCGGTGCTGTCTATAATACCAAACAAAGCTGCATGTATGCACGGTATGCCAAAAGCCGCCTACATACAAAGTTTCGGCCAAGTGCTGTGCTTTGTTTACTCACCTTTAAAGATCTAATCGAGATTTTCTTAAGCTGTATCGATTTCCTACCATAAACATACTTTAGTAGTATAAGCGTGTCTCAGTGGTTATCCTATAACATAAAGTATTAAATAAGTGAGCATCAATAGTCATGTAATGGTACGTATATAATGACACACTAGTCTTCCTGATGTTGACCTTGCAAGCATATATATATATATATATATATATATATATATATATATATATATATATATATATATATATATATATATATATTGAAATGACAAAATTGGGTACAAATTGGTGGTTTTACAAAGAAATCAAATTTTAGTAAAATTCTTTAAAACTGAAAAATCACAATCCTATGATTTGTTTTCAGAATTATGGCAACCTCGTTCCCAGGACTTTGAAATTGGGCGGGTGGGAAAAGGTCCTTGGCATCGGCTGGTGGACTCTGCGTTTTCATTGGTCGATGGCTTTTCTTAAACATTCCTGAAGACTGATAATTATGCATATAGTTTCGTGCCAGTTAACGATCAAATTAATAGCTTCAACAGTAACGAAACCAATGAGACCCCATTACAATGAACTTCCCCCATGGGACTGCCATTACTCAGAATAACTTTCCATACTAAACTAAGTGCTAATTTATTACACCCAAGGGCCTTTTCCGCCCTCCCAATTTCAAAAAGGCCCTGGGAACGAGGCCATCCTCGTTCCCACGGCAATTATAACCGAGTATTGTAGAACAATGCCTGCCTATTGTTCCAAGGTAAAACGACACAATAACCAGTCCAAGCCTGAATAAAGGGAATATGAAAGCGCAGTCAAGTTGCCAAGACAATTACAAAATGACGTACTTGAAATTTTAAATAAGCATTTTCGTTATTACCATACAATTAACAAATGTTTGCAAAAATTAGCATTAACTACATCCCTAGAGCTTCAGTTTCAGTTGCCTTCGTGCCAATTTCTTTTCGCCTAAACTATAGTACGTATAGCAATTCCTATTTGTTAACTCATTCCCAGAATCATCTGGCGTTAGCCAGAGTAAAATAATACGACATAAATTAATTTACATGACGCCGCCAAAGAGTTAGTATCATATAACCTTTAACGCTTAAAATTTTTTCTTTTGTTCTTTGTTCTCCCATTGTTTTGACTTTATTCTCTCGTTAATTCTTTTGTTCTTGACGTCCAATATATCATCGAATATTGAGCGTTAAAGGGATAAAGCATATCAAGGAGGCTTTCCCTTTATTTTTTAAAACAATATATATCCATGCATGTAGATTGTGCCATAGCTTGCCTTTTTTGGAATACAGGATATCTATAAATGGATATGTAAATACAAGTTTGCGTTTAGCTTATTAGCAATTAAGCAGGCTAGCAATTAAGCTGCTCCACCGACTGAGCTTCTAATTCGTTAAAGTTATTTCCTCGCTGACACTTCGTGGCGAAATCGCCTTAATTTAAAAGAATACGCATTGTTTTAGAATAAATGTCAATAAATGCCTAGATCAATGAAAGTATTTAAACAATACGCCTGGATCACTCGGGCTACTGGCAAAGTAGAGATCTCTTGGCAGAGGTTCTATACCGCGCGAGCAAAAGGTGGGAGTGGGCCGAGTAAGATTAGATCAAAGGGTGAATATGGTGCATATTTCACAATGTGAACATATTTACGATCAAGGAGTTGTCAGCCACATCACTGTTAAATAAACTACAAAGCCAGTCAGTCAGTTTCGAAAGGCAAAGCTGTTAAACTTTTGTCCAACTCCAAAAGCGACAACTCCAGGGGCGGATTAGCCCACCGGGCTACCGGGCGATCGCCCGGTGGGCCCCCCTCGGGGGCCCCTTCAAGGAACGGAAGTCACATTACCAAAAACAGCTAAAATCTTTGTCTGAATAGTTTCAAAGGCTTTCAATTTGTAGAAAACTAGAACTCTGAATTCCGTAGAAAGTGGAGTAGGGCGATTTTATGTTCGAAATTCGAGCTGCGTCACTGATTTTCTGGTAACAGCCAACGATGTACCGGTGATATTACTGTTTCCAGTAGTCTTTCCACTCGGTTGGGAATTCGGTATGATATCGTAAGCGGACGCCATCCGATAGGCTCCAAATAGTAATGTAAACCTTCTCTGGCGACCCGCCATGTTTTCAACAAAATAGCTGTTAAAGCACGTCAAACGGATCGGAATGCCTCGCAAACAGCAATTGAGTGGTTCTGCTAAACAAAAATTAAAAGAACAACAAGAGAGATGCAATAATTGCCCAACATGCGTTTACAAATTTTTGACGAGGTACAACTTCATACAGCAACTTGTATCAAGTATATAAGCTGGCTCTTACACTACCAATGACGCAGGGCTACTGTGAAAGAACATTTTCAAAACTCAAATTAATAAAAACTAGATTGCGTAGCAAGTTATCAAACAATCACCTTGACTCATTATTACTAATTAATGTAGAAACCAACTGTTAAATTCCAAATTAAGTACGGAGAGCATTATTGACAGGGTAGCCCATCATTCCTCAGAATTTCGGAGACTCTTGCTACGTTAATAATTTTCGTTAACACACATTGTTATCTAAGGTCAACGCGCCCTTTCATTGATATTGATAGATATATTTTGTAACTTACTAAAGCTTTTTTTTTGTACTTCAGTATCATGTATAATACATATACAATACATAATAATGATAATATTATATCATGATACAAATTTATTAAAAATTTGTGATAATGACGTCACTACGGGGGTCCCTGTGATGTATATCCCGGGCCCAATCGAGTATGCTAATCCGCCCCTGGACAACTCCAAAAGCGAAAGGAGCAAAGAACTTACAACAATGCCTCAGACACGGCCTAACTCCTAAGTACACGGCCTAACTAAGTAAAAAGTGCAAAAATGCAAGATCGTGACACTCAAAAAAAATCCTAACAAAAACCAAGCTGAAACCTAGAATCGGCCTACCACAGCAGGCAGCCCGAGTAATTAAACAGTTTCTAGCTGTTAATTTATTTTTGCAGGTATTCTGTAAGGTGCAACACACGAGAAACTCATTGTTTATTTGTTTAAATCTTCTTCAGGATAGTTTTATGAAGGAGATTCGGGTCTTTTGTTGCAAAGAAAGATAAAAAAAATACAAGTACATTTGCTAATGACGAACTAAATGATATAAAGCCTCTGATGATCGCACGTGAAATTCTCATGGTATAGTGACAAGTAAATATAAATAAACGTTCAAAATCAGTATATATACAGTATGTAAACTTTATAGAGCTCAATATATAAACAATACACAACAAATACCATGTACATGCACAGGTATCAACACCCATTAGACGAACTTTACATAAGAATTTCGCATGCATAGTATTGCATTTGGCACCAACGTGGCCACCGTATATTTGTCTTCTAAATTTCAAGTGATTGATTACAAGTCACCAATATGATTTATTAGTGTATAAATAACTGAATAGTATACCCCAAATTTTAATTATTGATAAAATATAACCTAGTTGCTGTATTTTTAATTGAACCAAAAAGCAATGATCTTATACAAAAATTGACTTAACTTGAATGTCCTGTAAGATCAAAATTAATGTTTGCTTTTTTCTTAATATAACCTTTGCGGATTTTTAATTTAACTAAAAAGCAATGATCTTATACAAAAACTGACTTAACTTGCCCTGTAAGATCAAAATTAATGTATTGCTTTTTTCTAGATATAATTCTTGAGGCTCGCTATGGCAATGGAGAAAGAAAACATAGAAGGACGAGAACAGCATTTACACACCACCAATTAGCAGCATTAGAAAGCGCATTTTCCAAAACACACTACCCTGACGTTCTTATGCGAGAACAGCTTGCCGCGTTCACTAATTTACCAGAGTCCAGAATACAGGTACGTGACACTGAACGACTTTAAATCAATATTATGTCATACAACAATATGTAGACTCGGTAGTCATGCAGTCTGGCATATTTCGTGGTGCGATCAGGTGGCAATTAACACGCATTAATGGCATTTCTGCAAGGCAAAAGCCAAAACCAAACCAAACCAATGTTTATTTCATTCTGAACTTTTGTAAGATTTTTGAGCTTGACCTTCACGTGCAGCACAACCAATACATATAATTATCAAATATACAATATAGAATACGGGCTTACACGGAATGACATAAACATTTGGTAAGGTTTGTTTAGTTTTTGTCGCCTCCGTTTATCTCTTTATTCGCTCTTTTCTCTAATGCTTTATTCCTTACGTTCATTCCTTCATTGAATCAATCATTCATTATTACATCATTTATTTATTCATCCATTCGTTTGTTCATTTGTTTGTTCCTCGATTTTATGTCCTTATTTATTATTTTGTTTTCTCTGTGAATGAATATAATGTGAGGTTTTACGTTTTTGAAATGTTCTCGTCACAGGTTTGGTTCAAAAACAGACGGGCCAAATACAGGAAGATGGAGCGCAATGGTGAGCTAACAAACGAGAGCGTACCAGGAAACGGGACAAATGGAACAAGTCCGGATAACCATTCGTTTCTACACCTGCCAACCAACCACCCTTCATTTACGGCTTATAATAACATACATGCAATGTATCCAACATCAATGCACCTTCCTTCTATTCCAATCTACTACCCAATGTTACCAGTAACTGGTGGCACAACTCCAGATTTCGCCAACCAAGCAACGACATGTCCATCAGGGGTTTCTTGCAATGGCCGTTTATGCGACGATTGTAGAGGAAGAAGATCTTATTGCACTGGAGGATACTATCCACGAATGCCATTTAGTGAGAATGGGTTATAAATAATTTATATGCGTATACATGCAGATCGACGTATTTATACTTGTTGTACGTAAATAAGCTCTTTCACAATACTGTTGAATGTAGAAATGTCTATATTCAGCATCACTAAGAAAAGGCTGTCTTTTTCAGTAGTTTGTAAATAGTCAGAGTCAGTGCAAACTTTCTCATAATTGCGCTGTTGTAAATATATATGCATCTTATCTATTATTGACTGTCACTGGTCTATTAAATTTCATGAATCAGTAATATCAGTTTGTTTAACACAATGAAGTTTCTTTTCTGGTGAAGTTTCTATACTAACGTACAAGAGTGGAAAAAGTTAATTTCTTTCTGGGACTTCTCTTCTCTTCCCTTCCCTTCCCTTCTCTCCCCTTCCCTTCCCTTCCCTCCCCTTCCCTTCCCTCCCCTCCACTTCCCTTCCCTTTCCTTCTCTTCCCTTCCCTTCTCTTCTCCGTTTTCTTCACTATTCTTCTCCATTTTCTTCACTATTCTTCACTAAACCTCACCCCACATTGACTTCCATTCCTAGTTCTACTTCTGTTACAACTACTACTTACAAGTGCTTCTACTTCCACCCTCACTCCCACTCCTGGTCCTACCCCTATGTTTACATCTACTGTCACTGTACCATACCCTGTAGACTACCCTGTCAATTTTTACTCGCTTCTTGTTTATTCAGCACTTCTTTTTAAATCATTCCACTGAATAATGCCAGATCATTATGGTGTAAGTTTATAATGCACAATTATGTAGAAAAGACTACTATAATGTACTGTAGAGTGAATAATGTCAGAGAGATGTAAGGTATATTGCAATGTATGTATATCAGTATATATAAACACCACTGCCAAACGTTTGCACATGCATGAATTCGCTAGAATAAACATCAAGAGAAGCCGTGGCGACACCAACCAGACAATGAAGCAGTGGCGGATACAGGATTTTTGCAAGGGGGGTGACTATAACTAGGTGCTCAGTTGTTTCTTTCAGAATATTTAACAAGGGCGTGGGGGGGGGGGGGCAAAACAGGCAATACTTACTACATGGGGGCAGGGTGGTGCTGAAGATGCGACAAACTTCCAGGGGGGTCTGGGGGCATGCTCCCCTGGAAAATTTTGAATTTTAGAGTCTCTGAAATAGCATTTCCTGCATTTTGAGGGGGATTTGAAAGAGTTTTGAAGGATATAAATTACCAAACAAAATACCCAAATATATGAATACACCATATGTCGTCATTGTCGTGGACATGAGGGGATATGTTTTATACATTTATGTTCCAAAATTACTATGTATATTCAGATTTCAGATTGAGATTGTATACAATACGTCTATATAATCGTGATTCTTACTGTTTTAAAATTGGGGTTTCAAATTTACAAGATATTAGCGTATCATGATGTCCAATCTTATTGCAAAGGAGAGGCCATAGCTACAGCCTGTATCAATAAGCATTGTTATACAATATAATTTATGCATGTTTTACACATGAGTAACTGTTGTGATTTGTATAAACAGCTGCTAGTGTATCGCTGTATAATCCTGTATTGGTTGGGGCAGGGAAGGGGGGTGACTAGTCACCCAGTCACCCCCCCCCCCCCTGTATCTGCCCCTGTGAAGACTAAGTAAGACTTGACTATTCATTTGTGTTTTAAAAAAGGGTAAAGAAAATTATGAAGGGGTAAATTCAGAATATCATTATGTTACAACATTGACAAGGAAGCCACGCACAATTACCTACCTTATCTTTTTGGTAGTATGCTTATAATTTTAACTTTTGTGTCAGACTCTTGGACCAGTCCAAATATTTCAGTGTTTTCCCGCTCTTTTTTTGAGGACGAGCTCGGACGTCGCGCATGCGCAAAACGTTTGGCAGCGGTGTTGTATATATACATGTATTACTGGATCTAGGAAAATAAATACCAAATATGTGACAAGGGACAATAGAAATACATTAACTGGCTGAACAAGGTTACATTATACTGTATTACATCTGCCAAACTGATTTGTAATATTTGCAACTTGCAATGACCTTTTTGACCCCAAATAGTAAAATAGCAAATATACAATGAATCATGCATGAATCCTGAGCACATCTATTGAATATAATTTACATTACTGTAGCAACTTATGCTCTATTCAAAGGAGCCATAATTAATGCTGATAAAACATCAATAAAATTATGTATATTAAAAAAGGTTTATGCACGAACCTCATTGTTGGACGTATTAAACAATATGATAATCCCTCCAAGGCCAGACACCATTCTGTTCTGTTAGTTATGTTTCTACACGAAGTATTCATCCAATCCCCAAGTAGACAGCATAATTGCGGGCGCATGCAATTCAACCGTTGCGAAATTATTTTTCAATTCTAAATTATTTCTTATTCAAAAAAATTTATTCAGATACCGAGTTTTAGGTACAAGTCCAGAAAACCAGGCAAATCCAAAGCTCATGGGTTGTGGCTACCTGGCTACGTTCCTCCCCTCGGAATTTCCGGTGACCTTCCGTGGCTAGGTTACTACTGACTTAACTTTGTTGTATATATTTAAGAACAAACAGGTCGATTGTGGTCAGGTGTTGTGACCTGTCAAAAGCTCATAAATTTTATAGATGCTGAGGAAATATGATTTTAATTTATATGTTCCAGATATGTAGCACCTCTCATAACTCATAACAGGGGCGTTGGAAGCGGGGGGGCCTGGGGACCTGCCCCCCCCCCCCCCCCCCCCCCCACACACACACTTTTTTTGGTGTGGGGGCCAGAATATGTTTGGGTCCCCCCACTTTTTAACAAGACCAGTAATAAACAAGGCCAGTAATACAGTTATGATTAACAAAATCACTAACCCTAGCTAACCCACGACTTTGAATAAAGATATAATAAAGAAATTTGAATGCAGATATTCAATGTCCGGAAAAGTGTTGTCTTTTGAGTATTTTGTGACGTTTTTGGACTTTTAGAATTCTGTAAATCCTTGTCCTAAAATGCAGGAAATGGCATTTCAGAGACTCTGGATTTCAAAATTTCCCGGGGCAGCATGCCCCCGGACCCTCCTAATCCCCCCGCCCCCCCCTCCCCCCAACACACACTTTTAGTGTCCCTCAGACGCCCCTGACTCATAAGGTCTTGAGCGGTTTTTGTTTTGTGACATAAGCATCAAACAGGTGCATGAAAGAGAAGGCCAGATGCAGACTCTTCCCACCGCATCATCCATATGAGGTCAATCCGGGTGTGGCTGATATTAATATAAGCTATATGACCGAATAAACAGATTACCCGTTATAATTGTAATTTTACATATTACAGCGAGGAGGGTGTGGGTGTGGTGTGTCAGGTTATCGTAATTTTCCATACCACGAACTTCCTAGAATTGTGGGGGTGGGGCGTCAGGTTATTGTAATTTTCCATATCACAAACGTCCCCAATTTGTGTTTAGGATTAGGGTTCATGGTTCCATTGTATGGGGGTCAGGGTCAGGGTTCATGCTTCCATTGTATGGGGGTCAGGGTATCGTAATTTTCCATACCATAAACGTCCTCGACTTGTGATTAGGGTTAGGGTTCCTGGTTGCATTGTATGGGGTCAGGTTATCGTAATTATCCATACCATAAACGTCCCCGATTTGTGATTAGGGTTAGGGTTCATGGTTCCATTGTATGGTGGTCAGAGTTCATGGTTCCATTGTATGGTGGTTAGGGTTAGCGTAATTTTCCATACCATAAACGTCCTCGACTTGTGATTAGGGTTAGGGTTCCTGGTTGCATTGTATGGGGTCAGGTTATCGTAATTATCCATACCATAAACGTCCCCGATTTGTGATTTGGGTTAGGGTTCATGGTTCCATTGTAGGGGGGGGGGGGGGGGTCAGGTTATGCTAATTTTCCATACCATAAACGTCCCCGATTTGTGATTAGAGTTAGGGTTCATGGTTTCATTGTATGGGGGTCAGGTTATCGTAATTGATCTTGTGTTGATCAAGACTATTTTTAGAACCCTTATACTCGTGCAATTTATCAGATCTTTAATCATTTTCACTTTCTTTATGCCTTCAATTCTTTCGACTTTAATTGTTTTGAGTCTCGTGTAGCCTTGTAGCCACATAACCACGTAGGCTTGTAGCAACATAGCCACAGAGCCTTGTAGCCACGTAACCACGTAGCGAGGAAGCCATGTAGCCAGGTAGCCACGTAGCCCGGTATAGCCTCGTAGCCACGTAGCCACGTACCCACGTAGCCAGGTAGCTTTGTTAGCACGTAGCCTTGTAGGCGCGTAGCCATGTAGGTACGTAGCCAGTGTGTTATAATACAAAGTGCGTAATAAGATCATGTGAATGGATCATGTTGGATTGGCCTGGTACTGATTCTATAATTGCTCCGAGTTTTATACCGCCTAGCTTATGCGCCCACCCGAGGCACCGGTACCAGCGAGTTTTGCTGAAAATGGTGGCTGCGACAGGTTGCTAAGTTGCTTCGAGTTGGTTGGTGCTTACCCTGCGAGCAGAGCCTTCTTTTCCTTATTCGCAGGGTAGTTGGTGCTTCGGGTGAGCGCATCAGCTAGGCGGTATAAAACTCGGTTCCTGAATAAAGTTTTTTGAATAAGAAATAATTAGAATAGAAAAATAAACTACTGTATATAGATAATTTTGCAAGCAGCCATGTTGAATTGCATGCGCCCGCGATTATGCTGTCCACAAGAGGACGTTTAATTAACGTTCAAGGATGGAAATAGAAGGTATAGGAAACAGTATTATAGGTTTTAACTGTTATTAACCGAAATGTAGCCAGACGCAAAAACACATCCAACTAACAGAGTCCATTTTATAAGTATATTTTAATACCATCCATATTTCATGAATAAATTATATTTAGCAGCGAGTGAGCGATTGTTGCGTTAACGTATTTCTAGTCTAGCTGAATATACTGCGTTTTTAAACGGACCAATCAGGTAAAATAGTCGACCAGCCGATGCCTGGGTACGATGTTGCGAAGTTTGGATGAGCGCAAACGCATGCAGAATTTATTTGTCCTAAACGAAGACACTAAACTGATTACATCTACTATACGGCCGAAGAGAGTCAAGAGTGGTGGGTCAGCAACTCCTACCGGGTGTTTTCTTCGCTAATATAGACTCCCCCCAAGCGTATTTTGATATACTCTCAAGCGCGTGTTTTGCCACAGACGACATTTCGAGCTAAGCTTAATTTTGTTCGACACGATCGACCGATTTTCCTTCCAACACATTTGTATAGAACTTTTTACACACACATAAGGATAAGGTAGATAAGTTATCAATCGAATTAAGCCAGGAGTATATGTCGCGTTCCCAGCTCCGTTGTCTCGGGGAAACGTAGAGCCGGAGTTCGCAAGTGTCAACCACACGAGACTGAAGTGTTTTTAAACGTGATTTAATAAACCTCAGATAATTTAATAAATATCAAATAATTACATTAACAAATTGTAATAACCACCGTTTGGTTTGACTTAAAATACAAAAAACAAATAGGAAACAATAAAGGTGAGTGATAACTTACGTTTATACTCTCTAGGAGCTCAGCTGTACACAAAAACGGTACGAAAAAGGTAAATAAATTGTTCGTTTGCTCCTACTATAACTGTTCGCCAAAAAAGAAAGCAAAATGTTCTGACAACGTAGTTCTCGTTGCGTAGCAACGTCGGCCGAGGGCACTGGGAACGATTAACCGACCGGAAGTCAACAAGGTTCTAAGTTAAACTAACTTCACACTCCTCGCCCAAGGATATCATCCTTGTCTTTTAATTCAGGCTTCGCTTGGTAGTAGTAGGATGAACTCAGTAATGGGACGGAAAACTGTTTTCTTCTTTCCATCTTTAACAACTATAACCTTGGCTTTCCTGACTTTTCCATCTTCGCTTTCTATAGACTCTACGACTCTTCCCATAGGCCAGTCATTTCGGGAAACGTCTTTGTCCTTTACAATGACAACGTCTCCAACGGTGAGGTTCCGATTCTTCTCGCACCATTTCGGTCTAACTTGCAGGTTCTGTAAGTATTCCCGTCTCCAACGAAGCCAAAATTGATCAGCGAGGTATTGAGCTCTACGCCAACGCCGACAAGCATACAGATCTTGGGCGACGAATTTGCCTGGTGGAGGAGCGAGTGGACGCTTCTTCATTGTAAGTAACATGGCTGGTGTTAGAGGGTTTGGCTCGTCAATGTCCGATGCAATGGTAGCGATGGGACGGCTGTTCACAATACCCGTTACTTCTGCCATGAGAGTAGCCAATAATTCGTCGTCGAGTTGGGAGCTTCCGATGCCCAACAACATTGCATTCAAGACGCGGCGGATTGTTCCTATCTGTCGCTCCCACGCACCACCAAAATGGGAGGCATGTGGCGGATTGAATACCCACTCACATCCTTGTTCCATTACGTATCTCTCTACTTTCCCTTGATCCAACTCCATGAGCGCATCATTGAGCTCCGATTTCCCTACAATGAAGTTTGTGCCGCAATCGCATCTAAGTCTGGCTGCCGGACCACGAATCGCAAAGAAGCCGCGTAGAGCACAGATGAATGCACTAACGTCCATGGACTGCAGTACTTCGATGTGGATTGCCCAGCTACTAAGACATGTAAACTGCACCACCTCTTAGTTTTCTTGTTCGTACTGTCCACGGACCAAACACGTCTAGACCGACGTTTGTAAATGGCGCGCTGGTCTCCATGCGGTCGGTCGGTAGGTCGGACATGTGCTGTGTGAGTGTTCTTCCTCTCAGCTTTCTACAGGTCACACAAAGACCCAAGATCTTGGCCACCATGCCATGGCCACCAATAACCCAGTAACCAGCTTGGCGAAGTGTCCCATGAGTGATTTGGCGACTTTGATGATAAATCTTCTTATGGTAATGCCGAATTACCATCTCCGACACATGGTGTTTCTTGGGTAAGAGTATTGGATGCTTCTCTTCAAACGACAAATCTGACCGTTGAAGACGTCCGCCGACCCTGAGAATTCCGTCTTCATCGATAAAGGGGTCCAAGCGATGGAGACTTGATCTTCGAAGTAGTTTTCTTCTTTTTTCCAGAAGACAACGGCTTTCGGGCTTGTCATTGCTTCTTTTTTCCAAGACGTTGATCTCGGCTGCAAAACTTTCTCTTTGCACGGCCCTAATGATTGCTGTCGTAGCTTGTTTAACTTCCGCTCCTGTAGGTAAACGTTGATTTTTGCCGTTAGTTGGTCGATTATCTCGTTGGACTCGTAGATCAGACTTAATCGTGCAACGTTTTGCTCTCATGACGACGTTTGCCACAGCGCGTTGAAGAGTAGACCAGTCAGAAAACCGATCAAATCTTTTTGATCCCAGTTCAGGAATTTTCTTGGAATTTGTGACGCGGATGTTAATTTGTTTCTTGACTTCCGGATCATTCTCATCGATACCAATCCCGTGATCATCGGCAGACGGGGGACTCAACGAAGTTTGCTTCAAAAATGAGGGAATAAATCAGCCACTCTGATTCCATCAGTGCTTTAGCTGTAATGCCACGAGTAGCTATGTCGGCTGGATTCTTTGAAGTGTTGATGTATCTCCATTGGCGCGGTTCCGAGACGTCTCGAATCAACTGTACTCGATTTGCGACGTATACGTGGAATCTTCGGGCTTCATTCTCAATATATCCCAGAACCACTTTAGAATCTGTGTAGAAAATTACGTCGTGGATTTCTAACTCGAGTTCTTTCTGCAGCCTTTTTACAGCTTGCGTTGACAACACTGCCGCACATAGCTCGAGGCGGGGGATACTTGTTGGTTGGATTGGTGCCACTTTTGCTTGGCCGAAGGCAAGAGACACACTCACCACTCCCTCTCGATCAGCTTGTCTGAAGTAAATAGCCGTTCCGATGGCGTCTTTACTAGCGTCCGAGAATGCGTGAACTTCGGTTCGCACGACAGTACCAAAACTCTTTGGGTGGTAACATCGACGTACTGAGACGTTCTCCAGGTCTACAAGCTCGTTCCTCCAGCACTGCCACTTATGCATCAAATTATCAGGAAGAGGGTCGTCCCAACCAAGAGGATCGTCATGCTGCTTTTCCTTTCCAAGGATAACGAGTTACTGTAACAATAGCTTTCCAACTAGGATGACCGGAGCTGCTAGTCCTAGAGGATCATACACCGAGTTTACCACAGAGAGAACTCCTCTACGTGTAAATGGTTTCTCTTGTAGAGAGACGTTGAAGGTGAAAGTGTCTTCGTGCAAGTTCCATTGTTCACCTAGAGAGCGTTGGGCTGGGAGAATGTCTTGTCGCAGGTCGAGGTCTCGGATGTTCTTTGCTCGATCTTTAGCTGGGAGAGCTTCCATCACGGTGACTGAATTTGACGCTACCTTGTGTAGGCGTAAATTGGCCGTGGCCAGTGTGGCCTGTGCTCCTTTTACCAAATCAATTACATCTTTGTCCGTGGATCGGGATGTCAGCCCATCGTCGACGTAGAAATTCTTGCAGATAAACTTCTTGACATCGGTGCCATACCTCTCCTCGCCGTCGTCTGCTGTTTTTCGCATTCCAAAGGTAGCCACCGCCGGGCTGGGACCGTTACCAAAAAGATGAACGGTCATTCTGTACTCTACTATTTCCTGCGAAGGATCGTTGTTCTTGAACCATAGGAAATGTAAGAAGTCCCTGTGCTTTGGGTCGACATTATATTCAGGATTTCCTTGCCTCCCGAGGATAGTATCCCGAACAAATCACAAAGTTACAAATACAACAGAAATCTCTGAGTTTTATTGAATCGCTTGCTAAAGTTCACATCGCTCGCTCAGCTCTCTGTTGACCGTGGGATATATTAAAACAATGTAAACATTACAATCACACCCTCGTATGATGTGACGTCACCACTTCCACTTCCGGATGCCCAGTTCCGGACACACTCCCCCGTATATACTCCTGCCAGGAGATATACGTTACCTTAATAGTTCTTAACTGTTTCAAACAACGTAAACGTTGCTCAAATTTAAAACTAATGTCTGTTCCTAACATTAAATTTCACATGCAAGTCAGTCATCCTCCCCTTCGTTGGCAATGTTTTGAATTCGTAACACGGCTGCCGCGGCTGCGTCTCTTCGTCGAGGTCTTGGTAAGAACTCTGGCGCTGTCGGGTTGAGTGGTACAAGCGGTAAACGGTCGCACGTCAATTCCAAAGGACTGAGGTGTTGGTTCGCTCTTTCGAGAACTCCGTTGCTTGTTTTGACTTTAGCTCCTCGTGTTATTCCATCTCTCCCTTGGATGAGGTCTTCTACAACTCCAAGTTTCCAGTGATTACGGTTCTTTGCATCACCTCTGATAATCACCACATCTCCAATCTTTTGGTGAGGAGTCTGTTCACCTCCAACTCGTCTGTGCTGTTCTCGAAGGTGGCGTACATACTCTTTGGACCAACGACTCCAAACCATCTCCTTGCAACGGGCTAGATATCTTGCTCTCTTCCGAAGCTCCGTGTCGGGGACCTGGTGCGGCTCTAGGTTTGGTAGGACATTCGGATTAAGATTCAGCATCGAATTTGGTGTGAGCAGCGGGAGTTGAATGTCGTCCTCCAAATGGCTTAAGGGCCTGTTATTCAGGGCAATTTCCACATCGAGAACAAGTTCTTCCAGCTCTGACCAGCGCAGGGTGGCGTTGCCAATGGTCTTATAGAAAGCGTTCTTGAAGAGCCCAATGAGCCGTTCAAATTGACCGCCCCACCATGGCGCTCGGCTTAGGTTGAACTGCCATGTGATCGATTGTTGAGCCAAATAGTCGTTGAACTTCTCACACATTTGTGCTTCCTTGAGCCACTTCGCTGCCGCCTTGAAGGTGCCACCATTGTCTGAGTAGATTAGCTTGGGTCTTCCACGACGGGCGATAAATCGTTTAAGACTGGTGATGAAACCTTCAATCTCTAAGGATGGTAGTAGGTCCAGATATACCCCTCGAGTCAAACTGCATCCATACAGTGCGAGATAGGCTTTCTTCTCTACTTTCGACTTGGTTAGGTATCTTATCGGGCCTGCGAAATCGACTCCTATGACTTGGTAAGGTGTGTCGCCTCTGGTCCTGCTACTTGGTAAGTTGCCTGGTGGAGGTGACTGGAACGC
The DNA here is from genome assembly GCA_964035015.1 of Corallium rubrum. NCBI lineage: Eukaryota > Metazoa > Cnidaria > Anthozoa > Scleralcyonacea > Coralliidae > Corallium > Corallium rubrum. Next base: position 43,297,188 of record OZ035997.1, read on the forward strand.
CTTGGTCCGAAACCTCTTGCATCCCCAACACTTCCCTCGTACCTTCTTCACAAGGCGTCGTAGTCGTGGGATCCAGTACCGCTCCCTCACCCTTGCCATGGTGAGTCCAACTCCCCCATGCAATGTCACGAGATGTGTTTGATGAACCAGCTTGCTTGTGAAAAGGTGATCGTCTGGCAGGTAAATAGGATATTCTCCTTCAAGGCGTCCTCGACACTCTAGGACTTGTTGCTGGTTAAGCGGCAGATTCAACTGGAGTTGATCCTTCTTAAATTTGGCTGTGTTCTGGGCCACGCACTGAGCTCGTTTAATCCACCAGGTCTTCTGGTTCTCTATTTCAGGTGTTGTCAATGGACCCAATTCCCTGGTTACAGCCGTTGCCTTGCAGTTGTCAATAAATCGTTTTACCCATGCCCCGATTCGCAAGACCTTCCAAAGTTCATGTTTGGATAGCAGTTGTTCGAAGGTGTCCTGGACGGTTATGGCTGCGGCGAGGACGTCTTTAGTGATCTTTGCTTCGGCGTTGCTGGAAGTGCTGGATTCAAGTGTTATGTTCGGTGGCCACTGATTTGGGTCTGCCAGCCACTGAGGTCCATACCTCCAGAGTGGGGCGTCGACTACGCTCCCCCCATGGCTTCCTAAATCAGCGGGGTTCTCCAAGGTGGGTACATGGTGCCATGTGATACTTGTGTGTTGTTGGATCTTGTTGACCCGGTTTGACACGAACTGCTTGTATTCACCACTCCCCAGGATCCAAAACAACGCCACTGTGCTGTCCAGCCAACAATGGAGGTCTGCTGTGATGATTGGTTGGATTGCTTGATGGACGTTAGTAATCAGGTTAGTGGCCATGTGGCCAGCAACCAGTTCTAATCTCGGTATTGTTAGTCCACGTTTAGCTAAACGCAACTTGGCTGTCACAATATTCTGTGCGACTCCATCTTCTTGTTTCACCACTGCGTAAACCACAGAGCTAACTCCCTTACTACTCGCATCACCGAAGGCGTGTAGTGTCAGTTCTTGAATGGGTTGTTTATGGGGTGTGACTGATCTTGGTATGGTTATGGAAGCTGGCAGAGTGTTGTACCACTTGTTCCATGATGTTCGCAACGTATCAGGTAGCTCGGTGTCCCATGCAAGCTTCTCATCACTGATGTCTCGGAATATCAGCTTCCCAGATAATGTTGTCGGTGAAACTAACCCAAGGGGGTCATACACTTTGGCCAGGGTTGACAACACTCCTCGTTTGGTTGGCTCCATTTCCACCTGGGGAAATTCCACTCTCAGGGTATCATTCTTCTTGTCCCAGGGAAGGCCGAGCATCTTAGTTTGTGATGATGTAGTTCCCAGCTGCTGTTTGGCGTAGATCTCCGGTAATCGCGACTGGGTGGATTCGTGCTCGCACAAGTACAGTCCATAGCAAGTTCCGTAGAGGCGGTCCAGGGTGTAGGCAGTCGTTCAGGGACGGCTGGTCTGCTCGCTCTCTCGCCGAGGCATCGTAAACCACTCTCAGCTTCGAACTTTCTGCTTCAGGTCTGACTACAGCTTTATGTGGAAGGTAGAATTCCTTACCAACGACAACTGTGGGGGCTGCTTCAACAACTCCCTGCTCGATCTGTTCTTGAATAACCTCGTCATATGCTGCATAACTGTCATTTTTCTCCAACTTCTTCACAACCTGCTGAAGTCTTCTGACGCTTGCGGCCTTGTTGGTGGGTAGCTCTGGGTGGTTGCCCTTCCACAGGAGCCCGGTTTCATACCACTCCTCTGGACTACGTGTTAGTTGCTCCTTGAACTCTTGGTACACTTCGTGTTGATCCCCTGCAGGTGAATCAGCCAAGCCAATCACATCCAGACTGCAAAGCTGCTCGTAGTCGACACTCTTGGAACTGGTAAGCAATAGTGGACCAGTGTCTACTTCTCGGCCGGGCGACATGATCGTCCACCCAAGTAGGGTCTTCTCCGCCACAGGTTGACCAGGCAATCCGATTCTTGGTGCGGTCTTCGTTTTAATTGCAGCGTATTCACTGGCACCAAGCACAACATGGACCGGCAGGTGTTGTTTGACTTCAACGTCATGGATATGTACTCCATTGAGATGTAAGTGGTTTTTCAACAAAGTCTTGTAATTTGGATTCTCCAAGTGCATCAACTGTGGTTTGTCCACCTTGGTTACATTGACATCCATGGCAAAGTCACCGTCTACCGACTTGATCTTAACATTATAGATTTCCACTTTCGTTGTAGTTGAACCGAGCATCATCTCTATGCGTTTGGTTTTGATTTGTGTAGGCTGTTTGTGAATGGCGTCGATTATATAGCTTTGCTGAAGCATAGGAACTTCCGGCCCCATCGAGTAATGCTCTTGTCTTGATACCATCTATCTCTAGCAACACAACTGGGTATATCACTTCGCTGTCGTCGGCTTGATGCGCTGATAACAACTCTGGTTTGGTTTCAGAATCGCAGATCGACGTATGGTGTCTTTTACCACAGTTCCGACAAGTGGTGGTACTTCGACATTCAGCTGCACGATGTGACTCGCCAGCGCAATTATAGCATAGTTTCTTTTGCGCTAGTATCTTCCTTCGGTCTGCTGATGTGCTGACAATTGAACAAGTTGTCGACCTATGCTCCTTCGAATCGCAGTATACACACACGCGTGGTTTCGTTTGGTCTTTCTTCTGCTGCGTACTGAAGGCTTTACCCGATTTCTCTCGTCGTTTCTCATCTTGGTTATTTTCGACTGGGTTTCTTTCGGTCCAATCCCGTAGAGCTTTGCATAGTTGACCAAACATCCACTCTTTCCATTTTGGGTCGGTTCGTACCAGATCTCCGCGTATATTCGGAAGTTTGTTAAGAGTCATCCTGACGTATCCGTTTACGTCGCTCAGTTTATTCAGTGTTTCGAGCGATTGTACATTATATCGAAGTTTCTCGAAGAACGAATGAATTTTCCCTGGTTGAGATCCGTTGATTGTCGGTAGCGCAATGATTTCTTCCACGTAGGAATTCACGATCTCGCTTTCGTTGGCGTATTTTTCAACGAGGATTTCTTTTGCTTTGTCATATCCCTTGTCAGTAAATGGCAGCCCGTCGATACTTCTTTTAACTTTCGGGTCGAGGTACTCCTGAAGGTAAGAGAACTTCGTTATAGGACTAATCTTCTGGCTATCAATAATCGCGGTAAACTGATTCCAGAATCTTAACTAATCGCTAAATTGCACATTAAACTTAGTTATCTGCAGTTTCGGCAATTTGGCAGATACCCCGTCCTTTGACACGTCTGGGTGCGATTCTTCCAAGAGTTTTTGGTACTTGAGCTTTTGATCCAACAGCTTGGCTTCTTGTTCAATCTGTTCGGCTCTCTCGTGTTTCTCGTGTCGCTGTTGTAATTCTACTTGAGCCCGGTCGAATTCAAGTTGGGCGGTTTTCTTCTTAACGTCTCTGGCTAACTCAACCTCGTTGTTTATGTCTCGAACCTGGTTTGGATCTTTCGCACATATGATTGTCCGCGTTTTCGATTTGTTGTTCGATTTCGTCGCTCCATTCGCTAACTTCTTCTACGCTTGCCCCTGTGTTAAACTTATGCTCTTCCATAACTTGTTTTGTGTCGTTTACGGCTTTTATTATAGTTTTAATCGATGAACATAGTCTGTCCGAGACTTCGATGTCTGCTTTGGCGATGGTAGAATCCGTCTTCCCAGCTGTAAAGGCCAAGAGTTTTAATTTCCCTTGTAGTTTGGCGATTTGATCTTCCATAGTCTTGTTCTTGCTTGATATCACGATCCCGTCGGAGGTGCCACGTATTCAGGATTTCCTTGCCTCCCGAGGATAGTATCCCGAACAAATCACAAAGTTACAAATACAACAGAAATCTCTGAGTTTTATTGAATCGCTTGCTAAAGTTCACATCGCTCGCTCAGCTCTCTGTTGACCGTGGGATATATTAAAACAATGTAAACATTACAATCACACCCTCGTATGATGTGACGTCACCACTTCCACTTCCGGATGCCCAGTTTTGGACAATGAAAGGAGTGAAACATTTGTTCCACGTCGCACATTACACCGACGTTCTCTTGTCTGAAGCGCATCAGGACACCAAGTAGGCTATTCATAAGGTCTGTGCCAGCCAATAGTTGTTTGTTTAAAGATACACCCTTGCACTCACAGGAAGAGTCAAACACCACACAAATCTGGTCTGGTTTTTTGGGGTGATAAACTCCAAAATGGGGAAGATACCATACTCTGCCAGGACGGACTTCTTCCGTTTGCTCTCCCGTCTCTCTTCTCCGACAATGCATCGTAGGGAACTGGGACGGCGTGTCCGCGCTCGAAGACATTAGCCAAAAACTCGAAGTAGTCTTGCCCCATCTGTGGTTTCTTTTTTAAAGAACGTAGTAGACCATGAAGACGGTTGAGGGCTTGCTTCCGATTGTCTGGCATGACCACGTTCTTGGCGCGAAAGGGTAATGGCATCTCCCAATTGCCGGATTCATTCTTGTGAATCCCTTTTTCCATAATTTCGAGGAAGCGACGGTCCTCCCATGATGTGCTGGCTTCATTGTCTTCTGGGGTTGTGTGGTAGACGTCATTTGTTATCTCTTCTCTTGCAGAACACTCGCTATATTTCTCTTTAACTTTGAAATAGTTCGGGCAAGGAATGGTTTCAAATTCTGGAAGGCCTCTTAAGGTAGAGGAGTGTTCTTTCTTGCATTCTAATTCTGGTTCCAGAGGCACAGGTAGTTTGTCATGCGTAGTCTCCACCGCTGTACGACGCGCTGAGATGTGGACTGGCCCTCCAACTCGATCCAGACACGTTTGGCCAGATACTGTCCAACCCAGAATGAGTTTCTGAGCCCATGGCGCTCCCTTTGGGCCATTTTTGAATGCTCGTACTTTCAACGATTCCGGTGCATCTCTTCCGATGAGGATCTCAATCTTGGCATCCTGGTCTAAAGGTGGAATCTCATCGGTAATTTCCTGGAGGTGGGGATGTTGTCCAGTCATAGTCGGCGTCGGTATCTCGTACTTATCTTGTGGAATGTGATCGCACTCGATTAACTTCGGTAACTTGACGATTCTACCATTCAATGACCTCACAACCAATCCAGATATTCGGCGACCGTACTTTGTTTCTTTGGTACTGCTGCAAGTGGAGAGCTGGTACCTTTCTGTGGGGCCGTCTACTTCCAGTTGTTCTGCGAGGCTTGGAGTTATCATTGAAGCGTTGCTCTGGTCGTCCATTATTGCATACACACGACGGACCTTGTTTGGTTTGTCTTCGGCAAAGACATCCACAAGCAATATTTTGCTGCAAGACAGTCCTCCGGTCTTCCCTTGGCAAACTGAGGTACAACGCGGTCGCAGCTCCTCGCCCTGATCAGAGTGATCTTCTTCCTTTACTTCTTCTTCCTCCTTTCTTACCTCCTTTTCTTTGTGCAGTATTGTTGGGTGCCGACTGCTGTTGCATTTGCTACATTTCACGCTCGCTCTGCACTGATTCGCTCGATGCTTCGCGACCAGGCAGCGGAAACAAAGGCCTGCTTTCTTTATCCATTCCGTTCTTTCTTCCAAGCTCTTCTCGCCAAAGGCCTTGCATTCATTCATTCAGTTCGTGTCCCTTCCGCTCGTGGAACAAGCAGTATTTTTCCTTCTTGTGATCCTTTCTTTCTCTATCTTCATTGTCCAGGCTTCTAGTTTCCGACTTCAATACTCTTTTGCGCTCTACTTCAAATTTGTTAGTGGTTTCAGGGTTCCATTTCCTTTCATTTTTCTTTAGTGTGTTCTCGTGGTTGGATGATTCACCAGCCAAGACATTCGGATGATTTCTAAATCTTGCTTGTTTTTGGATGATTGTTGCAAATTTGTGGAATCCAGGATAAGCATCGTTGTTTTCTTCTGCGTAGTTAACAACTTCTTTCTCCCACTTGAACCTGAGAAAATTCGGCAAGTTATCCACTATGGGACGAATGGCATTTGCATAATTGAGACAAGCAAGTCCTGAGAGGCGCGTCATTTGGTTATCTACGTCACTACAGACATCCGCAAATTTTTGAAGTTTTACTTTGTCCCTTCCACTGAACTTCGCTGACTCTCGTAACTTTTCAAGCATGGCATTAGTTATAACAGCGGTGTTACCATACCTTCTTTCCAGTTCGGTCCAGAGTTCCTGTAGAGTGAGTGTAGAATCATCTTGTTGTCTTTTTCTGAAGTTGTCGACTAATTCTTGAACTTTTCCCTTTGTGTAGGTACGTAGGTAGGCAATCTCTTGCGAAGGGTTTAAATTTGTGTCTTGGATCATCGCGTTGAAAGTGTTTTTCCAAGGGTGGAACAAGGTGGCATCCCCGTCGAATACATCAGGATGGCACTTAGGAAGATTCTGCCTTGCCAGGCTTGCTACTAATTGTTGGTTTGTCTCTGCGATTCCTTCCATGCATTGGTTCGTGGCGACTACTGCTGGTATCGGTGTTGGTGGTTTGTAGATAGGTTGGTTCCCGGCAAATCCTTTTGGGGTCAATGGCTTGAAGGTTCCAATACCAATATTATCTTGAGTTTCTGTGTGGATTATGTCATGACCCGCTGGTGGAACAGTGGTGTTTCTCCTGTCTGCCATGTAAATTGGTGATGTTGTATTCTCACCGGCTCCATTCCGCGTTGTGGTGGGATGCTGTTTAAACTGGCCCTGAGTGTTGATCCAAGTTTGGGTGCGCGACCTGGCATCTTCTGGTTCATCCTCCTCTCTTAGCGCAGAAAGATTCTCTTCTTCGCTAATTGACTGATCTATGGCTCGTAGTTTGGCATCTGTAACCGCTGTCGCTCTTTCTGCTGCTAGGATGGCCATATCACGTTCATGTTGTCCGCGTATGCGTTCGAGACGGAATTTTTCCTCGGCTTCAAATTGCCTTCTATCATTCTCCTTTTCTGCTATTATTCGGTCAAACTCGGCTTGTTGTTTTCCTGCTGCGGCTTCAACCAAGGCCATTCTCCTCGCTCTATTAGAAGATGTGGAGGTGTGCGATGATGAGGTGTGACGTGTATGTCTAGAACTTAGTGATTTTGTTTCTTGAATTATATCATGTTGCCTCTCTGTTGCATTCTTAATAGCAGTATGGGCGTAATGCAATGTCACATGACTAGATTCGGCGGTTAGCTGCGCCTGTTTGGTGAACTCGCCCCATTTATCTTGTTTGTAAAGACTTTCAATTCGTCCAATGTTTCTCTGTACTTCATGTAAGCTTCTTGCAATGGAATTAAGACAGTTCGAATTTCTTTAACAGAGACTCTCCTCTTTAATGCAGTGTAAACGGTGTCTGAAGCAATTTTTAGCGCTTTTTCTTCCGCGTTGAGCTCAACATCTTTGGTCTAGATTGGTTTGCCTTTTGTGACAAGGTTCGCTGTCGCTTCTCGTCGTCTAGTGTTTCTTTGTTTGAAGAAACTGGCTGAGTTTCTTCCTCCTGTCCATGAATGAACCGGCGGGTTTACAGACGTCTCCATAGTTTTAGTATTAGTAGATACCACTAGACTGGCAGAGTTAGGCTCCTTAGGATCTCCAATTGTCGATTTATCGCTCCTCGAATTCATTACAACATCAAATTAATTAAAGGCTTGACATATATTGCTGAACGAACAATTAAAATATCGTACCTTTCTTTCTCCAATGGCTCCTCGAATAAGCAGTACAGACTTTCACTGTCGCGTTCCCAGCTCCGTTGTCTCGGGGAAACGTAGAGCCGGAGTTCGCAAGTGTCAACCACACGAGACTGAAGTGTTTTTAAACGTGATTTAATAAACCTCAGGTAATGCGGTGAAACTATATCAAATAATTACATTAACAAATTGTAATAACCACCGTTTGGTTTGACTTAAAATACAAAAAACAAATAGGAAACAATAAAGGTGAGTGATAACTTACGTCTATACTCTCTAGGAGCTCAGCTGTACACAAAAACGGTACGAAAAAGGTAAATAAATTGTTCGTTTGCTCCTACTATAACTGTTCGCCAAAAAAGAAAGCAAAACGTTCTGACAACGTAGTTCTCGTTGCGTAGCAACGTCGGCCGAGGGCACTGGGAACGATTAACGGACCGGAAGTCAACAAGGTTCTAAGCAATCTCGTTCCCAGACCCTTCTCACGCGGGCCGTGTCCGTCGACCGAAAGCTCTGGGATAATCCATCGTCTCTTGCCAAAATTTAGCTTCCGTCGCAACTGAGCATGCCTGAGATTACGAAGCGCTTCTTCAATGAAATATTTACATTTATTACTGCGGTTTTCAAGACTATTCGATGTTGTCGGTATCTTAGATTTATTTGTTATGGCCTCGAAAAACGTTGATTTATTTAATGCTGCATTGAAGTGTGCACTGCGAGAAACAAATAGAGATGGATTTAATACGCACCAAAGAAAAGCAAGCAGTTCGAAGCCTAGACTTGCTATTCGAAGCCCTGAACACCCTGTGTGTTCTTCCCACTGCTTATGGGAAATCGCTTATTTACCAGCGGATAAACTTGTCAATAACTAAACAGCCTCTTAAACAGCAAGTAATCGACGGCTTTTGAATGGTTCCAAGAGAGAAAGCGGTGAGTAACAAACTTGTCGTAGCCGAAGTGGCACGGTGGGTAATACGGCATATAATTATCTTGTCATTTGTGGAACAAGATGACAAGTAATTTCAGAGCTACGCATCATTGAAATATATTGTGTACGTATGTTGTTATATGTTGAATGGGCTTTCATTTGATGTAGAGTTCAAGATTCTGTGTTTTATGAAACTTGTTATACTGTCCATAATGTGCGAACCACTGTTCCAAATAATATTTCATAAATAAATATACAGGAAATCGACACGATGAACCAAAACAAGACGTTTTTCCATTTTTTAAATATTTCCCGTTTAACTAGAAGCTTGAAATTTCTACCCCGAATAGAATTTTTCAATAGCTTCTGTATGATATATATCTCAATGTTGTGCGTAAAATATTTCAAAAAAAATCTAAATTTCTGTAACACTTGTGAGAAGTCAATTTCCTGTTTATTTGTAATATTATTTGAAACAGCGGTCGCACATTTTGCCGTTTTGGACATTTTAACAAGTTTAATAAAACGCAGAATTTTGAACGATACATCAAATGAAAGCTCATTTAACACGTAACAACATACGTACACCATATACTTCAACGATATGTAGTTCTGAAATTACTAGCCATCTTGTTCCACAACTGACAAGATACCGCACCTGGACAACACGCTACTTCAGTACTCACCGCTTTCCCTTTCGAAACCAGCATAAGCCCCCGAATACTTGCTGTTCAACTGCTGTTAGGTTCCAGAGGTTTGGTTCTTGACAAGTTTCACTCGCCAGATAAAATTTGAAAGCCTAAGACAAAAGTAGCCACTGTCAACATGAGAAAATCCAACGAAAGTCTCCCAAGCAAAGAACCAATGAAATGTCGATTTGAAACGGATTATCCCAGAGCTTTCGGTCGACGGGCGCGGCCCGCGTGAGAAGGGTCTGGGAACGAGATTGGGTTCTAAGTTAAACTAACTTCACAGTCAATCTCGTTCCCAGAGCCTTTTCACTCGGGCCGCGCCCCCCAGCCGAAGGCTCGGGGATAATCCGTTTCAAATCGACATTTCATTGGTTCTTTGCTCGGGAGACTTTCGCTGGATTTTCTCATGTTGACAGTGGCTAGTTTTGTCTTTCGAAAGCCAGCTTGAAGGGTTTCAAATTTTATCTGGCGACTGAAACTTGTCAAGAACCAAACCTCTGAAACCAAACAGCAATTGAACAGCAAGTATTCGGTGGCTTACGCTGGTTTCGAAAGGGAAAGCGGTGAGTACTGAAGTGGCGTGTTGCCCGAGGTGCGGTATCTTGTCAATTGTGGAACAAGATGGCTAGTAATTTCAGAACTACATATCGTTGAAGTATATGGTGTACGAATGTTGTTACGTGTTGAATGAGCTTTCATTTGATGTATCGTTCAAAATTCTACGTTTTATTAAACTTGTTAAAATGTCCAAAATGTGCGCACCACTGTTTGAAATAATATTACAAATAAACAGGAAATTGACTTCTCACAAGTGTTACATAAATTTAGATTTCTTTTGAAATATTTAACGCACAACATTGAGATATATATCATACAGAAGCTATTGAAAAATTCTATTCGGGGTAGAAATTGGAAGCTTCTAGTTAAACGGAAAATATTTTAAAAATGGAAAAACGTCTGTTGTTTTCGTTCATCGCGTCGATTTCCTGTATATTTATAATGAAATATTATTTGGAACAGTGGTTCGCACATTTTGGACAGTATAACAAGTTTCATAAAACGCAGAATCTTGAACTCTAATCAAATAAAAGCTCATTCAACATATAACAACATACGTACACAATATATTTCAACGATGCGTAGTTCTGAAATTACTAGTCATCTTGTTCCACAAATGACAAGATAATTATATGCCGTTATTTATACCCGCCGTGCCACTTCGGCTACGACAAGTTTGCTACTCACCGCTTTCTCTCTTGGAACCATTCAAAACCCGTCGATTACTTGCTGTTTAAAAGGCTGTTTAGTTCTTGACAAGTTTATTCGCTGGTAAATAAGCGATTTCCCATAACCAGTGGAAAGAACACACAGGGTGTCTTTTCGTTCGACAACAATTGTCTTCAGGGCTTCGAACTGCTTTTCTTTGGTGCGTAATCCATCTCTATTTGTTTCTCGCAGTGCTTACTTCAATGCAGCATTAAATAAATCAACGTTTTTCGAGGCCATAACAAATAAATCTAAGATACCGACAACATCGAATTGTCTTGAAAACCGCAGTAAATGTAAATATTTCATTGAAGAAGCGCTTCGTAATCTCACGCATGCTCATTTGCGGCGGAAGCTAAATTTTGGCAAGAGACGATGGATTATCCCAGAGCAACACGATCTCTTACCAAAATTAAGCGTATATCTTAATTGTAAAATAGGGCGCGAATTAAGACATGGCCTTAATTTTAAAATAGGGCTCAAATTAAGACATGGCCTTAATTTATCTGTCCCACAAGCGGGATGTTAAACTTGAACACATAAAGCTAAAAATCTTAGAGGGGCGTTGTGGTCGGGGTCTGAGAGGTTAAAGCTAAAAATCTTAGAGGGGCGTTGTGGTCGGGGTCTGAGAGGTGGGACTTTTTTCCGGAGGGTTGTGGTTAGGTTTAGGGTTTCCGGGGGGTTGTGGTTAGGGGTTGGAGGTATGGGGGAGAGTTTTCATTTAAAATTAAGGATTATCCTTAATTCTAGGCGAGTTGACAATTAAGGATAATCCTTAATTTTGGATGTGAGGTCGACCTGCCCAGAGCCTTTCGGTTGGCGGGCGCGGCCCGAGTGAGAAGGCTCTGGGAACGAGATTGACTTCACAGTGTGTCATATTCTGAGTTAGTGTGGCCTGGTATACTGTTGTCTAAAGGAACATACGACCTGTTGCGCAAATGCTTAGCTTGAAAAATATCCTGTGGCAAAACTCGCGCTTGAGAGTATATCACCGTGTAAGATGGGAGGATTCTTCATTCCTAGCCAGCTATTGAAAAATATTTTGAGAAATCCTACGATTTCACAGGAGCACGTGGTTGGCTCTCTTCGGTTACGTACTAATTCTGATTCCTAATTTATGTAATATAATTAATTTTAGAACAAACATTACTCTAATATTTCACAAGATTATCTAGTAGTTTCAGTATGTTTTAGTCAACAATTTTCAAACTTTGTTCAATCATTATTTGTAAGCCAAAAAAATACCAGTATCCGCATGTACACAATGCGTACCTATTTTTATGTATCGTAACGACTGACGTGTAATTTATAGGTCAGTGACCCTAACATGCTGCATCCTATGCAACACTCTACAAACACTACGCTTTTGTGATCTTGCATGATTCTGAGCCAACGTAATTAATGTGGGCATTTGCTCTGATGAGGGCCTGAGTCAATAGGTCGAAAGCTAAGCGATGAATAACAAACGTGTATGGTGTTACCATAAATTCTTGTTTACTACTGCATAGTTTTTGTTACTATCTATGCTAATTCGAAGTAGTATTTTTACTCTATCCATAATTCTTTGCAATCATGCATATTAATTGTACTTGTGCTGCAAATGTGTGAGCTAGGTAAAGTAAAAGCTTGTAGCTTATATAACCTTTCGTAGCATTGGAAGTGTGATACTCGTTCGGAACAGAGCATCACTTTGGTGGTCAGATCAAGGTCCAAGTAACTACTAGGCTGGCATGAGAACCCTGTAGCAAGACCTGCACCTAACCTTCAACAATGGGTAAGTAGAGTGTACGTAGGTGCAGTGGCGGATACAGGATTTTTGCAAGGGGGTGATTAGGAGGTGCTCAGATGTTTCCTTGAGATTATTTAACAAAGGCGGGGGGGGGGGGGGGGGGCAAACAGGCAATACTTACTACGTGGGGGCAGGGGAGCGCCGAAGGTGCGACAAACTTCCAAGGGGTCCGGGGGCATGCTCCCTCGGAAAAATTTTGAATTTTAGAGTCTCTGAAATAGCATTTCCTGCATTTTGAGGGGGATTTGTTATTATTATTATTATTATTATTATTATTATTATTATTATTATTATTATTATTATTATTATTATTATTATTATAAATTACCAAACAAAATACCCAAATATATGAATACACCATACCATACAAGGTATACATCATGTAGGAGGACATGTTGTCATTGTCGTGGACTCATGGGGATATGTTTTATAAGTTTATGTTCCAAAATTACTATGTATATTCAGATTTCAGATTGACATTGTATGCAATACGTCTATATAATCGTAATTCTTACTGTTTTAAAATTGGGGTTTCAAATTTACTTAACAAATAAAACATAAAGCTCCGTGCATATGTACTCTTATAAAGGCACGTATGACGTCATTTGAACACGAAAGAAGTTGAGTAGAGGTACGAGGCGATAGCCGAGTGTCTTTACACTTCTTTCGTGTTCAAATGTACCAGTACATATGCACTGGAGCGGTATGTTTTATTTGTTTTATAAAATAATAATAAGAAAAGTCAAGCTAAAAGTAAGGTAGTTTTGAAATTTGGCGAGCTTTTCTGGCCAGCTGACGCCATCCCACGCCATTTTTACGTCATTCATGATCTATGTTCTCTTATAAATGCACGGAGCCCAGCCAATCAGACCGTGCGTAGAGGGCCCCTTATTTTATAAAAGATATTAGCGTATCATAATGTCCAACCTTATTGCAAAGGAGAGGCCATAGCTACGGCCTGTATCAATAAGCATTGTTATACAATATAATTTATGCATGTTTTACACACGAGTGACTGTTGTGATTTGTAGAAACAGCTGCTAGTGTATTGGTTGGGACAGGGAAGAGGGGTGACTAGTCACCCAAGTCACACACCCCCCCCCCCCTGTATCCGCCCCTGAGGTGTTAAATGACGTTATGTAATAACCAAGGTTAACAGCAAGGGAACTGCGCGTGCGCCTGGATTATCGGAGTGCCATATGACATGCATCCAACATGTGATCGGTCATTAGTGCGAGACCGTAGCCAGAGCAGTACACAGGTGTAGAACGGCAGCAAAGCAAAGGCAAAATATACATGTTTGTAAAGAAATTATGTCGAACTGTAAAGTCTTATGTTACTCTGGCTAACGCAACTAAGCCCACTGACCGCCAGGAAAAGGTTAATCGTTCAATTTCAATATTCTATAGGTCCATGATAAAATGTGTTTACAAATTTACCACGTCTGCTACTATACACATAGCCTGCTATACACAACAAGGTTTTCCTATTTATAGAGTGCTGCATAGGATGCAGCACGTTACGGTCACTGATCTATAAATTACAGGTCAGTCGTGACGATGCATAAAAATAGGTGCGCATTGTGTACATGCGGATACTGGTATTTTTGACTTAAAAATAATGATAAATAAAACATACTGAAACTACTAGATAATCTTGTGAAGTATTAGTATGATCACGTCTCACCTAGTCACCTAGATTAATAATAATAACAATAATAATAATAATAACAACAACAACAACAACAATAATAATAATAATAACAATAACAATAATAATAATAATAATAATAACAACAACAATAATAACAATAATAATAACAATAATAATAATAATAACAATAATAATAATAATAATAATAATAACAACAATAATAATAATAATAATAATAATAATAATAACAATAACAATAATAATAATAATAATAACAATAATAATAATAACAATAACAATAACAATAATAATAATAATAATAACAATAATAATAATAATAATAATAATAAAAACAAGAATAATAATAACTGACACAAACTTCAACAAAATTCCTCTCCAAAATTACCAATAATTACAAACTTAATCCTAAAAAATTTACAAAATCGTTCAAACTTTATATCGATATATAGTACCACAGCTGTCGATTTGTCGTGGATTTCATGGCGCCTTGTGATGGCGTGCAAATATCCATTACCTGAACGGCCTAAGCAAAACTTGACTAAACCTCCCAGACATACGGATAAGCTTTCTGAATTATGCCAATTGTTGGTTTTAGGCTTTGATCACGTGATTGAGGAAACATTCTTAAACACATACATACAAATATACATACAACCGGGCTTATAACATAGCGGGCATGGTTTAGCAAGCAGTATCCGAAAAAAAGCTAGAAAAACCCAGAAAAGAACCGATGAACTTTTAGAGAACAAAGCACTGACGTTTCGAGCAAGAGCCCATATCAGAGTAAAACTAAAAGACGAAAATTGTGGAAGGCCGTCGAGACACGTGTTTAAGTACAAAGCTTGTATATCCTCCTTTTTTTTCAGAGTAACGGTTACTCTTTAAGCAGATTGTATTTACTACTTAATAAAATTAATTTATCGTTAATATTTAATAAAGATTATTTATTATAATTATATTACACTACTACTACTATTACTACTATTACTTGATTCATATAAAAATCCTTGGCTTGACACCTATGCAGTAGTCCGATGGGAAAGCCTTTCTTTCAGTACTAAAAAGGTAGACTTTTTGATAAATGCTATTTTCAATAAGTACAGACTATAGTTAGTAATAAAATTATTCTCACGATGAGTAAAAACTACTGGCATGCACTTGTTATATCTTGCATTTTAAGACATTGGTCAGTTGTTCAAATTTTACTGATTTACAGGTCAATCAGATTCATGTTTACAAAATCAGTCTCAGTTTCGGCTTTTCTTTTAACCACGACCCTTTTGTTTTTCTTGTGAATCTGCCGTTCAACGCGTAAACTCCCTAGGACACTCAGGAGACGAAGTGTTTTTTGCAAGACCAGGAAGTGGTCGAAAATGTCCTTCAAACCTGTTGAAAGAATCATAATGTGGAGGATTGTAGGCTAATGGCGACGCCAAACCTCGATGATTTGAACATGAACGTTCAGGCAATTCGTAATCATGACAAAAATGACAATAACCACCAAACACAGATGACTGTCGCATGGCTTGTAAATTTATCATGTTTTTATTTCTTCTCCATTTTGCTCTTCTGTTTGAGAACCAAACCTGAAAATATAAAAATTGTTTGACATATTTAACATTTGCTAATACCGTAAAATCCCGGTTGTACGTCCTGGCCGGGCTTATACCTGTTCAAAGGCCGTTTTTATGTGACAACAATAGGGATAACAATAGAATCAGATGATAGTGGGCTTATATCCAGGGGGCTTATAACCGGGATTTTAAGGTATGCCAAAAAATACAACGTGTTTACAATTAATTTACTTATTGAAAATCATTTGACAGCTGGGAGTCCACGTCAAAGTCTAAAGCAATGTATAGATCCTGTATTTGCCAAGAATACACATGTAATTTAGAAATCGAAAACATTTTACGTGTTTCTATTTTTATAGAAACATGAGGGAATGTTTTGGAGAACACGCCATCTTCTACAAGTGTTTCTATAATTTTATGGGAACACAGAAAAATATTTTCTATTTCCATGTAGGCGGCGGAACAGGAGACTGGTGGCTAAAGCCCCCCCCCCCCCCCCCCCCCACACACACACACACACACACACACACTTGTGCAAAAGAGGGGGTAACCCCCATCTGCATGCCAGAAAGCGAATATCGTCCTCACTCTTTATCGTACTACAATTGCAAAGGGATCACCATACAATAGCACTGTCACACGTGCCACATGAATCAGTACTACCGGCTTTGACACTGGTAACTACTGATCACAAGTATTTTGAGACATAACAAAAGTGTGTTACGCTAATACTAGAGACCCAAATTTCAAAAAAAATTTAGAAATGCAGACTTACAACAAATCTTAGTGCTTACCTGTACTCTTGCTTCTGACATCTCAATTTTGTTTGCTAATTCCTCACGTGTTGCTACGTCAGGGTAATGTGAAGTTTCAAATTCTTTTTCCAGTATTTGCAGTTGATCCTGAGTGAACGTTGTTCGGTTTCTCCTCAATTTTCGCTTTTGTTCAATTTGCATATCACAATTTGAAGTGTTAGATGACATCTCTGTTTTGGAAATTTCTTCCATTGTTTCAGACGAAGAAGCGTTGTTGTCTAGGTAGAAATAAATAAATTAGAGATTCGCTGTTAATTACTTGTATTTAAGAATTAACTTTTTAAGCTACACCTGGGGCGGTTGTTTGAAATGCAATTTGCTTAACTTGGATTAATAAGAAAGATTCCAAAAACATACTATAGAAATTATCTTTATTCAAACAAAATTTATTTTCGTTTGTGATTGGTCGGAGTTCCGCGCTTAAATTCGTAGAACAAGCAACAACTGACCATATTTGGTAGTGCTCGAAATAAACAAATAAAAGAAATTGGAAAAATGACATCAACCGTCCAATAATGTAAAACTATTGGACTATTGATCGCGTTGGCGCTGAAAACCGGAAAAAAATGGCTTCAAATGACCAAAAACGATTTTTCACAAAAAAGAAAATTTCTTGAATGAGTAATAATATAACGATCACTGCATATACGACTTTCGTGAATGTGTGTACATACCCAACCTCATATAATAATTGCTTTAATAAATTGTATAATATATCCCCCCCCCCCCAATGCTACTATATATAAGGATTAATAAGTTTTTATTTTATGATACACTCTGAGAATATTTAAGAATTTTCGAGTATGCTGTATTGAGTGAATTTTCAAAATTTTACGTTTCCCCCTAGTATTTTTTTTAGAAATTACATAATTAAAAAAAAAACCTTTTTATTATAATGTAGTAGAAAATCAATATCAAAATAGAATGTTTATCTATTCGAACGTAGGGAGCAAGTTAAAGTTGTGTCCCGGTGTATACATGTGCGTGTTGAAGATTGAAAAAAAAAACGTTTCAAAAACAATGTTTTCTTTGTACAAAGAGTTATAGTTATAGTCATTACATATTATATATTATAATATTATAATATTATAGTTATTAGTGCAGTCTTTAATTAGAAAATAGACACCATTTTGATAGAAAAAAAGTTATTGAACATGTCTTGACTTCAATGCGACGCTTCTTTCCTTGTCAGGATTCAACAACTCACATGAGGTCATTCTCGAGGATTACGGTGCTAACATAGCCAGCCGTCTTATTAAGATGTGGATTTGCTACCAATTACAATTCGTTATATGATTAAACTTCGTCATTGTGAACATGCGTAGAATTAAGACAGTTCTTTTTGTGCTTTTGCAAACTTACCCTCAGTTCTAGAACTCAGATCATTTTCTTCTTCAGATGATGGTGATTGAGATTGCCAAACTCTTTCTTGGTGTGATTGGCCGAGTAATTTGGGAGTTTCATCAACTTCCTCGTTGGACCTTAGTTTATCATCTTCTTCTGTCTCTTCTTTAGTGATTGCATGTGATGATAGTTCGGGAGCAGCTCTAGTGTCTGGGTAACAAGGATAACTAAACGAAGCCATTCCAACGTCGGCCATTGGATTCCAGTGTTGCATGTACAATCCAGTGAAGTGTTGGCGTTCTCGTTCAAGCATGGCATATTGTGCGGCGCGTTCCGCAGCTTTATTACGAAGAATGCGATTTATGGAACTAACACTTGGAACATTGTCACGGTCGCACACGGATTCTTCAACTAATCTATCGCGGATTTCCCATGCAAATATAGTCGGATTCTGTTGTTTATATTGAACAATTTTACTAACTACAGCGGGTGTAGCAACCTTGGGCTTGCTTCCTCCAATCGAACCAGGACGAACTGTTCTGGAATCATAAAATCGACCAAGAATTTTATTGATGCAGCCATGAGAAACCATCAACCTGCGAGATATCTCACAAGGGCGGACTCCACAATTGGCAAGCTGGATTATTCTGTGACAGATGTAGTCAGGTAGTGGCCGAGCATTAGCAACGTTTCCGTCCACTTGATTCATTCCAGCATTGTAAGAATATACTATACGAAATAAGTATAGAACATGTTGTTAGTGTTTTATTAGTATAAGCTATAGAATACACTTTATTTTATCGATGGGAGTGTTTTACTAGAAAATAAATTAATAATAAAAAAATAAGAGATTCAATCGGACAGAGATTCTCCAATATGGTCACCATGACGTCACGTGCATGACGCGTCACGATAATATAGAAAAATATCTATACCGTCTATTGGGAAAAGTCTATTTGCATTGGTACATTAGAAAACATCATAAAATATCAATGCATCTTATATATAGTTTTATATAGTTTTTTTAGCATACTCGGCTTATAGGATCCCAAACCGTTTTGTTCCCTTTCTTTTGAAAATGTTTGGAAATTGTGCAACCATGCATGTTGAATCCATCGCGTAATATATTTCAGTTAAATAACTTAAAACTTGCTGTATTAAGTTTCTCTGAAACCGAGGAAAAGAATATAGGCCTACGTAATATTATTCACAACACTTATTTTGAAATACTTGACGTATATATATAATTTGTTAAAGGTTTCAGTGCATTGCAATGCGGGAATCTTATATAGTTAGTTAAACACCCGCTACTGATTTTTCAGTAGTTAATGCGACAACGGTATCACTATTCACTAGTTAATAAAAAGTTTATAAAACATTGAACGGTATAACTTGTCAAATAGCGGAAGAGACCTGTGGTACGGAAGAAAATATGCGACAAGGTATTTGTTTACAATATAATTAAAACTGAAGCCAATTACCTAAAAAGTAAATAAATTTATTAAGTAATAAATTATTTTACACTCCGCTAATAATCTCGTCATGATTAGCCGCTTGCCAGCTTGATGCCATATATTTTCATAATCAGGTCAAACATTATAAAAAAACAGTCGATAAATAATAAAATATCTATATAATATACTAAAATGACGAATAAAGACTATAAGATTTTCTACAATTGCGATCAAGTACACATATTGTCATGCTAGACACCTGACAATGAGCTGTTAAGTCAGTCGTTTACCAGATAAGCACCTGAAAGCCATTTCTGTACTGTCAAGTTGAATTTCGGCCATAAAATGGAATATAAGCCTTAAGGTGTTTTAATTATTTTTTAAAACGTTTTTTAGGTTTAATGCCATTTGTTTTTAAATTACTTAAAACGCGTCTCTAGTTGACAACCACATGTTGTCGTTTTTCACTTATTTTGTAGGATTCAAAGTGAGTTATATTACAGAAATTATCTGTCTATACAATGTTGAGGAAAAAAAAACTTTTTCACTGTAAAACGTTTTGTTAAAGTGTTTCGCGAGTTGTCAGTTAATTTCTATTCTGAATTGATGAATATAATCTTTAGTCTTATGTGGAGGTCTTGTCTAAAAAATATTATTAGTGTTCATTGCAGTTAGATATGATTGAGAAGTTCTTAAATGACATTAAGATATTCAACGGTGTAAATAAGGACTGTATTTATGGAATTTATTTTTTTAATGCCTTTAATCGTTTATGTAGAATATTGCATTTCCACAATAGCCTCACCGGCTGATCATATAAGTCCCGTTCACACTATAGCGGTAGCTTTTGTGCCGGCACGAAAACCATACCGGATAGGCCTTCTGTACACACACAAAACTCCTGCGCCACTGCGCCGCCCCGATCTCGAAAGAGGTACATCTTCTATCGGATAGGTTTTTGTGCCGTTTCAGCTCCAGTATGAACGGAGATCGAAATCGTTTTGGAAGTAAATTAATAGAGCGTGCAAGTGATTGGTTGTATCGTACGGCATAATTATTTGCCGTTTCGTGCCGAGTCTGTTCACACTATACCGGATGTCCGATATAGTGTGAACGGTAAGCCTCCTACGCAGACGTCAGTAGGCTCCTCCACTGAGGGAGAGCCAGCGTACCCAACCTGAACAGGCTGCGAAGGAGACAACGCTGATATTTCATAGATTTGAAAATTTGCGAACTTTAACTTATCGAAATAGAGAAAATTCTCTGCATGGCAATTCTCGTAAATTGATTACCTGCGATTCTTATTAAGTTAAACCTATAGAAACATCGTGCTAGAGAGAGAGAGAGAGAGAGAGAGAGAGAGAGAGAGAGAGAGAGAGAGAGAGAGAGAGAGAGAGAGAGAGAGAGAGAGAGAGAGAGAGAGAGAGAGAGAGAGAGAGAGAGAGAGAGAGAGAGAGAGAGAGAGAGAGAGAGAGAGAGAGAGAGAGAGAGAGAGAGAGAGAGAGAGAGAGAGAGAGGATATTACACGGTGGTGCGAAGATATGGATTTTATCTTCGAGTGGTGAACACAATATTTTACATTTTACGACTGAGCGTAGGGAATGAGTAAAATATCGTTTTTACCACGAGAAGATAAAATTCATATCTTCAAGCCAGCGTGTAATTTTAAGAGTTAAAATTCTTAATGACGTCATCGATATCTTCACTAGTGAGGATGTATATATATATTGGCCCTGGTCTATGAAGTCAACATACAGCTATACATGCATGCCAAGAATTTATTCTGGTTCCTGTCATCACTATCTCGAGCAGGGTACGCTGGTGGCGGCAGAGACACCATGGGTACAAGATTCTAGTAGCTGCAGCGCCCCCATACTTTGAAAGAGGCAACCTGAAAAGCGTGTTTGTCAAAATCAGAATCATTACAGTTTGCCTGTAGAATATAAAATGTTGAACTATAATACTGACGAAATATAGAGTTGCCGAAAATATTGAACGAAGGGCTTTCGCTAGAAACGTTAGAAACGCTCCATATTTTCGGCAGTACTCAAACCTTACTATATTTAGATTTGTATTTCAACATTGCCTACGCACTCGCAGCACACTACTTTTATTTCACTGTTTATAATATTGAACGACGGGCACGTCCACATCACAAAGCTTCCCACATTTGGTAATGTGTCAGTGATGAGTTCTTAGAAAACTTTGCCAAATGTGATAAATCGGTTATATATGATTTCGATCTCAGAGTCATGCTGTTTTAGATCCAACAACGTGTCTAAATAAGGCATACCCCTTGGCCTTGGTATATATTACCTATAAATATACGAAAATTCCTGTACTGATCAGTGATCATGATCAAAACTAATAGTATACTATATTGCCAATACTTAAAACTTAAAAGCTTTGCTTTAATCCAGCGACTGATCACTTTTAATTTTAATTAACGATTTGCGTTTTTGAGCAGCAGCTAAAAAAATTGCACTTATTGATAATAACTTTTGTCTAAATCGGACCAAAGAAATGTTTACTTCACTCTAACTTTAACTGTATCATATTTGCAAGTTAGCATGTGTTTTAACCGATAATGGCTAAAGTTACCATCTATTGTTCGCGCGATGCTGGGCAATGCAAACTGCTCATTGATAATACAATATTTAGCTTTTATTATAATCCTATATGATCTTACTCAAGAAGGAAATCGCAATATCTAAAACAGGGCTTAATCCTGAACAAACGAATAGACTGCACTATAGATCAACTCGGTTGCTTTAGTTTATTTTAATGCGTATATCTAAGACCAGTTTTCACCACGTGTGTTTGTATTGTTTGTTTAAAAAAATTCACGCGACTTTTATTCAAGGAACAACATTCATCAGACAATCTTTTGCCCGTTTTTTTAAACAGCTATAGTCCGCAAAGGTTTTGTATATATCGTTGCAAAGTTGGCAAGGACGTTTTTAAAACGAATTGTGGTACAGGATTTCAGTTTCTATTTTCAGAGAAAACATGTTAATCAAAAAGCTTAAATTAGGGCTTGGCGTTTCTCGAAGGCAGAAAACACTGCTGATTATTACTGTTGAGTATTGTAAAAGAGATTGCACGTCTTTTTTAAACTCTATCTCATGACAACAATATGAATCAATGCAACTAAATGAAATACTGACAATGATTTGAACGCGAAATAGTGACAATTAGAATACATAGTCCATTTTAAAAAGGTTAGTTTGCTATCCCATGCGTGCACTATCAATATAGGATATAGGATAATAAATCAATTTTAACAGACTTTTTTTTAGAATCAAAGTACTTTTATTTTTATAAATCTAAACTTAAAGCCCTGACAATTAAAGTATAAACATTTTATGTAATGCACAACACTAAACGTCCCTTGTATAGTATCTTGATAACTAAATTGTAAAATTTAAAGAACGACCACGCGGTTTATTTTGCCCTGCTATACAACATTGATTTCAAACGACGGTTTAACAATGTCAGAATCTTGTTGACCCTTACTGGAAGTTTTGCACAGAAATGAATTAATCGTGAACTTTATAGTAATGCAAATGTTTCATAATCAAATGACAAGCGCCGCCATTCGGCGAATTTAAATGTCTTTACTTTTTGCTTAGGTTATATTTGGAGACAAATGCCATCGAGCACTTATCAAGATTCAACAAGAAAGCTGGAAACATGTTTATAATGTTGGCTTATATTTTTCCCTTAAGCAACTACTTTTGTACATTGGTAAAGAATATTCATGCAGACATTTTGCTCAAAAGAACAATACAAAAATTTATACAAGTTTGAACGAATTCTTCACTTATCGTTTAGAGAGAAGACAAAACCTCCAATTTTTTTCAGTACATATATTAAGTATTTAAAACGTAATAAAATTCACAGATTAACCTCTTCGGCATATAAGGTGAAACCAGAATTCAGTTATCAACAATGCAACAGATCCATTATCGTTGCCAGTGGCCTTTCAATATTAAAATTACTTATGCTTATGCTCATGAAATACTCAGGAAAATACAATATTTTTTTCATCTATCTTTAGCTTAAAACTTAATTTGTGCACAAAACGAATAAGAGTTATTTCTAATACGTTAACTTATAAGTCACTAAAAGAATCGTTATATATACTCAACCGTACCTTGGTTTGTTGTCCAACTTTCCATTTTGCTGCCACTTTACTTGTCTGATGAGGAGATTGTTCTCAAACTTTGAAGACACGATGCTGTTTATATTACACAAAACTATAAAACGGTTTATCAGTTTAATCTAGATTCTTTTCCCAGTGAGCCAGTGAATAATGCTATGAATGTATTTTAGCTGATCAAACTTACCTTTATTGTAACCGACTTGATGAATTGCTCGAGTCTACGCGGTAACTCACAATAAGCACACCAGAGCTGGTTTGACTTAATACTTCCGACCACTCAAAACTTATATCTATTTATCCATTTAGCAAAACAATATTAATTTTGTAAAAAAGGACATCACACAGATGTTCACAGACGTCGTTTATTAAAACGATTTCTTTTGAAGTCAATTGGACGATGAGGGGACGGTTGTTGGCAGGCCGTTTATACTCCAAACAGATACGCCCTTTGTACTGGCTTTCGTATGGGATTTTAACAACATTTTAACAGCTGTTGTTTTAACCAAAACAATAGAAAAGCAGACGGCAGATGGCCTTTAAATAATTTTTCTCTTTTAACATTGCGTACGATTAGAAGTTCTAATCTAATTAAACGAAGTGAATATGCAAAAACGCCCCTCTCCATCGCCCTCATATCAAATTTCTCATTTAGGTTTAAAGGCTTCGAGTCACTTCATAATTAAATTCATCGACTTTAATAAAGGTTATGCCGTTTATAATAACCTACAGTAATCATTTTCTTCTAAGTTAATTTATTTTTTCACCGTGATCCATCTCATCGTTTCACCCCCAAACGATTCTCTATTAAAACATTTCTTGCCCCCATCTCGAGGCCCACAGGGATATTTTTTGCTTTGAGCAAAATTAATAGATATAACTATGACTCGGTGTACTCAACTGCTTAGAGCAAACGTTTGCTTATACAAAGGATTTTGATTAAATTCTGTGTGCTGTTGGTAAACTTGACTTTCAATAAGCCAGTGCCTAACGTCCAGCGTGTCCTTGCAGTTTCTTAGAGTCGGCAAGAACAATAGAATCTGAGGTAAAGCGCATCGACACGGTTAAATCGGTAGTCAAACAACTTAGATTATACCTGTTTGAACATATAGAAGAGATCTAAATCGTTGACTGCACGGTATTTTACGCTGACTCTTTGTAATTTATACCAAACTTTGCTTTTTTAGGATGTTTTCTTTTCCAACACCGACTCCATTTTCAAGCTTTTAAAATAAAAAAATTAAATTTTATTTATAGATGCTTCCTTGTCAGGTAAACACACTTTTAAACAATTTATAATAATATGACGTTTTCACGCTGAACTGATCTTTCATCGCGTTTATTCCTCGTGTTCTAACAAAAACATCTTTGTTGAAATCATTTTCATGGAATACTAAATACATTCTCACAATTCGCCAGCAATAAATCGCCGCATTTTCTATCAATAACAAAACTCACTAAAATATACAAACAGCTAAGAAATCTTTCATTCCCGTTCTTGAATAAGATTTTATGACAGAATAAAACTATATGCATGTTCACGTTTTATTATTTGCTGTTGATAAAAAAGAAAACCTTGAGGATAAAGAAATGGTATCTGCTTCAATATTTTCGTTTTTATTGTATTGAATAAATATACCGTTTTTGATAGCACCTTGTCCGTTTCCATTATACCTTACTCTTTATATTGCTGTTTTCAAGTTAGAAAAGGACGGAAATTTATCCTTCCTTGCAAAAACGAAGCTCCTGGTGAGATAAACAAACTTACGAGCATTCTGTGTTGACGAGACATAAATGAAAATCGGCTTAATTAAGACATAATCAAACGAATTCATTAAGGAGCTACCGTTTTTATTGTATTGTTTTTCTTTGTTTAACTTTCATCTCTACCTGCATGTTTTCAAATAAAATTTAGGCTTGTTCTATGATGCAAACTTCCAGTTTTACTTCGAGTACTCTTGCTTCTGTTTTTTTTTCTCAAGCTTTGTCAGACATGCAGTATCATCTTCTTATAAGCTTAAAATGACAGCTGACTTTCTTGAGTGCTTCGACCTCTCATTCGAGCAATCGTCATTAATGCAATTACTCGAAATATAGATATGAAATTTGAATAAAATGATATTAAAAATGAATGATGCTTTTCTCAGCGTGAAATGAAGTCGGTACGATGCAAAATGGCAAAGTATAAGTGGTATATAATATGTATGATCAATATCACAGAAATTATTTGAATCACTATAGAAAATCGAGACATATAAGAGTGCAATAAATCTACATTCATGTTCGCTTATTATTATATTATTATTGATATTATATATATATATATATATATATATATATATATATATATATATATATATATATATATATATATATAAGAGTTGAGTTAGAATTATTTATTCTTTATTTTTGAATGCATGGCATGGTTCAAGTGTTTATTATCGTGCATGAAATATTCAAAACATCAAAAATATAAGTATTAATATTATGCATAAAGCCGGTCTTTGGTCACTCCATCTTACGATACTCGTTCTCATCAACGCCGGAAACAATATATCGTCATGCATGCATGTGTGGAAAATAAAGCTACAATTCAAAACAAAATATTAATTTACCAATATGCATGAAAGGTTATAATATTATTTCCCCAGTTTGCTGCGCTAATAATGTTATTACAATAAATTTCATCTTAGCCTATGCATGTTCAGGGAAAACAGACAGCTAGTTTGCTAATGTTAAGATCTCAAATTTATTTTAAACATGTTTTTGCTACTCCTTAATTTACGAATTATTACTTCAAAGTGGTTGCTCTTCTCAGCCTTATTTCCATATAAATCAATTCATTATTATTTGAAAGCAAAAGTATACTTCATTTTTAGTATTGGCGTTTGTATAAAACTACCTGAAGCAATATTTACCAGATTAGTAATAGTAAAATGATGATATCATGGTTGCCGGTTGTCATGTTAAAGCGATACAAGAATTTAATTAAGCTCTAAAGATAAATATTTCGTTCGCTTGGCTGCAGTTGTGTTAACAGAGTTTGTTAAAATTATTTGCCAGAAAAATTGAAATCCGTTTCAAAGTAAGTAATTTTTTTCTCATCACATACGCTGCATGGGTTTTCCTTTTTGAAATTAAATAGACCCTTAAGATATGACTAAAAGTAATTAAAGTTCATTAAAAATAAAAACCTCTTTTCCAAAATCTTGATTGCATTTAGATTCAGACAAACGTACTTCCTGGCATTAATTGCTGGGTTGTATATGCGGTTCTCTTGATATCTGGCATATCTGCAGACACCTATAAATTATTTTCTAAGCTAGTCGCATCTATAGAATATATTTTCATACATAGCCTGAATAAATAAACAAATATGGTTTTAAAACAATGTTTTAGTCAGATAATTGTCATTATATAGCGTTTTGTAGATAGAACAAAACGACTTTCATTTTCCATCTGATGAGCTTGTCAAAATGAAATTCATTATTTGCTTTTTGTCTTAAAGAAGACTAGGATTTCGTATATTAATTGATCAAATGTTAAACTAATCTATTACAACTAAACCGACAAATTTTACCGTGTAATTTTTTACTTGAATCACATCTGTGAAAATATGATCGAGTGCCAAAAATTTCAGTTAAATATTTTGAGAAATATAGCTTCAATATATGTATCCCGTTGTTTATGTAATGAGATTATATGAAGAGAGTACGCATATGAAAATAATGATTTGGAGGGAACGCTTGCATGGCAAGTCACTATTCCATTTTTTTAGAAACAATATTGATGTCAAAACTAAACTAATTTTTTTATAAAAAGTTTAAAAACGGATGGTAATGTTCTATATACTTTATTTAAAAAGTATTACTCTATCTATAGGTTCAATGCAACATTATAATATTAATATATCAATAAATCGGTACATTCATAACAAATGAAGAAATAAAAGCAAATGACTGAAAGTCTGGTTATAAAATTTGATTTGTTCGCATTTTTGTGGTTTTTTTTGTTCATATATATATATATATATATATATATATATATTTACAGTATATATACGAAGTATATAGACAGAGTATTTTTTATAACCTGAAACAAGTATATAACGCCGCACAGAAATTTAAACAAAGAATATTTTTGTGTCTTTTTACCCCCTGCTTCTGGATTTAATAACTTGTTTGTTTGCTTGGAGTTGGATGCCTGAATGTCTAATTTTGCCGATTGGAAAGGCAAAATGTTGTTAAAAATTTCTTAGGAAAGGTACTACAGTACTTATAAGAAGAAGAAAAAAACACAATAGAAAACATACCACGTATATTGCATAGCATATATATTGCATAGCATATACCACAGAATTTTTGGGAATTTGAAACTTTCAAGGTTAACACAAGTTTTAGCCCTTTACTTTATTAGTACACCATAAAGACCCTATTCTAGTATTTGTAAGAAAAATACGACCAAATCAACACTTTTTTGCCGGATCTAATTTTACTAGCCAAAATACGGTGCTTTGTGTCAATGGTTTAAACATTTTATTAATGTTATTTATTATAATTTTTATCAATTTTATATAATAGGTAGTGGGACCACCACCGGCGTTAAATTGTGGACAGGTTTTCGAGCAAATTATATACAAACTGAATACGAAATGTACTAATGCGTAAATTATGGTGTTATTTAGTGGTGGATGTATGTAAAATGGGTGTGGCTTGAAGTATGTTGGAATAAAGATGAAGATGTGTAGAATATTGTGTAAGTTTGTGTACTTTCCATTCATGCTAACCCTCGACGCGTTTCGACCTTCCAGTCTTCTTCAGTAGGGATTTCTCATGTGTTGTGTTATTGATTGTCAATAAGGTGTCAAAAGACTGTGACTGATAGCTAATAAATCTAATGGAAATTTGTTTTTGTTTTTTTTAAATTTTTAAAAAAATTCCTAATGAATTTTCGTGTCTGTAGATATTTAAACTCAGAGGCCGGTGCGCCCCCGTAATCTCCAAACACAATGATATACAATTTGCATTTTCTAAACTACTGACTCTGCATGTAATTGTGTTATCTTTTCTTTGTTATTCACTCTTCATAAGATGTAACCTTATGTAATTTTTCTGGTATATAATAAATTTTGTAACTGTTAAGGCTAGTTTCCACTCAGGAAAATTTTCCGCAGGACCGGAACGGACAGGGAAGTTTTCTTTGTCTTGTGAGCTCTCGGTCGGAACTAATGACTTTAACACAAAAGAAACTTTCCTGTCCGTTCCAGTCCTGCGGAAAATTTTCCTGAGTGGAAACTAGCCTTAAGACTAAGACTAAGAGAATAGTTGAAGCGTGGCACAGTAATCCACCTGTGACTTAAATATATACTCATACATATTATATGATATACATTATTGTCTATTAAATATTGTATAATCACAAAAAGATATGCGCATACAGAATACATAAAGTTGTGCTGAAAATTATTAATGCCGCTCTCAAAATCGAGGAAATACGATTTCAGAGGCTCAGAAATTTCCTAGAGGCCGGAACGCCCAGGCCGGACCCTTAGAGCATTCAGGCTTTGCACTCAGCCAGGCGCCCCTTTCATATAATTTCCTGGCAACTTTTCTGCTGCCAGTCCGCCCCTGTTTAAACTCTAAAAATATTATAGTAATTGTTTACGTTTAACAAAACCAGAAAGTTTATTATTATTATATATGTACTGTTTAATAAACGAGCAAGAGTGCTTTATCAGATATGAAGACACAAGACGAAGCTGAGTGTTTTTATATCTGATAAAACACGAACTGCGAGTTTATTGAACGGCTTCAAAACGAACCACTTGGTATGTTCATTGGCATAGTAAGTTTGAAACATAACCTTGTCTAAGCCGAGAAAATCAAAGGTAAAGTTTATATAAATCAGGAGATATCTTTATCACATATAAAGACACGATACGGTCATGATTTTCTTTTGTGTTTTCCTCATGAATTATTAATGATTTTTGAAACTATAATTTAATAAGTCAGAACTTGCCGAGAAAACGGATTTGTCAACTGACAAATATCGAGTAGGCTAAGCTGGGCGGCATGTCTTGTATGAAAATACCGGAAAAAACAGGACTGCATGCAAAGTACTTTATTTAACACTATTTACTCTAACTATAAAAGTAGTCAGAGTGCTGCATATGCAGTCATTTTGGATGCGAGAAATTAAAGTTTGAAAACAAAATTGTCGACAATTTTCTACTTAATTCTGATGATTTCGCTATGCTATCGTAAAAGTCGTGTTTATCAATTATCAATATAATGTCCTTTTCAAGTGAACAAAGCAAAACTTATAATTGTTAGTTGTTTGCTGTACAAGCTGTGTTAGTTAGTAATACTCAGAAAAACTCTGAGCTCTGAGCGGGACTCGATCCCACAACCTTAAACATAACAGTGTTTAACTGGAAACTTACTGTTACAACGCGACTTGTAACCGAGCGGTTGGAATTCGTTCCTAGAGGACTGGGCACAGTCTAAGGTATAAGTACCTTAATTAACCTTGCTCCGCTATCTGAGTTCTGGTGGCTCAATGGTTAGAGCGTCTGGCTAGCATTCGGAAGGTTGTGGGATCGAGTCCCGTTCAGAGCTCAGAGTTTTTCTGAGTATTACTAACTAACACAGCTTGTACAGCAAACAACTAACAATTATTACTAACATCAAGCTGCAATTTCTGAAACTAACTAAAGCAAAACTTGCCGCCATTTTGTTTTGCCTGGAAGTAAATAGTGCAAGATATCTTGAGATTCAGGAGCCAATCAGATTGTGTGAAAAGCACTGTTCACCTGCAAGGTTTATGTTAATTACAGTATATTTATCATATACAGTATGTTTTAAGAATTGATCTGAAAACGTACTACCCATTATACAGTATTTATTTCTCTCGGCGGCCCTGATAACTAGCACCCCAAAACGTAAGGTGAAATATGATGATTACAAAATTGTTTCAATACATTCATGTAATTAAGGTGGTTAAAGTGCACGTTTCGACGTCATAAAGTACTTAATACGGATATTTTGTAAATTATATGCATACAATAACGTTCAGGGCATCAAATACTGTTATTCTGTTAAGAAATAAAGTGTTTTATCTCTTGCTATGACAACAATTACGTTTCAAAATGACTACAAATTTACATTTAAATGGTTTTAATATGTAATAAAAGCTATTAGGAACGAGGGGAGCTGGTTGTGTCGTTATTCTTACCTGGAGTGGGACTTAGGTTGCATTCCATTCCTATTGCCCGATCTCTGCCGTTTAATGAAGCCAGTGGAGATGACGAATTTAGAGTGCCAAGATGGCCACCATGGAAAATTGTATGTTTTCGTAGCACGAAAAGAAACGAAAAAAAGCCACATTAAAGTTGGTATCAAACAAAGAACACTGTAAAAGCTTTAAAAGCTTTAAAAGCTTAGTTTTTACATTTGTTGGTATTATTTGGCAGTAAAACGTGTTATTTTGTAGTTTTCTACTCTGCCCCGTTAATCGATAAACTTGTCTATATTACAAAACTCGTAAAAACCAACGAAATCAGTCAATAACTTCATTTTAAAACTATCTATATACCTTTGGTATTAAAGCATACGTCTTTATACAAAGCCTTGAAGTATGTAGTTGACAATTTCGGATTGTATTTGCTTGTACTTTCAGTTCCTTCTGTTTTTCGGTAGTAACAGAAGTAACAGTAAATGGCCATTTGAGAATTGTTTTACGTATATATAAAGCCTGCAAGGTACATTGGACCTGGAGTACCAATATGGCCACCAGTATTTTCAAAATGTTTATTACTGCTGACCATAAAGGAAGAGCAATCCAGTTGTATATAGAGATCAGTAAAACATACTTAATTGATATTCCACCAGGGATCGTTCTAATCAATCAGAACCAGAGTTTGAGAAGTTAACTACGATTTAACTACCAACAGGCTCGTTCGAAGCCACCCAGTGGCGGCCTTTGTCAGATGCTCTCGCTTGCTCCTATAAGTTTGTGCTGGACGTGTAACAGGACCAGATGGCCCCCCTTCAGAATGCCCCCGGGGCATTAGTACCAGATGCCTCCCCAGGCATCTGGTACTAGGACCAGATGCCCCCTCATTTTAAACCAAGTTCAAAATGTATATTGAAACTTGATAACTGAACTTACATATAACCGTTACAACATTCCCTAACTTTATGTTCTTGCCCTCAAGAACATGTTATTCAAAATCTAAAAATGTAAAAATTAGTTAACTATATGTACAATATTCAATAAATTATATAATACTAATTAACTAATTAGCGACTACATTTCTTTGGTGACTTACGGCGCAACACATCCGTATCGATCAGGCGGTTGTACATTTTGCCTGAGATTCCTAGGCCTAACCCGTTGGAACTGGGGAGCATTATCACAGTGAGGTTGAATGTCAGTCATGGGCATATTGTAAACCACCTGATTGTCCCCGGTTTCTCTCGCGGGACAGACAACGTTACCGCTGCCAAATGGCACGTAGCTGCGCTTCAGCTGATCATGGTGAACGGTATAACCTCATACAGGCCGTTGTGTGTTACAAAAGCCGTTTTTTCGCGATCGTCTGGATGTACTGGAATTTGCCAATAACCACTTTTCAGGTCAAGGGTTGTAAAGTTACCAACTGGTTTAGGTTAAAACGCGGATGCGGACGAACGGATGACGGACGGACGGACGGACGGACGGACGGACGGACGGATAGACGGATGACTGACGGACGGATGGACGGATGACGGACGGACGGATGGACGGATGACGGACGGACGGACGGACGGACGGACGGATATGACGGTAAAACGCGGAAATGAGGAAAATATGCGCAAGACGGACTGGAGAGCACTTTAAATATTGTATTGTTCTTTATAGACCTCTTTAATAACTGCAGAGTACGTCATTTGACATCAATGGTGAAAATTACATATTATACACTTATTAAAAGGGTCTATAGGTTACTACATTCTACGTTATACTATTTATAAATACTTTAAATAAATCCATCCGCGTTTTACCCTCATATCCGCGTTTTACCCTCATATCCGTCCGTCCATCCGTCCGTCCGTCCGCATCCGCGTTTTACGGATGTGCGTCATTGCGTGTAATGTATTTCAGTTTACGATAGTCAAAGCAAAAGCGAATTTCACCCGACTTTTTCCGGACCAAGACGACCGGACTTGACCACGGACTGGTATTCCTTGGTCTAACATATCCGCAATCTTCATCCCTAAATGCACATGGCATTCGTCTGGGGCGCTGCTTTATAGGTTGATTATTACCAGTGTCAATCTTGCATCGATTTTTGCTGTTAGGTTATCCGCTTCTACTGAACTACAACGAATACTACCTGAATTGTTGTCTGTAACACTCGCGGGTTCAATTAAAGGACAAAATTCCGCCAATTTGCAACCTTCTACTGGTGTAACGACTAAATGAACCACATGCAAACCTTTTAGATGAGCAACACTTGCAGAATGACAAGATGATACCATGCCAACATGTAACACATCTTTCGACTGTACCTTACCTTCAACAATCATTTCCGTCCGAGCCGGAATTGCCACTCCTTCGCCCAAGATTACTTTCGTAACACCTTTCAACTGAGACTGCACAAGCAAAGCACTTTTCCCGCGAGAGTCTTTTTTGGGAGTTTTTGATGGATTTACATGAGAAGTCACAACGCCATTCGATTGTGCCTTTACTGCTGGATGCCCCGCCTGTATCTGGGTTTTCCCGTGGATCCCATATAAGAGTGTGATTTTTTGTCTCTCCTACTAAACTGCTACTACATAGAGCCATTGCGATAAGACGTATATTTTGAGCTCCGTGTATTCAATCGAAATATTGCTTGGTGTTTGCACAAATATTTCGGAAATGCCAGAGACAGTTACATGTAAGTCTCTTAAAAAGCAAAATGACTCCTTGATAAGTCAACTCAATCTACTGAGAGGAGAATTCAAAACTTTCCAAAAAGATACCATGGTGCAGCTAGAAAAGGTACCTAACGCTGACATGAAAACTTCCTCTCCCAGTCCAGATGCTGAAACCGCCAAAAGCCTTGACTTTCTGAGCAACGAATATGACGACTTTAGTCGCTTCCGCTCAACGGCCGAGAAACAGTTCAATCGTCTCAACAAATGCCTCGAAGACCTGGCTGCCCGTTCAAGCGAAGTCTCGGATGCTATAGAAGCAATGCAAGCATACAGTTACCAGTACAACGTAAAGATACTTGGTCTCCCAGAGTTAAACGAACAAAGCGGTCAAAGAAAAAACGAATCGGCGAGTGAATCTACAGACTTGTGCATTAGTCTTTTCAAAGAGATGGGTGTACAAGTAAAAGATTACGACATCGACATCGCCCATCGGATTCAAATGCGAAACGCCTCGGCTGGTCCGAGACCCATCATCTGTAAATTTGTCCGTAGACTTATAAAGAACCAAGTTATGGACAATCGGAAAGTAGCACCCAACGTGAATCCTGTAAATATTGGCCTTACACCTAACACTGATTTAACTAGAATACTCGTTGTGGAACATCTCACACCAAAAGTGCAGAATCTCCACTATGAGGCGAAACGTCTGCAAGGGCAGTTAAAATTCAAGTTCTGTTGGGTGAAAAATTCCCAGATCTATCTCAGAAAATCTGAAGACACCGAGGCTATCCGCATTCACAGTCTGGCAGATCTAGCCAGAATGCAAACCGACGAGAGATAAGTTATATACATTGTTTATACATTTATTTAGTCATTTAGTAAATTACACTTAAATATGGCTTACAATGTAAACGATAACTTCCTAAACGCCCTTCCCTTTTACCACTTAGACGATTGCCCTTTTAACGCAGTAATGCATGAAATGGCCTATGGTCCTCTGCATTATGATGTTGATCGCCTCGATACGCTACTGTTTAATCCAATTAATCAATCCCATATCGGTGATTTATTAGATAATGTAGACCCTGATGTCAATTTTTCGATGCGCCCTCCTACTAGCAGTTATATGGTCCAGGACGAAGTCAACGCAATATTTAAATCTAAACAATCAACCTTAGGATTTTCAGTCTTTCATGTTAACATTCGGAGCTTACTCGGTAAGCTTGACGATATAAAATCCCTGGTCGCAAATATGCACCAACCTTTCTCAGTGATAGGTATATCTGAAACTTGGTTAAACGACACTACACAAGACTTAGTTAATCTCCCTGGATACAGTTTTTTATCTAACCATAGAACTACCAAACCCGGTGGTGGTGTTGGCTTATATTTGCAGAATGATTTTGAATATAAAGTACTTCCAGAATCTAATTTTTCCGATCCTGATGTAATTGAATCGTTATTTGTTGAAATCAATGTCCCTAATGGGAAAAACATTATAGTGGGTAGTCTATCGACCACCAAATCAACATCTACCGTTATTTTTGGAAAAGTTCAACCAAATTCTCATAAACGTTTCAAAATATGATAAGCACTGTTATATAATGGGTGATTACAACATAGACATGTTCCGCTTAAATGAACATGCTCCCACTCAAGAATTTGTCGATAGCCTTTTCTCGCATATGTTTTGCCCCCTTATAAATCGACCGACACGAATCACTGCACACTCTGCAACACTAATTGATAATATTTTTACTAATCATTTAACACAGACTTTATTAAGTGGCATTCTTATAAATGATGCATCTGATCACTTACCCGTCTTGGCCTTCATACTCAACGAAACTATACCAAGCCAATGCTGCGAGAAGACCGTTGTCCGAGACATTAGTGAAAACAATATAATTAACTTTCGCACACATCTAACTCACTTAAACTGGTCTAGTCTTCTTGTGGACACAGACCCAAATGAATCATACAACGCTTTCTCAATAGAGTTTTTAAAAATATATGATCAAAACTTTCCAACTAAAATAATCAAAATTAAAAATTATAAAAACTCTTTAGCACCTTGGATGACAAAAGCATTATTAATCTCTATTAGGAAAAAGAATAAGCTTTATAAAAAATTTCTTACGTCACAAAACTCGTTGCACGAATCCGTTATAAAAAATATAAAAATAAGTTGACTCATTTAATTAAGATAGCTAAAAAACAATATTATGAGGAAAAATTTGAAGAAGTGAAGAATAATCACAAAGCAACTTGGAGGCTAATAAACGAAGTCATTAATAAGCGCAAGGCGAGACCATTGTTCCCCTCTTCATTCAAATCAGGTAATAATATCTTATCCGATCCTTCAGATATAGCCAACTCATTCTGTAAATATTTTACGAATGTCGGGCCAGACCTTGCAAGAAAAATTCCCAACACTAACATTTCCTTTCACTCCTTCTTAAACTCAGGCTGCAATAAATCGATCACCTTCCTTCGCCCTACAAATGCAAATGAACTGCAGGAAATCTGCAATTTATTTAAGACAGGAAAATCCCCTGGTTGTGATAATATTTCTATGTATGTTATAAAACGATCTTTCGACCTACTTGCCGAACCACTTGCAAATATTATAAAGGTTTCTTTGTCTACGGGAATATTTCCAAATAAATTGAAGATTATAAAATAATCCCAGTTTTTAAAACTGGAGAACAAAATTCTTTCACAAATTACAGACCTATATCACTTCTAACTAACTTCTCAAAGTTTTTTGAAAAAGTCATGCAAAAAAGACTAATCTCATTCATTGAACGTCATGAAATCTTATATAAATTTCAGTTTGGTTTCCGTAGTAAGCACTCTACTTCCCATTCGCTCATTTCATTAGTTAACAATATTGCATCGGACATCGACCGAGGCCATACAGCTGCTGGTATATTTATTGATCTTTCGAAAGCTTTTGATACGCTAGACCACCAAGTTTTACTTTCAAAATTGGAGTATTATGGTATCCGAGGTATGGCCTTGCAGTGGATCAGAAGCTATTTGTTAAATCGTGAGCAATTTGTCCAATTTATAGATACACTTGCTCGTCTTTCAATAAAATAAAATGTGGAGTACCTCAGGGATCAATACTAGGTCCGCTACTCTTTATTTTATATATAAATGATCTCCCAAATGCAATGAAATTGGCCAAATCGTTTCTTTTTGCTGATGACACTAGCGTATATTATTCACATCTGGACATTAAAAATCTCGAGATTATCTTAAATCGTGAACTGGCAAACTTAGATGTTTGGATGAAATCAAACAAATTATCTGTAAATATTAGTAAAACTAATTATGTTATCTTTCGGCCAAGACAAAGAAAATTAAATACAAATTTATGTCTCCAGTACGACAATCAAACCTTAATCCAGAAGCAATGTATCAAATTCTTAGGCGTATACATTGATGAGAATTTATCGTGGAAAATTCACATAAATAATATTTGTAAAAAGATAGCGAAATCTGTTGGAATTATCTACAGGTCTCGCCATCTCTTATCACCTACAACTAAGTTATGCTTATATTATACTCTTATATATCCTTATCTAACCTATTGTAATATTGTATGGTCCTCTACTTATGTAACTAATCTAAACAGAATTTATCTTCTACAAAAACGGGTTGTAAGAGCTCTGACGAACTCTGACTACCGTGCCCACTCCTCTCCGTTATTCTATCAGTTAAAGATATTAGATATATTTAAATTGAATTCCTTTTACATAGGTACATTTATGTTTAAATACCACCATCACTTGTTACCTGAATGTTTTGATAACTTATTTATCACAAACAGTCAGGTACATAGTTATAACACTAGATCGGCTACAAATTACAGATCTCACGCGTGTCGGACAAACATAAAGAAATTCACTATTCTTTCTGTTGGTCCGAATACATGGAATTCTTTTCCACCATATATTACGGCTAAAATCACCATTTCCTCTTTCAAGAATCAATTATGCATTTTCCTACTTGGAAATTATAATGTTGCATAGACGTCGAAATCGACATGTTTTAGTTATTAACTTGTATATTATATGGTAATGTATGTATGTTTTGAACTTGTACAAAGACATGGTCTTATTTTGAGTTATCACAGTAACTTGGGGGTCTCGTGACTACTGTCACTAGGCCTCCTCTTCAATAAATTTACTTATTACAAAATTATTTTAGCAAACGAGATGGCCTCTTAATATAAGCCTTTTAGCTTCCTGAGGTCTTCTTGCTACTGCTCAACATTGATATTCAAATTATAATTAATGTAAATATCTATATTCTTGTTGTGTTGTGGCAAATAAATGATTGATTGATTGATTGATTACTAAACTGCTACGAGAACTCTACACACTGCTACCTTCCTACTCTACTCCAAGATTTTCAAATGCGTAACTGATAACTGCTTCGACCAACCGCAAATGGCCTCGCACACTTAAATGATGTTGCGTAATAAAGTCCCATCCCAAAACACAGTCGTAGCGTATATTATTATACTTACAAGAAAACTACCATTATAGTTATGCCGCAGGTGGACAATTTTTATTTACACTTCCTGAATCTTCCCCTAAGATATTTAAGTCCCCACCCGTAATTGAAGTACACCGTTCTGATAATCTGATTGTGACTTATCTAGTCGGAGGCATTCAAAATCAATAATAACGTGAACCTTATCATTAATAAACGATCTCATTGACCCCGTATCTAAAAGTGCACTAACTTGTACACCGTCAATATAACATTCTACAAACGGATGCACAGGTAAACTGTCATCACAAGCACTACTAGTAAATTTGTTACTACAGGTCTTACTTGCTTCGGGGTGTTCTACCGGCCTGCTTCTCGGAATCTTGCGACGCCCCTTGGTAGTTTAAAGAACTGGCGCAGTCGTGGGCGAAATGTCCAAACCCTTGGCATTCGTAACAACGCACGGTAGTTCGGTCCAAAGAGTTTCGTTGGCGGCTATCACTACGACAATCGCGGGCGATGTGACCAGGTTTACCACATGTGTAACAAGAGAAAGACTTGTCTGGTCGTCGGTTGTTGGACTGACTAACTGCAGCTATTCCTGCTCTCAGCAGTTATCTGATTAAAATTTCACCTTGGAACAAGTAAATTTACGAGATGAAAATGCATGTGAGAAGAGTGCTTCCAGTTTGACTCTACCAAACATCGCAGGTTTCCTCCGGGTACTCCGGTTTCCTCCTGTAGAAACACTGGACCAATGAGGGATGGACCTCTGGGGAGAACAGTTACTGGACCTCTAGGGAGAACAGTTAGCTATTAACTGATAGAGCTATCCAGTATGAATAAGATTAGTTTAGCTTAGTTTTAGTTTCAGCGTAGAGCCTGTGGGATTCTCGCATTTGGTCTTCTAACCGTGCCTGTCGGGAGGCGAGATCAGTCATTAGGCCTGGCCAAGGGTCTTAGGGTTGTGTTCGATCAACTTTCTCTTGAGTCTTGATGCCACTTGGAAGACCACGCATGAATTGTCGCGCCAGAAGGGTAGTTTTGGCGTCGGTAGCAAGTGTAGGTTGGGCTTTGTCGAGTAGTTGTTCGAGTTTCCATTTGTAAACAGCGGGGTCTTCGCCATGGCGCAGCATACGGGCGTCAAATTGCGCAAAAAAGTTTTCGCGTTCCACAAGTAGACATAAAAATCATTTTAACTTTTTGGCAGCGTCGGTAGACCTCTCGTCATCAGGGATCGCGTAAAAGTGACTGGCGGCGCGTCCATGGAGGAAGGCTGGAAATTTATTTATTTTCTCCTCGTCTTTCCATCCATTTGCCAGGGCACACGCATCGAATTCCCGAAGCCAAGCAACCACGTCGTCGCCCTCAAACTTTGTAGGAAGAATTGCACTTGCCATATTTCTTTCACCACTGCCACCAATGTGTAACGTGCCGAGCTCTGAAGAATACTCCTTTTATTTACAAACTCCTTTTATTTACAAACTCCTTTTATTTACAAACTCCTTTTATTTACAAACTCCTTTTATATACAAACTCCTTTTATTTACAAACTCCTTTTATTTACAAACTCCTTTTATTTACAAATTCCTTTTATTTACAAACTCCTTTTATTTACAAACTCCTTTTATTTACAAACTCCTTTTATTAACAAACTCCTTTTATTTACAAACTTATTTACATGCAACCTTCGCTCTCTACGGTCACGCCTGATCTAGCACCAGGTCAATTAGTCTCTTGAGCTTTGTCCGGAAACTCCACCTTACATTGTTCTTTGTCTATTGTCCTTGTTTTAATAGTGGGATAACTGAACCTAACAAGTATAACGTTACATAGAAAGCCAGATAGCCAATATTGGTGATTTTTTAATAATATAGTTTTCACTTTGCAAGAAGTACAATATGTATTAATGTGGAAACAGTGTAAACATTTTCATTCTTCTTACTTAAGATATACTGAATGATCATCTGAAAAATCACAAATAAAAATGAATAAAATGAGGAAAAAAGAACATAATTTTTAGGATGATTTTTTAGGAGTGATTTTTCAGGAGTGCTTTGCCCCTTCTATTTCTTATACTGTTAATTATGGTTGCCGTACAAAAATCATTTCTGTAAACAACCAGATAGCCAGCTTACAATTTACAGAGAGCTTACTCAACTCTACACTCAATTTTCACCTTGATGTTATTAGCAATAGCCTCGGTATATTATAGCTATGAGTAGAACCAGAACGTTTTAATGTCAAGAGATTAAGAGAGTTGTATTTTCGAACTCAAAAATTATCAAGCGCGCATATCCAAAGACGTACTCTAGTACTTTACTTCTGGCTAACGCCAGACGATTCATTAGTTACTCGTCTGAATACTTATAGAGAAACCCCTGGTAGTGTATAAGTTTACAGTAAATTTTCGTGTGAAAAAAATTATTGTACTGATCTGGATACATTGTTCCTAACGCGTGGTCATTCTGTCGTGTCATTAATATACAATTATTGGATGAGGTTGAGCATGATATCAAGAATTGTCAAGGCCGAGGTTTGCGTTATCTGCCGAAGCCGAAGGCTGAGGCGGATAACACAAACAGAGGCCTTGATAATTCTTGATATCATGCGATAACCGAATTCAATAATTGTTTTATTATACAATTGTAAATGTAGAAGCCTTTAGAAAGTTTTTTACAAAGTTAGGTAAAAATAGTAAATATTCATACCGTCTTCAGTTCGAGGTTCGCTAACTTTTTTCGCTTTCAAATACAATTTTCTCTTTCAAACATTGTTTTAAACTCTAACAGCTGGTTTTAGCGTCAACAAAACGTGCCAAATCAGCCGGATTAATCCGCTTCTGATCTTCACTCCTAAGGACGGCCGCCATGTTTGTTTTGTTCAAACCGCTGGCCATCGCGTCATAGGCAAGACATCAATAATTATCTGCAGGGTTCGAATTAGCGGCTCGCTATTCGCAATTTGCGAATGCAAATTTGGTTCTTGCGAATGCCAAAAAACCTATTTTGCGAATGGCGAATTAACATTTTACGAATTTATATATACGTGTTTTGTTCATCAGTCGAGCGAGATTCCTAACTTTTTTTCCAAATATGGCAATACTACATGTACCTTCATACACTATAGCCTATATTTTAGTGAGTATTTTCACAGTGTCGCAAAACCTGCCGAAAAAAAAATAAATAGCGTTGCATTGCGAGATGTGTTGTGTCGATTTTTAGGCACACATGCGCTTTATCACATCTTCCGATCTCACGGTGTCAATTTCCATGGTTCATTAGTTGCGATGCAAAAGTATTAATAAATTACAGTAGATTAAAGTAAACAATCGCCAGTCACCACGCGGGGATGGAATATTCAGCAGAATTAAAAACTGTTCTGAAATGGGAGAAAGAGTTCAAGTGCTCTTTTACCAAAGAAATCATAAATAGAAAAGTTGGACACTCATCCTTTAATAACACTCGACTCCGAGTATCCTTTCACTTTGTGGAAATATACGTCTTTAATTTTACTTTAAAACCAAAAAAATGTAATATAATCTTTGAATTTGAATTCGAAATGACGAATTTAAAAGTGATTTACAGTCTTCTGAACAACAAGACTGAAGTCAAGACTCTGAGTTCTAATATAGAAGTCTACTATTTTTTAACGAACGTTTATGCGTTTCCAGGGGGGGGGGGGGGGTAAATACTAAAAATCACATGAGAATTTTGCGAATGCACTTTGAATTTCTAATTCGAACCCTGATCTGTAGGTTTTTAGCCAATCACAGTCGAGATTGTATCAGTATTGTATAATAATAAAGAATTATTGGATGAGGCTGAGCAGGATATCAGAATTATTCAGACCGAGGTCAGCGTTATCTGCCTCAGCTTCGCTTCGGCAAATAACGCTGACCTCGGTCTGAATAATTCTGATATCCTGCGTAAGCTGAATTCAATAATTCTTTTATTATTCATTCTGCAACAAAAGTCAGCCATGCGAATAAAAATCAAAACAGACAAAAACGTCAAACTCAAATTTATATTTTTTATTAA
Organism: Corallium rubrum; assembly: GCA_964035015.1. NCBI lineage: Eukaryota > Metazoa > Cnidaria > Anthozoa > Scleralcyonacea > Coralliidae > Corallium > Corallium rubrum. Next base: position 43,338,987 of record OZ035997.1, read on the forward strand.
CAAATAAGCCACAAAAATAACAATATCAACACACAACAATAAAAAATACGCGGGCACCGTATGGACATGACAAATAAATGTCGTATTTGTCATGTCCAAATTTTCCACATGACAAATACGAGATTTATTTTGTCTGCGCCGAAATACGAATAATTATATGTAGGCTCTCAACCAATGAGAATACGAGAATATAGTACAATGAATAATAATAAATGTTAATTCTTCTGTAAACACTTTTACAGTGACGTTAAAATAGATCAATTAGTGCTTTGTAACAAAAATGCCCAGCTAACAAATTTACGTTGTGACAACGTTGTAACAACGTTAGACTTTCGTTGTGACAACGTTGCGTGTTAACGTTGTGGCAACGAAAATTTGTAGACAGCAGGCAAATTACGAAACAGCAACGTTTTGACAACGTTCTGACAACGTTTTATCAGCAACGTTGTGACAACGTTAAACAGTGACTTTTCGACAACGTTTTCACAAATGCTTTTATATTGATTGAATTTGCGTTCTTAATTTAGACCGTTTTCATATTACATACAGCATATATACCTAATTGTATGATTAATTAATTTGCTTAGTTTTAGTCATTAACCTTTAACAACTGAACACGCCATATTATTGATTTTGCCTGTTCGTTCACGACTCGATCGTGGAGGAAGAAAAAATATTTGAAAAATACAGGAAATACGTACGTACAGCACTTATATCAAACCATGTGTTTGCGAAAACGAGCTTACCCTGCACTCCAAACACACACGAAACAAAAACTGAAGAACAGTCAATAAACGAAAATAGGATATACCTCATATACGAACAGCGGTCATCACAGAGCTTAATTCAAAAGATTAATAATATACCGTATTATTGCGCAGAATATCAGATATCGTAACTTATCCTCCTCAAATTAAACGTTTATGTGAAATCGAACGTAACATGGCGAGATCTCGAGTGACTAACACAGCATTGCTATATCGCTGTGTTGTTTTGATAAGTCTGAATACGATTACATCATTCCCATCGATGTTTAAACTACGTTGCCACAACGTTAAACAAACGTCGGAATATAACGTTGTATTGCTACATTGATAGAACGTTGTACGAACGTCAGGATATAACGTTGTATTTCAGTGTTGGTATAACGTTTCACCAACGTCGTATGAACGTCAGGATATAACGTTGTATTACAATGTCAGTAGAACGTTGCCACAACGTTGCACGAACGTCATGATATAACGTTGTATTGTTACGTTCGTTTAACGTTGCCACAACGTTGTGACAATGTGGCAATATAACGTTGTATTTCAACCTCGCCACAACGTCGCTAAAACGTTACGACATTGCCGATTATTCACCAAACGTTGTGGAAAGGTTATCTAAACGTTAGGTCGGACCTAACCAAACTACAACTTTCTAGCAACGTTGTGACAACGTTGTGTGTTAGCTGGGTGTACACTTTGTAAATAAGCCCATTTACAAATAAAGTGACATAGTTTAATTTGACCTAGATCTTAAAGTTTTACACTGTTCATTCCATTAATACCAGTTTTGTATAACTAAACGGATCTATATAACAGTTTAAATAAAGATTATTATTATTTAATATTATTATAAAGCTTTGTTGCGATGCGGAATATCATCCGGACGAGTAAAATTAACTAGTTTAGGGGATTAATATATTAAGCCAGAGGTAATTAGTAAACAATGTTAGAATAAAGATAAAAGTTTATAAAGGGGGGACGATTGGAATTTTAGTGGAGCAAAAGAGACCTGAATGGCGGATCCGGGCATTATTTTGCGAGGAGTCCACTCAATTGGCAGGTGTGACGGTCTGAGTGTCTGAGATTGCGATTGTATATCGATTTGTGTAGCGGATGATTAACGTCAAGAGCAGTCAAACTTTTTGTCTTCAAATACTTGATTAATGAAAACTCCCAGCAGAAACTTGTGATATTGGAGTGGACTTTGATGATAGTTGTCTTTTGCCACAACATATTACCACAGGCACACGGGCTTTTCGAATGTTGTGATGCGCCAAAGTGAAACAAAACGACGTTGCTACTGTTTCTCAGCACAGATGATCCCGTATTCTCGCTGTATTATATATATCAACCAAAATCATCGCTAAATGCTAATCTTCTTCTAAACTCTAGATATATTTAATCGAATGGAACGGCCGATACAAAAATCTTAATTTGATACGTCCGAACAGTCGTCATGCATTTTGGTTCACAAACGATTCCATATAATTATGATATTTTGAAGTAAAAATACACTGAATTATTCAATGCAAGTATTGGATTTTATCCTGACAGTTTCATAAATCAGCCACAAAAGAGTTTGATTATTCTGGTCATACTGTAAGTCGATTACATAAATCGATATACAACCTCAGCACGGTGACAATCTCAGACGGCCACACCTGCAATCCATGCATTTTCGAAGATCGTAAGACAGCTAGTGATGTGGTTTTTCAAAGTCTGTTCCACTGTTCTTAAAACTGGTGCTCTGAGCATAAAAACAAAAAATTAATTATATATAAGCAATTCTCAATAATAACCGGCACTAGGAGCAACAGTTTTTGTCGTTTTCGTCTTGTGCCACTCTCCTCTGCAGAGGTGCTTTTAATGGTTATTACTTTGTGTTTCGCGCACGAATATGCATTAGGGTTAGGGTTAGGATTAGGATTAGGGTTAGGGTTAGGGTTAGGGTTGGGGTTGGGGTTGGGGTAGAATTAGAATAGTATTAGGATTAGGTTTGAGGATTAGGGTGTTTTCAGGGTCAGGGTCAGGGAATAAAATATTCGTGCGCGAAACACAAAGTAAGCACCCCCTTAAAGGGTTTATCGACATAGCGGGGATGTGTAGGGATGCGTGGGGCAAAAGGGAGAAAAGCTAGGGGTGGGGAAGGGGCGGGGGGCAATTGGACGTGAATGAATGCCTGGTTACCAAGACATTCAAAATGGAGGTTGTTGTTGGCACATACGATCAGTCTTTGTGTGCTTTGAAGCTCTGTACTGAAGACGAGGAACGTGTAAGTGAATGTCACAGAGTGTGATACACTTGCGCAAATACTCTTCTTTCTAATCTAATCTTCTGATTTCTTAGGCTTACAAATTTGAGGCGGCATTTTCAGATCATGGCCACGGAGGCTGTGTTAAAGCTGTTGCTTGTAATCAGAGGTTGTTGGCTTCTGGATCCACAGATGAAACAATTAGGTACGTAAGGTCTTAGTAAATGTTTATAGTCAACTTAATGTTAGGTCATCCAGAGAAATCATAACCTGACTGTATAAAGCCTCTGGCCGTCTGGCGTACAACCGACGAGAGTCGATGATACAAAATTAATTATTATTAAAAGGACACTAGCACAAAGTAAAGAATAAGTATTCTTATTCTGTGACTGAAGGACCCTACTATAAACCCCAACCTGAAACACTTTCTCATATGACCAGCAGGTGAGTGGTGTCGGCTACTGTGAACTGCTGTCTAGTACTATCAAATTGATGATTGCTTGATTGACAAACCAGTTACCAGTTAATAATTCAGTATTAACAACACAGTCATAGTGTCATACCGTATTTCGCTGTGTATAAGTCGACCTTGCATATAAGTCAACCCCCTATTTTTGACCAAAAAGATCGTGATTTTTGCAATACCCTGAGTGTTAATAAGTCGAGTCCCTCTATTGAAATAGTTACCATTAACCTTTAACTTGAATTGTGCTTCTTATTTCGTCGTTTTGGAGGCATGTTTACACCAGTGACAAGCATGAGGTTCAGAATAAAATGCATCGAATATGTCGATTAACATGTTGATTCATTAGCGATAAGCTGATTGGCCCATTTCCTGATGTATAGAGGACTGGGTTCTAGTATAACTTGGGCTATGGTTTCGTGCATAATTTTATGACCCTTTATATAAGTCGAGGCATCAATTTTAAGTCCTAGAAAATTGACTTATACACAGTGAAATATGGTACAGTTAATAGAAATAATAGTCGGTCCTCATCAATTAGACATTGAAGCTCAAACACTTGGAAAGATTGAATGGGATGGCCTCTGGCATAGCCATGCATGGGGATCACACGTCAGTAGAATCAATGAAGGAAGATTTAATACTGTCAAGTATTGGATCAATTAAAGTATCACTCCCCTCTCCCTAAGTGCAGGGTTCGAATTAACACATCGCGATTCGCAAATTGCAATGCACTTTTTGAAATATGCGATCTAAAACAAAAATAAAAACTCCAAAATCGTGATGCAAAGTAACCACTTCGGAGTGCCTTCCAATAACTCCTTCACAGCGTGTTTTGGTTCATTACAAAACAAAACAACAGCCTTGGATAGTTCTCACATTACATCGCATCATAACAATAAAAACGTCGTGAAACTGAAACACTGCTACTGTAAATTTATCCTTCATAATTCAGTGAGATTTTGAGCGCAAAATTACAAGTACAAACACATGTCATTTCAGACACATTTCTGACACTGTTGTTTCACCTGCAGTTTGAAACATCACATTTAATGAGTAAAATGCTTGGAAAGGTTCGAATTATGCATTGATGAGTTTGACTGATGAGCATTGTTTTTTTGCATGGCATTTCAAATTCTAGTATAATCCAGAACTCCAACGCTGATTCTGTCTGAAATACCGAAGGGGAAGTTGAAACTGGGGAAGTCAGTCCCAGCCCCCCAGTAGGGGCTACTTTTTCAACAATATTTTTGCGATGCACTTTTGAAATGTTAATTCGAACCCTGCCTGAAATTCCATCTTTTTCTTGAAGAGGCTAGAGACATGGAGTTTAATGTCACTGGAAACAATTAATGGGCAATTAAATGTATATACTAAATACTATAAATTCAAAATTATATATATTTCGATCAATTCACCACAATTACAAAATGCAACCAAAAGATAGGCTCATGCTAAACTTGAAACTCAGAAATTGTCTGCATCAAAGCCTGTTTAAAATAAAATAAAATAATCAAATACGTAATGGAAACTAGTCCTGAGAAAATCTTAAGAAAAACACAGATTTAAAATGTCAGTATAAATAGATGTTGAAAAGACTGATGTATATATAAAATTATGACAGGTGCATAAACATAAAACATATTTTATATTTCAAAAATTGCAAGCTAGAAATCCCTATTAGATTGGATAAAAAAGAACAAAACACTTACTGTCTCCTGGATTAATCCTCCACACTCAGTATAAATCACATACAGATTGGCAAGTGGGAATCATTCAAATATAATGTAAAACAGTAAAAACACTAAAACCATTCGTATTAAAAGCCTGCTATCGTCACCATTGGGTCATTCCAGAAAAGATTCATACCTCCCCCACAGAGGAAATTTGTGCCATCCGGGGAGGGGAGGGGGGTAAATCTACTTCTGATAATAGTAAAATGTACTAGGATGTCCAAAGGGAGGAGGGGGTCAACTTCACATTTCCTCCGTGGGGGAGGTGTGGATGTTTTCTGGAATGACCCATTTCTACATCCAGAGTTTGATGTTCGAAATGTTTTGGTGAAGGATATTGCACTTCACATGCCTTTATCTTTAAATTCACTAATCCAGTAAATTTCCCGGCATTAAAAAACAAAGAAATTCAGTGCTAAAATACATCATCCATCATTCATTCCACACCGGTTACCAACTGAGGCCATGTAAAAAACTGTTAAAAAGTCCTAGGGTAAGTTCCTTTCGCCATTTTATGGTGACAATTTTTTGACTGACAGGAGATAGGAGCCCACATTCTAAGTATATTATTTCTATGGCAAAGACCAGAATTTGAAAACTTATAGAGTACTGTATCAATCTTGAGCAAGTGGGCCTGATGTTGAGTGAAACTACAGTACCTATAGAGTATAGTGACTCAGAGTGACTTGAATCTGGAGTACTTCTGTAAGGTGATCCTAAGTATACTGTTGTATAAAACCACTAGCTCCTGAGATTCAAGCCATTTGAAAATGACTTTTCCATGCCCGTGACTTACATAGTTCTTTTAACTCATACCACAGAATCCCAAAAGAAACTGCCCCCTGAAAGTAGTGGCCCCCCAAAAGTAATGGTTAATTTGAGATGTCTTAAAAATTTCTGAAAGTAGTGCCCCCCAAATGTAGCACCCCACCAATATGTGAATATGATTGATGATGATAAAATGGCTTGAAAGAAGAAGGAAAAATCAAGCCAAAAACTTTATTAAGATTAGAGGATATCATGCATTTGCAGGCCTTGAGAGTAAAACAGATGCGCTCCTATAAAAAGCACTCCTCCTAGACTCAACGTGCTCAATTTACCATGCGCATACTAAATCTGAGCCAGACACAATGACCACATGCCATTTTTAAGAGAGTTTAAGCTTCACGTTTGAGAGCTCCAGCAAATGGTGGACTTCATTTTGTTAGTATAGTTTCTTACTGGCCCTCACCATTTTACATTTTGTATTTCTTCGTTATGTTGGTGATTTTACGTTATATAGTTTAAAGTGCCAATGCAGGGAAATTTCACCCCAGTTTTTTATAATTGCATTTGAAAGAACACTTAAAATGACAACGTAACTTCTTTCGTAGAATTTCGTTTCCTTGCTTCATTCTTGAGATATTCAGGTTTGTTTGATATGCAAATATGTCATACTTATGACATCACACTGCATAATGACTTTTTGAAATAGCATCAATTTTAGGATAGTCCAAATATTTTACACCCAGCTACTGTACACATGCACATTTAGTGACCAGTCATGGCTACATACATGCAAGTGCAAATTTTTATTAAGTACTTTCGATAAGCACTTTCAAAGAAAATCATACTTTTCTAAAAAGTCATTATGCAGCATGATGTCATAAGTATGACATTTGCATATCAAACAAACCTGAATATCTCCAGAATGAAGCAAGGAAGCGAAATTCTACGAAAGATGTTACGTTGTCATTTTAAGTGTTCTTTCAAATGCAATCATAAAAACTGGCGTGAAATTTCGCTGCATTGGCACTTTAACGTGAGAAGTCTTTTTCTGTGAGCGATTGAGTAAATAAGAACTTTGCCTTTGCTTGCCATTTGTCCTTTGGCATATGGATGTGAAGCTTAAACTCTCTATTGCTTCGCAGACTATGTACTTTTATCTTTCATTGTTTATTTAATAGCTTCAGTTCTGTACATCAACACGCTTAAAGTGTGAACTCTTTTGTATTTTAGTTTGTTTAGGTTTGAAAAGCGACTTTTTCCAATTTAGTTGTAGTTATACCCACAGCAGATAAAACCAAAAGTAAGGGGGCCTGCTACTTTTGGGATTCTGTGGTACCTGTACATGTATGTCGTCGATATTATCTGTCTATTAATGATTATTCATTACTTCCATCAGGAAGTTATGTTTTTACCCCTTTCTGTCTGTCTGTCTGTCTGTCTGTCTGTCTGTCTGTCTGTCTGTCTGTCTGTCTGTCTGTCTGTCTGTCTGTCTGTCTGTCTGTCTGTCTGTCTGTCTGTCTGTCTGTCTGTCTGTCTGTCTGTCTGTCTGTCTGTCTGTCTGCCTGTTTGTTTGTTTGTTTGTTTGTTTGTTTGTTTGTTTGTTTGTTTGTTTGTTTGTTTGTTTGTTTGTTTGTTTGTTTGTTTGTTTGTTTGTCTGTTTGTCTGTTTGTCTGTTTGTCTTTCTGTCTTTTTCTCTGTCTGTTTATCACCAGCCAGATATGAGACATCTCAAAAAGTATTGCACCGATTTTAATGATAGACCAATCTATTAAATTTTGGTTGAATTTGGTTGAAAAGTGGCTAAATATTTCGTAAAACTCTGTCTGTAAGCTTTTCCATGTAGAAGAAATGCTTGATTGTGCTCAGTTACACTGTACATGTCTCTTTCTTTTTTGAAACATTTTTGTATAATTTTGGTATGGGTGCAACCAAGCATTTTATTTATTCATACAGTACGTGTGTCAGTCTTGTGAGCTAGCTTGGTTAGCAGGATGGCTCATTTTCTTTTTGCGAGAAGAGATTATGCATTTTTGTAACTCTTGACAAATGCCCAGTAGACACCCAACACTTAGAAAATGTTTCTGAGAATGACCGAATAGACATCTTCCGTGGTGGTTTGCATGACCAATGCTAGTGGTAAGGGCCGTCGAGAGCCGGGATGGGCCGGGCCAAACGTTGGAGCCGTGGGTCCCCCACCGAAATCAATGTTTCAATACCGTCATCAAGTATTTAAGCGCCAGTCTTTGCATCAGAAATAAAATAACATTTGAAAATTAGTAGTAATATAACCCATCGCTAAGGACAGGAATCTGTGTTCAAGATAGCAAAGCAGATAGCGAAGAAAAGGCAGGATGTACTGTAGTTGGAGTAAACTGCCTGAAGGATGAGCGTGGAAATATAGTTGTGAAACCGGAGATGATAAAAAAGAGATGGAAATGGGATTGAGTTGACTGATCTTGTGAGGCGAGCCGGTTGAGATGACTGGGGCATGTGTTACGGAAAGATGATTGACTGGGTGAAAAAGAGCATGTCATATGAGGTGGAAGATGTGAGAGAAAGAGGAAGAGGAAGACCAAGCACGCTATGGAGTCCGGTTTTGGAGAGGGACATGAGAGGGTGTGGTCTAAAAAGGGAGGATGCGCAAGAGAGAGAGAGAAGTGGATGAAACTGCTGTGGGAAGCCGCCGGCCAACCCCTGGTGTTGTTGTATACATGTAACTCCTTGCAACTTGAATTTATCTTATTTACTTTTTGCCAAAGGTCTGTAAGTTTTACATTTTTAAGGTCTATTTATATACAACAATAATACATTTCTTGGACTAAAATGTTACGGGCCCCTATTTGCTCCGGGGTAATCACGTAGCAATTCTAGAGCTAATACATGCGAAAAGTCCCGACTACTGGAAGGGATACATTGATTAGATTTAAAACCAATGCAGGTGTACGCCTGGTTTGTTGGTGATTCTAAATAACTATGCGAATCGTATGGCCTTTGCGCCGGCGATGTTTCATTCAAGTATACATGTAGATGATCAGGGATAATTTGTCTATGTTCTTTTTTCAGTTTGTCTTCATTCAAAACACTGTTTAAACTAGTTTTGGTTTGTTTAAAACACTGCATAAGAGACAGCATTTGCATACCTGTATGTATGAGAATCAGATTGTAGTTATTAAAGTGTCATTAAGAGTAGTATGTGTGCTACCGCTTTATATAAAGCATATATATGACTATGAATTTGCAGTCTTAGCCCTTCATTCTAGCCTCCTTCGCTCATGCGGTTGTTATAATAATAATAATGGTCTTTAATTAGAGTACATCAAACGTGTATCTTTACAATCAAAATCACTCCTAAGGATTTTTCAATGTGGCTGTGTCGAGGCATATCAAAGGCGCTTTAAGCAGCCGCCATACGACACAGTTCAGACCACGGATCCCTGCTAAGCCCTAGGTGATGATTTTACGGAGAGAGGAAAACCGGAGAACCTGGCGAAAAACCCTCGGAGCATAGGAGAGACCAACTAAACTCTACTCACATGAGTCCCAAGCTCGAGAACGGGGCTGTTCCCAGACGGTCACCCATCCAAGTACAAACCCCGTTCAACCGGGCTTATTGGTGAGAGGCAGCGCCCTAACAGCACACGCCATCCGTGCTCTAGGAAGGATGCAATTAAGTTCAATCTCTGATCTACCAAACGTCTAAAAAATGGAAAATTAAGTAACAAAGTTTCAATTCAGCTAAGCCAGCTTAGCAAAAGAATTCATATTTATTGAACTAAACTTGTCTTTAATTCTTTGAAAGTTTGCATGGCGATGATAGTATTCAACTAATTCAAGATAACTTCTTGTTATATTGCTCTGATGAAGGCCTGAATCAACAGGCCAAAAGCTTAGCAAATAAATATTAAACGTGGTGTTTCCACAAAACTTAAACTTGTCTTGTTGACTTATTTTTATTATAGATATAATAATTATTATGTATATAAGCAATTATGTATAGGGCAGTCTTTATCAACATATTTTTAGCAATTTCTATTAACGCTTGGATTACCAAATAAATTTTTATATACAGTTCTCCTAACTGGTAAATATCACTATTTTGGTCACTCCAGGTATATGATTACTGAGCTTGACCGTTCGACCTGCTTGTTTCTTTCTTTGTAGACTGTTTGATCTAAAACAAAGGGTTGAGCTTGGAAGTCTGAACCAACAAGAAGGTACAGTACAGTTAGGGGCTGTTTACATGAGCTGGGAAGCTAGCCCAATTAACTGGGCTCACGCGATTGATTACGGTTTCACTGTGGTTTTGAAACTCGCATATACTAAATGTACGAAGAAGAATTGGCTTAGTTTAGATGTAAACGAATCCTAACGTTGATTAAAATCTTCTTTTGTGGCCGATGAAAGAATCCGGGCTAGCTGCCCGACTCATGTAATTGGCCCCTTAGTAATGGTGTGAATCATTCTGTATTGTATGACTAATGATTAAAAGGAAAGATGTATGTTATTTTTGGCAATTCGAGAGGAGGCGCGAAGAAGGGAAGCTAAGCTTCGCTGTTTGGGTTGACTAAACTATGTCAATGTGTCTTTCCATCTATTCTGTTTTCCGTAAAAGGTGACAAAAACCTTAGCAGTGGGAGAATGTCGTATTTTTGTATCAAAATATTGTTTTAAGTTGATTGAGAAGACCACTTACAGTAGTACATCATCACTGGTCTTTCATGGCTAGTCTTTTTGCATTATTTTGTAAAATAATGATTGTTTCTTTTATTTGTTTATTTAACGTTATGTATAGGAACTATAACCTGCCTAGCCTTTTGCAATGATACTCATCTGTTGAGTGGTAGTCAGGATGGGACAATCTGTGTGTGGGAATGTAAAACATGGGATTGCCTGAAAGTTCTAAAAGGACATCGGTAGGTTAACTCTGGGTTTTCCTTATCAGGTGGTGATTTATAAAGTCTACCCCGCAGCACCACTTAGTACCAAGTAAATTAGGTTAAGCATGAAATGCTCTAATCGTTCTATGTACTGCTGTGGTCTGTATTCATATTACAAAATAAACAAAACCATAATTGTGGATTGCAAAAATTTCCTTCTTCAATTTGCGATTGCAACAATCAACGCGTGCACGAAAACATGATATATGCATGTTGCAATCCCGTCTTCACAGCCTTCGTTTCTTTTGGTCACCACCAAGGAGCCATGGACTCTTCAAGAAAAACTGTGCATGAAGCTTAATGGTGATCCGCAATGCAAACTGCGCATGGTCATGAGTTTGTTTACATAATATTGGTTTAATCATGTTTTCAATAGGAAGTACCGTGATTCAGTTCTTTCTTCTTCTTTCTTTACACGCCCATCCCAACCACACCCTATCCGCTAAAAATAAAATTGACCTTAAAACTTTGAGAAACATCAACAAGCATATTGGTGTAAGGTTATTTTCTGCGACTGCACAGATCGCACTGTAGATTACCTTTAAGGCAGAGGCACAAATTTCAAAATAGTTAATTTCTCTTAATGAAATATTCATGTTTTCTACTCAATTTGAAATTCAGAATGCTGAAAATAGCTTCCCAAGCTTCCTAGATTGCCTGCATGCATTCAAACCCACCTATAAGTAATAAGGTGCATCCGATAATTATCTTTTGAAAAAAACTATTTTAACTTTTCACTCTGAAACCAGGAAAACCATTAAAGGAGGACAACAGTCCGTCTTGCGCATGCCCATAGGATTGTTTACGTTTTGATTTGAGTCTTTGTAATTTCGAAAATATTTTGATACTAGAAATACATAAATGCAATATCCCCTTGCTCGCTTTTACAGCAACCCCCCCCCCCCCCCCTCTTGCGCTCTTTTTTATTGGAGGCCTGGAAATAGCTACTCCTGTCGGAACGCATTCTCGTACCCAGATCCTCGCGAATGGTCGGAACGATGAAAATATAGTTTTAATTATGGTAGAATATTTGAAATAAAAAAAAAGCACTCTATTTTTTGGAAGAAAAATGCCACAAAGAACAAAGAAAAATTTAAGGATGATATTTCGTAAAATATATTGAGATGAAGAAAATTTCACGTTGCCTCCAGGATTTGAACTCAATCTCGTTCGCGTGCAAACCGACGACGTTACCACCACACTACTGAAGCAGGCATCAAAATTTTATTAAAATATTAGGGTTATACTTTACAGTTCTTTCTTCCCATGTTTACGAAGAACATCGCTTGGTATCTAAAAATATTTGCATTTTGAAAACTACTCAAAGTATATTCATTTATGGCATTTTAAATTTATTTAAACTAATATAACAAAAACAATTCTTCATTTCGAAATATGAATTGCTGAAAATGTTTTCATATACATGTTAATAAATATTTCAGCAGCATTTGCAGTCTTTGTACGTTTTACAAAAGAAGAAATGTTTCTTTTCCATTTTTATGCTAAATTATAAACAACCGCTAAGTCATATGTAGTTTTACAATAAGAAAGCCATTTAAAAGGAGATAAGACGGCAGCCACAGGTCAAAAATACAACGTAAGGGGCATGGCAGGAAAAAACATGCAATGGATATGATACGTACTTCAAGGACACACAAAACATAAAACAAAATTAACAGTGATACTGATAGATGTAAACAGGGAAACTCAACAGTTTTGCTACTAAGTGTTCGTGATTACTGAGAGCGACTGCTCTATATTTTTACCGTAGCTTTATAAACTTTTCGGCCTTTGTCTTCATTTCTTTCGAGTTTTGGTTTGACGGGTTTCGTTTTAGTCAAGTCTGAAGATTTTATATCCGTAAACGTTGATTTGTTTCTGTTCTTTTGAAAAGGATACGTATCCCAAAAACTCCTTTCTCAAGTCTTTTTGTCAAGAATAATATCAAATCTTTTTCAAATCTTTTTTGTCAAGAACTATATTGTTTCCAGTGCCCCACAATCTTCACCGCGTGTGGTCCGTCCACACATATATATATATATATATATATATATATATATATATATATATATATATATATATATATATACAAATATTCAGATCGCTCAAACTGATTCGCATTTCAACACGCGTGTAAAGTGGAGTCCACGCATGTCGAGATTAGCACCCTCACCGGGCTCCGGGCCTTCGGCCCTACGCCCGGCTCGGGGAAAAATTGATAACAGTCTTGATAAAAGTCTTGGACGAATCAGATCAAAGACTTACCACAGATTTCCCGGTTTCTAGCAGCGCAAAAGTCAAGCAACACTACTGACTAACAGCAACTTCCCGATCTGTCTTCAGGTTGCTTTCTTCTTTAAATTTTCTCCATGCATCTCCGAAAGTTTCAAATAAATATACCTTAAGGTTCGTTTGCACAAGTGATTTTGGCTGTGATGTTGCGATGTTTCCCCTTCTCACTGATATGGGATCAAATGAATTGACTTACGAATGTATCGGACTATTTGTGCATGGAAAGCTATAATGGTCAAATACTTTCGTCAATTATCCATTCCATCGCATGCGGATAAGAAGAAGCCTGTGTAAGCGGGCCTTTAGAGGCATCACTGATCACCGGTGGCATAATATTGTTCCCTGCTACTATAGTACTGACTACTATTGTAACTATATTACTTGTATGTATAGGTAATCATATGATAGCGAGTACAATTAAGGATTTACACTACAAGTGATATTTGAAAATTTTGCCAAAATTGCACGAGCCGTTAGGCGAGTTCATAGTGTACCACTGGAAATGTGAAAACTTTCCATTGGAAATTGGAAATGTGAAAACTTTCCATTGCAGAATTGGCCGCCATTTTGAATTTTATTGTCAACATCGTTCCCAGGGCCTTCTCTGTTTTTATTAATTGTACTGCAGTACAATTAATAAAATAACCGTACTCCTCTCAACCAATCAGAATGTAGTAATTTTGTCTTGCATTATAATAATACATATTACTTGTATTGCTTGACCGGCGTAGAATGAGAACGAGCATATCGGATTTGCGGTGGAGTCCTCGATAACAAAATCAAAGAACATGCGCAAAACTGGCTGTAATCCCCATTTAACTGGAAACGCGTGATAAAGGATAGTAAAAGTTATTTTTGGCTCTATTTTGGACTCATCCTTATGGTATAGTAAGAAGAGAAAAATTCAGGCAATTATTCTAAAGTACGTTGGGACGCCAATTAAAAATCGAGTTCATTAGGTCTCCTTCACTGGTCTGCCAATTAAGTATCAGATCCTCTGGGAACTTTGTGCAATACGAGTCTAAACCATTTCTCCATGCAGCAATGAGGTAGCAACCTACTCCGTCAATGACAGTCTTTTTTAGTAGTTTTAAAACTAAAATATACTTATCTAAGTGTTACAAAAGTATCTTCAGAAAATATACTTTTTAAACACGCTTTCTGCAAGTAATAATTGCTTGGTCTAAACAGAAAGTGTCAGATTAACGTTAACGAATGCGTTGGTTAAGGCTGTTTTCCGTTACAGTACGTCCACTTTGCCCTCGCGGGCGTTGGGAATATTTCAACTCCCAAGGCAAACTAAACAGTGCACGCTCCGCCCGCGCGGGCAAAGCGGACGTAATGCAAAACAGCCTTAATAACACTTTTCATGCCGTTGCTAAAGCACATGGTTTGAAGGCGAATAGTAAAAACAAATTTAAGTAAAGGAGATATTTATTTGGCGACTTAACGCAAATTCACGAACAAGCAGCTTTCATCTTGTTTAGAATCATCTTCAGGGTTACATGCAGGCCCGGATTTACCGATAGGGTTACCAGGCTATAGCCTGTAGGCCCACAATTTGGACGACCCACGTTTTTGGACGAAAAAAAATAAATTTAGACACTATTTCAAAATTTCCCCAAACTTTATTTTCCCCGAATTATATTTTAGCCCATAAACTACAAATCTTTCTGTTCAGGGCTTTCAGATAGACTTAGATGGTCTTAGATCCCAGCGGTGGCCAGAAACTCCGTTAAAAAATGGGATTTCACACCTGAATATTTTGCTCAAACGTGTCCTCAAATGCGGGAAATGCTGTTTCAGAGACCCAAAATTCAAAAAAATTCCGGGGGGCATGCCCCCGGACCCCCCTAGAAATGTGTCGTCACACTTAGACTGTAGGCCCAAAACTGGTAAATCCGGGCCTGTTTACATGAGGAATACATTTTATGAATATTCCATTTCATTGCAGGAAAAGCGTTTACAATAGTATGTTCTTGGCTTCACTCAAATTATTTTATCTCTCAATTTACTACTTTTGGTTTTTTTTATATTCATTACTTTACCAGTGAAACGGTAACGTCGTTATCAGTTCATCCTACAGGAAGACTGGCTCTTTCGGTTTCAACAGATAAATCATTAAGGTAAGAATATAGCGATTTTTAAAAATATAGGGTTTTTTTTGTTTGTGTTCTTTCTTAGTTTTAATTTTTTAGTTTTAAGTCACAATTGTGCAACGCTGTCTCTTGAAAGACCTTTTTTCATTACTTATATAGAAGTGAGCTAACGTTGAATCTATCATTATGAGCACCACAAAAACATACTCAACAAATAAATTTTTAATGCAAGCAGGACTCTGGATTAAAAGTTTTCAAACGTAGCTTAAAAAATTACTGTTTGTGCTCCAACATTTCGAAACTCTGGTCGTTATGAAGACAGATCCCGCTATTTATACTGTCACAAAACCACTGATGACGTTATCTATTAACAAGATGCAAATGCGCTTCTGGTCATAGTCCACCATCACCGCGATTTAATGACGCGTCGTGGGTGTTAATGCGCTAATGGGACCTTAAGCAAGCTAGGACGACGACGGCAAATAAGTTACTACATTTAAAAGAAAACATGGATCAGGACATCGTATATTGTATGTTTTATGTATTTTGTAAGGTCTTTAAAAGGCAGCCATAGCTTCGACAACGAGGCGTATGATAGATTAACGCTAAGTAAACTAACAACTTTTGCCGTTCCCTGCCACAATTAACGTCGTCTTGAAAACGTGAAAACGCTTCAGTTGACGTTGTATGTGCAACGAGGACGGTGTTGGGATTACTCTTTGGGACTGAAAATTCTTCAACGCTTTGTTTTGGTTGAAAAATACTATTGTACTTGGGTCGTCGTCGCGACGTTTGCGTTGTGCTTGCTTAAGGTCCCTAATGATGTGCCATGTGTGCAGACAACGTCTTTGTTGGTACCGCGGATTGGTGGTAAGAATTCCTTAAAAATTATTAAACTCCGGCTTGTACTTTGCGACCCAGACAATAAGGGTGCACTGTCGTAAAATCGAAGGTTAGTGAAACATGTGGCTCTTCGTGAGACAAAAGTACACATTGTTTCGTTCGTTGCATGTCTCGCGCGAACCATTTCACAGTGTAATATGCTATTTAGTCAAAATATGTTGCGCATGTAATCTATTTTCTGCAACGATTACAGCTACGCAAATAATAATACTGGTGCAGGTAATCACACGAGGCAGAGTTCAATTAAGATTTAATTTTCCGAGTTTTTCCGAGCTTTACAAAATTGAGCGAGTTGCGAACCATATGATTATTTAATAATGAGGGCAAAATTATTCAAGAGCTATGTTATGCCCAGAAAATGTTAAAGTACTGTACATGTACCTTATCACTGACTCGGTAACACTTTAATCAATTTCTCTCGCTTAATTACTGTACTTGTGCATGGCTTTTGTTTTCTAAAGATAGGAAAAAGTTTGAAGGGTTCTACTGTTTCACATGCCGTGATAAACTGTTTTTTAGGACATGGAATCTACTTACTGGAAGATCGGCTTACGTGACCAATATTAAGCAAGGTTAGTTAGATTAAATAAAATGTGGTTATCTATTTAACAAATAGATTCCATTTTGCCGTTGTCTGTTCAGTTATAGATGCACAGATGACGTCACAACATGGTAAGAACAACATGTTGTGGCATCTTCTGTGCATCTATAATTAACAGACAACAAAAAAATTATACAATACAAAAATTTAAATGGTTTTTATCAAAACTCTTGTCGGATTTTGGGACATGCAAAAAGAAAAAAGCAAGTCAGTTGACGTGATCTGACGTGATCCATGTGTCTGTGTCCTCTAATAGATCATGGGCAACAACCAATGAAAATATGCATAGCAACCAGGGTATTGTGTAATCACTGGTGTATTTGCAAGGGTTTGTTAACGCGCACATGGGTGTTCTTTAAAAAGACCACATTAACACAACTCGCATACTCGGATGTACCCTGCGAGTCAGCCCCTTTCCAACCCACGCAGGCTTCGGGGGAAAGTGGACTCTGCCAACAAACTCGATATTTCGTTTTGAGCATGCGTGAACGGTTGCCAGGATACTACTATTTTGGGCCCAGGCTCTAACGCGTTAATTGCTATTTTTGTATTTTACTGCTAACGTGTGTTCATAAACTAGAACTTGTTTGACCACTTTAAAACGTGACTGACTCGCCCCAAGCTTGAGGCGAAGATCGAGTTTGTTGGCAGAGCCCACTTTCCCCCAAAGCCTGCGTAGGTCGGAAAGGGGCTGACTCGCAGGGTAATTCGCATGTGAACGGTCACTAATTGTATTGGTGAAGAGAAAGTACATATAGCTATCGGAATGGAGTACCTATGCACCGTCCGCGTCGATTCTTGGGCGGTCCCGTCCTTATTTTGTGAACCTGGATATTATTTCTCTAAGAATATTAAGTATAAAAACACATTTATCTTTAAAATGCATGGCATTGTTTTGCTCAATTGATGGGGGAGAGGCATACATCAATGTGTTTTAAATTTGTGGAAAATTCCTGCATCTTCGCTCTTATTTTTTATAATTTATAACCTCTTTATCTAGTGGCGAATATTGTGTTGTGGTCGCCATCAGGAGAAACATATGCAGTTGCAACAAGAGCACAAGTCATTGTTTATAAAGTATCGGTAAATTATGATTTTTTTGTTTTGTAATGTAAATATACCTCTTGGGCTAAGGCTATGGACGGAACGGACAACGCTGTTCGTCTAACGCTTTTAGATTATCGGAAAGCATTTGACCTGATTCATCACCGAATTCTCGCTGGTCAAATTTCTAGCTTAACATTTCTCTTTTGTAAAGCTATCTGGTGATTGCTTTCCAAAATGGGGCGTGGTTTCCTTGACAGTCTCACAAGTAAAATTGTAACTTTAATTGAATGTAGTCCCATTACAGTTGTTTTGAAACAAATTCAAAACACAACCTATTCATATTTTTAACTCGTATCTTGTGTGGTGGGTGTTTGGTTTTTTTTCAGACTGCTGCTTTAGTATACACTATAGAAGCTCCAAAAATGGTGTTGGCGATGGATTTTATCGATGTAAGTATAAATATTAATAAATGCCGGGTTCTACATGTATTATGGTTTATTGAAGAAAAAAATTGATATTGATACAACAAATAATTAGTTTTCATTGACAGTTAACTACTGCATGCCCCCATTTCTCTAACTAATTATACGTTCAGTATCAAAAACATAGAATTGCCTCCAGAATCAGTAACCATTCGCATGACTGCGTTGTCTATTAACTTTTATTTTACCAAAAATAGAAAGGGACGTATAGCAATTGTAAATTTAAATTTGTGTAATTGTTTTGCTATACATTTAGTGTCGGTAAGGTTGTATATAGTATAATACTAGATTGATTTTAAGTGTGGTGTAATGTAACAGACGTTTGATATACAATCGAAATATACTTAAGGTTAAATATACTGCCGAAACAGAGAACGTAGGAGTCTAACGTTTTGAGCGAAGGCCCTTCGTCAAAGAGAAACGTAAAGAGTGTAAACAAACAATGAACTTTTATAACATAGCTTTGATATAGCAACGTTTTTGATTGACTGTCGTGCGTGCTCCATAACTCGATGGAGCACGGCAAAAAAGCGCGGGGAAAATTTCCCCAAAAAAACAGTTTTAAATTGACCCAGAAGATATAAACTGGGTCTGGGTAACCGAGTTTAAATTGTCCTTTTGGTTGGATTTTAGTGAACAAAAAAGACTTGGCTACGAAAGTAGAAAAACACAACCAAAACGATTCGCTGGCCTGTGAAAGGATTTAACGCTATGTTATAAAAGAAATGGCTCATGGTTTAGTGTGCTCCATCGAGTTATGGATGCACTTGGGAAATTTGGAGAGCACTCAAAAATCTAGAAAAAAACAACTTACACGATTTTTCCGTGCTCTCCCAATTTCCCGCGTGCATCCATAACTCGATGGAGCACGCTAAACCATGAGCCATTTCTTAATTATACGAAAGGTAATCATGTGACCAAAAATAAGCCAATCAGATGAAAATAACAATAACAAATTGATGAGATGCGAAAAATTAGCCAATCAAAGCAAAATAACAATAACAATAACAAATCGATAATGAGATGCGAAAAAAAGGAGGGGGTGTAAAAAGGATGAGCGAGAGTGAAAATAGATAAATTAATAATTTTGTATACACGTCCGTCGAACGTAAATACTCAGAAAATGTTTTTGAGCTCGAGAGATAGTTTATTCCATCGAGTACTATAACGCAAGCTAGACTCTGGACTCTGGACCCTAGCCAAGGATTAAAGTGCATATAAACCCCACACAGTTTTCAGTTTTCTGTTTATAGGACGCAAAAACAGCTGATAAGTCCTTGATTAAGGTTTTGATTTGGTCCATTCATGCCAGAGATATCTCGCTTTAAACATAGCTATTTATATGAAAAAGCCGCAAATTATAGAGGATTGGGACGAGACACCTGTGACGTCATTTAAGTCAAAAATCAAATTTAATTTGACATCATCGGCTACACCAGCCGTGTTTGAGCAACCGTATACAGCACATCTATTTGGCATTACTAAAATTATTAAACTGCAAATATTCGACGAATTTTAAAGCTAAACTTAGTATGGAAAACCTCGTGCGGACACTTCTAGTGACAGAGCGATCAGAGTTGGCGTTTCTTAAATGACGTCACGCCTTGTCGGTTCCAGGCCCTATTTTGATCATATAATATTTGCGGCAATTTTTCGCGGGACGTTCAAATTGGAGCATTTTGCCGATGTTTGAAGCATGATTTCTCCGAAACGAATGGACCAAATCCAAAACTGTAAAATAACTTATCAGTTCTTTTGCCGTTATCTATACAAACAATTAAAAACTGTGTAGGGTTTATATGAACTTTAACCTTGCCTAGGACCTAGGAACATTTTCTACGCCCCCCGTTTACACGATGCCGGTACAATTTGAAAACGGAACGAAATCATGCCGTTTAGGCCTTGCGTTTACACGATACCGGCACAAAAATGACATGAAAACGGCACAAAAGAAGACGGGTTCCTTGACGGCATGAAATGAAAACGGAACACTAACCGGTATCGTGTAAACGCCCGTGCCGTAACAGTTTGATGACGGTAATCACGATATATACGACCACAGTATTCGGGTCAGCAGTATTCACAAAGTCTTCTCCATTCTCATTGGAAGAGAATAGTCACATGCTAATCCGTCATTATATTATACCGGTACCGTGTAAGCGCGAGACTTTTTGGCATGTATTTACACACCGGCATGATTTTGTTCCGTTTTCAAATTGTACCGGCATCGTGTAAACGGGGTCTAAGTATTTGAACTTGACGAACATCCACCGAACGTTTGTTACAACTATTCCTATAGCTCATATTTACGACACGTACTGCACTGCTTTTAACCCTTTCCCGTCGGTGGGTTTTCCCTGTGAGTGTGATGAGTAAAATCATCTGGCATATTAGCCAGACCATGGTTAATATAAAATATACATGTTTTGGAAGCTCAACAAAAGTCATTGTTTTATGTTTTTGTTCAGGTTTATGGAAATTTTTGCACTTTCACGGTTACTGAACATATTGCGTTTTCTGTATAATGAAGCAATCATCCAATAGCAACGTTTGGGTTCAATCACTCAAGCGTACTGTTTAAATATTAATAAACCTAAAACAAAGGATTTGGCACCTTCATGTACCTTTCAACATGAATCGTAGCTTGATTGTTAACCGCTTTCAAGTTTGCCGGGTTTCCAAACCAATGAAACCATGTCTATTTTCTATTAACTATGGCTAGACTAAAAGGGACATAAGACTTGAGAGTTGGATGCCGCCCAGAAAGACTTAACATCACTAGCTTTAAAAACTCACTTTCGCGCTTGGGCGACGGACTCATCGAGCCCTTCCTTTTTCAGTCCGCTCCGGACGAAATGTAAAATATGCTTTAAATATATCTTCATAAAAGTTTGAAAACGCCGACCAAATATTTATAACCATTCAAAAATTATATTTTGATACAAAACCTTTCAATTAATCCGCGTACTTGCATGAACCTGCCCTATTAAGGTATTGTTATGCATGTGTAAAATGAAATTATTGGGTACGTTTGTTTCGACTGTGTTCCTTCGATATTTTTAGAATGATTTTCTGGCTGTTGGTGGAGAGATGCGAGATATTGAAATTCATGACGTCAAATCAGAAAAATGCATTCAGCGTTTGAGCGGTCACGAGTCAAGGTTTGTTCTCTGCTGACATCTAATTTTAAACCGTACAGGTTTACTATTGTGCACTGATCTAAAATTTATGAACATTAAAACATCGGCTGTGTAAAACTTTTATTAACTCGTATATCAACTATCTAATATCAACTGGAAATCAACATGACCGGTGCCTAACATGCAATGTCTTAGAGGGGTCCCACGTATTGTTCAGGGCCCTTGGCCCCATAGGGTTCCCAAACAAGTGTTTAAACATATATTACAACATCTTCCCCCCTCACAATTCAATGAGTCTATGTGGTCTCTTAACTACTCTCCCTGATCTTGTTGTAGTAGGTGTATTCATTGTTTTTGGCAATTCCTCTTGACTTGGATGGACTTCTGAATTACCTTCTGCCTGTGAAAACATCGGTTGGTCATTTGGGGTAGCAATAAGATGTTTCCTGTTTCTTCTGTAAGTATGTCCTCGATCGTCTGTTACTGAATAAGATCTGGACAGCACTTCAGCTTTTCTCCACTCTGGATCTCCACTTGATTGCATTCTGACTTTGTCTCCAGCTTTAAGTGGGGGTAAATCTCTACTTCTCTGGACATAATGTTCCTTTGTGGTATCTTGGCGTTTCTTGAGTGTTTTAAGTACTTGGTGGTTGTGTTCGACTGTCTGTGGAACAGGGAGTCGTCGATGAGTTGGTAACATTGTGCGAGTACGCCTGCTCATTAGTAACTGGGCTGGTGATACACCTAGGTCTGAAAAAGGTGTGTTTCTGTACTTGAGTAATCCCTCGAATGGATCTTTGTTGTCTGCTTTTTTTAGAATCCGTTTGGCTGTTTGTACTGCTCTGTCAGCTGCACCATTGGACTGGGGATACTGGGGAGAACTTGTGGTATGTAGAAATCCCCAATCTTTGGCAAACTGTTTAAATTCATGACTGCCATCAAACAGGTTTCTGGTGTTACTATATATTGAGGTCCTTTATCACTTGATCAGGTATGCCGAACCTTGCAAAAAACATCTTAAGGTTATTAATAAGGCAATTTGCCGTGTTCTGGCGAAGTATCTCAATCTCAAAGTATTTGGAGTAAAAGTCAGTTAACCAATAAATATGTATGTCCACCGTAGTCAAATAGGTCGGTACCTGGATCAAAAGATTCAGTAGTGTTGGTAGGAGCTCTACTTAAACAATCTGAAATCACTTGATCTTTCCCTGGTTACTGAGATAGTCTTAACAACATTCTTTGTTGTCTTGGTGGTGCCGCATTCAATGGTTTTCTGAAAATGGCTTTACCATGTACATGTACTGTACATATGTATGGAATTTCTGTACTCCTAATGCAATCGCCAACCGAACTCCCTCTCAATATTTGCATATCTCTGTTCACAACTGCTTAAAGTTCTCGAGCCATATGCAACTGGTTTGCCTTCCTGCATTATAACCCACCAAGCCCAGTGCCACTTGCATCCACATTTAACACCATCTCTTTTTTGTTATCAAAATATGCAAGGGACAGACTTGATCTTGTCAAAGGCTTCTTGTTGTGGTAGGTCCCAGACAAATGCTCTGTCTTTCTGTGTCAGCTGGGAAATTGGTCCCTGCAGTTCTGCTTTATGCTGAATAAACTTATCAAGATAGTTTATAGGTCACAGCAGTCGCAATACACCTTCTTTATCCGTTGGAGCTGGCATTTCATGGATGGCACGAATCTTTTCCAAGTCGGGTTTCAAGCCTTGTGAGGTTAGCAAATGTCCAACATAGCTTACTCCTGGAACTCCATGAGTTTAAGTTTCCCAGGGTTGAATTTCAGGCCAACTTCCCGACTTCTGTCCAGGACCATTCTTAACTTGTGGTCGAGTTCCGCTTGTTTTTTTTCCATGAATCAGGAAATCGTCAACTATAATCTCTACAGGAACTCCTTCAAAAAACATGTCCATGTCTCTTTGGTAAATATCTGGAGCAGGAGCTATTCCAAAGGGTAGTCTTGTAAACCGATATCTTCCCCATGGTGTGTTAAATGTTAATAGCTTGGAACTCTCTTCATCCATAGGTAACTGCCAGAACCCACTGCATGCATCAAGGGATGTAAATATTTCTGCGCCCGATAAACGATTTGCAACCTCCTCTATTGTGACCATTGGATGATGAACTCTTTTTAGTGCTGTATTCAGGTCTTGAGGATCTATGCAAATTCTGATGTCTCTTTGATGGTGGATCTTTCTTGTTGAGGTCTTTTGTTCTTCTTTTATCGAAAACCAGCATAGATGACACCCAAGGAGTATGCCCTTCCTCTTTAACAATTATTCCGACCATCTTCTTCCATCTCTCGGAGCTTTTCCTGGGTTGGATCCAGAGGAGCTATTGGGATCTTTCTTGGTGCATGAATAACTGGAGTCACTATACTTTGGTCTCCACTTTTCTTCTGGGTTGATGTACTATCTGAATTGATCTCTGGAATATCTAACAGTTGGAGGTTCATAAACGTCAGTACTTCTAAATCAAGGCAGGCATCACAGCTCAGTAACAGTGTGAAGTCTCCTTCAACCACAAGATATAACAGGTCAATCTTGCGGTCCTTGTACTGGGTTGAGAGGCGAACGCATCTCTTTGAATAGGCTTGGCTGCAAGCCAACCTTTCAAGGGCTAATGGATTTTTTGCAGAGGTTTCCGTGTTATGGTCTTGTAAAGGTGATATGGTATAACTGTTGCTTCAGTACCAGTGTCCGCTTTCATCTTCATATCCCGCTTGCCAGTCTTTACGGTAATCATACTTTTATTGTTTTTCTTTTTGTTGAATATTGACTCTATTTCTACTGATGCAAAATATGTCTGTATATTGTCGTTCTCTACTCCAAGATCATCATCAGATAAATTCGGTTGTTCCAGTGTATCTACTTTGGAATTCTTTGCAGGTCTTTTACATACCCTTGCAAAGTGTCCCTCACTCTGACACTTTCGACATTTCTTCTTAAATGCAGGGCAATTCTTTGGACTGGAAAACGAATGATCGAGGCCACAGAATTTACACGATGGAGTTGTTTTTCTTTCTTTGTCGCCATACTTCTTATTAACAAATTGGATACTAGGTGTATTTGGGGTACCTCCACTACTTGGCTTGGTAAATCGAAATTTCTGTGCTTCTGATGCTTCATGTGTTCTACAATAATCGTGGGCACTCTGAAGAGTGAGGTCTGCTTTCTTTAATAATTCCCCTCTTAATTCATCAGACAATACTCCCCCAACAATACGATCTCTGATAAGTGAATCTCGAAGGACTCCAAACTCACAAGTAAGTGAAAGTCTCTTAAGTTCGCTCACAAAGTTATCAATCCTCTCACCTTCTTTCTGATTTCGCTGGTTGAACACGAGCCGCTCGTAAATGACATTCCTGGCACGTTTGCAAAGTTCTTCAAATTTTCTGCAAACATCCTTAATACTACCTTTACTTTCTGATTCCTCGTAAACAAAATGACTATATTCCTCAATTGCCTCAGGACCAGCACAATTCAGTAACAAGTTTACCTTCAGTTTTTCCGATTTCTTGTCCTTCTCCGTTTTTTCTTCCTCCAGTTTTCTGATGCTTGGGCATCTAGCACCAACGGACCGGTTTCGTATGTGTTTCCCTAGCTTCAGCCATCTAGCACCAACGGACCGATTTCGTATGTGTTTCCATAGCTTCAGCCATCTTAAACTGAAACCGTTCACCCTTTCGGTGTTTCTTCTATAACAGCGTACTTTTTTTTTGTATTTAGATTTAAACTTTCACACCTGACAACATGTAAAACATTTATTACCTCGTAATTATCTAATATCAACTATCTAATATCAACTGGAAATCAACATGGCCGGTGCCTAACATGCAATGTCTTGGAGGGGGTCCCACATATTGTTCAGGCCAAGGGCCCCATAGGGTTCCCAAACAAGTGTTTAAACATATAATACAACAGGCTGCACCAAAGTCAATCGAGATATAGTCTGGAAACTCGGCAAACTTCAAAGCGCCTATAATGAGCTGTGATTTTATGTTGAACCGTACCTTACACCGTGCACATCCTTTGTTTTAGGTTTATTAATATTTAAATAGCATGGTTGAGTGATTGAACTAAAACGTTGCTATTGGACAATTCGTTCATTATACTAAAATACAATGTGTTCAGTGACCGTACACCGTGCACAAAAATGCATAAAGGCAAACAAAAAGATAGACCAAAGACTTTAGCTGAGTTTCCAGACCATATCTCGATTGACTATGGCTGCAGATGCAGCTAAGCCTTATTATTAATATACATTTTTTTCGAAATCCTTGATTGTAATTGCTCAGAAGTTTGATGAGAATTCTCGATATCTGCACTTTAAGTCGTATTATCCGCTGTGATTGTCAGATTCCGAACCCACAATGCTATTATCTGTAGTTTCTGGAGGTATTATCTCTAGGAAAAAGGACTTGTCATGCGTATGCCGACGTAACCTGTTCACCTGTTGAGCTCGACAAACCAAAGAAAAGCACGGGAAAGAAGAAAGGGAGTGATTTTCTTTACATTTTAAACTGAAAATGTATAATAGAAGTTATAGAACAATTATTGCATGAGTTCGACTTTTTTGATAGACTTCGACCGTGATAATTCTTGATATCAAAAATGCCTCATCCAATAATTGTTTAGTAACTATACGTGTTCTCTCTTACTCATTGGTTTGTTAGGGTGAAAGGCTTAGCGAGTGTCAAACATGACGACCAATCTGGAGATGCCCGAGTGCTTTTCTTTTCCGTGTCTTCAGATGGTTTGCTTATGGCATGGTCCTTTCCCAACGGCAAGGTATGCTTTTAAGATATGGTATGCTTTCAATTAAAATTGACCAAAAATCAGTTTCTAGAAAAATGTATAATTATGTTTTGCTTGTTTGTTTGTTTGTTTGTTTGTTTGTTTGTTTGTTTGTTTGTTCGTTCGTTCGTTCGTTCGTTCGTTCGTTCGTTCGTTCGTTCGTTCGTTCGTTCGTTCGTTCGTTCGTTCGTTCGTTCGTTCGTTCGTTCGTTCGTTCGTTCGTTCGTTCGTTCGTTCGTTCGTTCGTTCGTTCGTTCGTTCGTTCGTTCGTTCGTTCGTTCGTTCGTTCGTTCGTTCGTTCGTTCGTTCGTTCGTTCGTTCGTTCGTTCGTTCGTTCGTTCGTTCGTTCGTTCGTTCGTTCGTTCGTTCGTTCGTTCGTTCGTTCGTTCGTTCGTTCGTTCGTTCGTTCGTTCGATTCGTTCGTTCGTTCGTTCGTTCGTTCGTTCGTTCGTTCGTTCGTTCGTTCGTTCGTTCGTTCGTTCGTTCGTTCGTTCGTTCGTTCGTTCGTTCGTTCGTTCGTTCGTTCGTTCGTTCGTTCGTTCGTTCGTTCGTTCGTTCGTTCGTTCGTTCGTTCGTTCGTTCGTTCGTTCGTTCGTTCGTTCGTTCGTTCGTTCGTTCGTTCGTTCGTTCGTTCGTTCGTTCGTTCGTTCGTCGTTCGTTCGTTCGTTCGTTCGTTCGTTCGTTCGTTCGTTTGTTTGTTTGTTTGTTTGTTTGTTTGTTTGTTTGCTTGTCTTATGCTATCTTGTTAATCAATAGCAAGCGACATTTGTGACGCGACATTTTTAACGTTAAAAATGTCGCGTCAAAAGTGTCGCTTGCTATTGATTACGAACGAACGAACGAACGAACGAACGAACGAACGAACGAACGAACGAACGAACGAACGAACGAACGAACGAACGAACGAACGAACGAACGAACGAACGAACGAACGAACGAACGAACGAACGAACGAACGAACGAACGAACGAACGAACGAACGAACGAACGAACGAACGAACGAACGAACGAACGAACGAACGAACGAACGAACGAACGAACGAACGAACGAACGAACGAACGAACGAACGAAATCACACACAGAATATAAAGCGGTTTGAAAGTTAGCCGCGCCGACAAGCTAACTTTCAGGGCACCGCAATAGCTTTCTCACTGTTGTTCTCACCTTTTCGGCTGGCTGTTTTCATCCTAGCCAGCAAAAGGACGTTTGTTTTTTTCAGCCTATTTTCATCCCTAGCTTAATTTACTGTATAGTTTTGTACAGCTATATAGTAAATAGTAAATAAAACAACAACAGTACAGCACAACAATGGGAACCATTAAATGCACGTTTAACCTGACAAAATGATTTGATAAATAATTTTTTCAAACCTTTTTTTGGAGCCTTCGCAGGTCGCTCATGGTGGCAGTGTAAAAACATTTTGTGGGAGACTGAAACGTACCTGAAAACCGCGCAGGGGCCTGGAACTATTTGCCTCGCCGTTTGGTTTACGCGTTATCGTTCCAGTTACCACATTTTAACTTTATACCGACAATTAGTTTTATAGCCTTCCGTAGTGCTGTATTTGTGAATAATGCCAACATGAGCTCAAAGTTAATGACATTTTCGTACTGTAATATTGGATGCCTAGAATCTCAGGGAACTTCGCGCGCCTATAATAAGCTGCGATTTTATGTTGGAATGGTTTCGACCTCGCATATTATTGTTTAAACCACTTGAACCAAACCGCTTTTATTCGATTATTTCTTTATCATACCAAAAAGACGTTACCTCAACGCGCGCAAGTCTGTATAAGGTAATATGTTTCTATAGATTATATCACAATTGACTATGGAGATTACTCTATTCAATACCTTATATTTTGCTATGTTTTTTTTTTGTGTGTGTTAATAGTACGATGTTGAATTAGATCCTCTTTGTCAGTTTGAGTTGAGTGGCCGACCTACGTGTATGACAGTGTTTACTGGAGAAACTAAAAATAAAGACCTGCCTAAACTGAAACAAGAAACGAAAACAAAATCACCAAAAGAAACTGCAACTAAAGAAAAACAAGAACGGAAACACACCAAAACTAAGTCAGGTTGGTTGCATGCAGCTAAAAAAATTATTTTATATTGAAGGAGTTTGAGGTTTTTACTTCATCGGATGACTTTTATTCTTGGACAATATTTGGCGATGGAAGATTTTACGATAGCGGATGCAATTTTGCATGTAGGACAAGGATATAGATTTTTATGAACACAATGATAATTATACTGCATATCTCGGGATCAAAGTCGCCGTTTAGTTAAAATTACTGTGTTACTTGCCATAGTCGCGAGGCTGCTAACGTAAAAACTTATATACATGCATATATTGTTGTTATTTGTGTGTTCGTTTGTCCATGTGTGTATCCGTATGTCTGTCAGATTTTCTGTCAGCTTTTCTTTCTTTCTTTTCTTTCTTTCTTTCTTTCTTTCTTTCTTTCTTTCTTTCTTTCTTTCTTTCTTTCTTTCTTTCTTTCTTTCTTTCTTTCTTTCTTTCTTTCTTTCTTTCTTTCTTTCTTTCTTTCTTTCTTTCTTTCTTTCTTTCTTTCTTTCTTTCTTTTTCTTTCTTTCTGTCTGTCTGTCTGTCTGTCTGTCTGTCTGTCTGTCTGTCTGTCTGTCTGTCTGTCTTGCCTTGCCTTGCCCTGCCCTGCCCTGCCCTGCCCTGCCCTGCCCTGCCCTGCCCTGCCCTGCCCTGCCCTGCCCTGCCCTGCCCTGCCCTGCCCTGCCCTGCCCTGCCCTGCCCTGCCCTGCCCTGCCCTGCCCTGCCCTGCCCTGCCCTGCCCTGCCCTGCCCTGCCTTGCCTTGCCTTGCCTGCCAGTTCGTTCGTTCGTTCGTTCGTTCGTTCGTTCGTTCGTTCGTTCGTTCGTTCGTTCGTTCGTTCGTTCGTTCGTTCGTTCGTTCGTTCGTTCGTTCGTTCGTTCGTTCGTTCGTTCGTTCGTTCGTTCGTTCGTTCGTTCGTTCGTTCGTTCGTTCGTTCGTTCGTTCGTTCGTTCGTTCGTTCGTTCGTTCGTTCGTTCGTTCGTTCGTTCGTTCGTTCGTTCGTTCGTTCGTTCGTTCGTTCGTTCGTTCGTTCGTTCGTTTGTTTGTTTGTTTGTTTCTTTCTTTGTTTCTTTGTTTCTTTGTTTGCCTGTATATAGCCTTCTTATGAAGGATATCTCGAAAAGCATTGGATAAAAGCATTGGATAAGTGTTGGCCATGGACCAAGGAGCAACTTTATTAAATTTTGATTGAATTGGGATTGAAATTAAACGTCTGCAAGCCTGTCCATATAAAAATGAATAAATCTAAAATGCGTTAATGCGCTCATTTTCTTTTTGTGTTATTCTAATTGTTGATATTAACAAACAAACTCATAAATAGCGATTTGTCGCTTTTATCTTTCTCTATATGCGTAATACAGTCCCAAAAATCTATTAAAGTGTGCCTAAATTTGGATTCAAATGTCATTAAATAACTTGCTGGCAAAGAAATGCACTCTCAAAGTACAGTTTGCACTGCAATTAGATCATTCTTAGTAATCCGTTATTTTATTTTTAGACGTTTTATCCAAATCTGAGAATGGTAATAATGTTAAATCAAAGAAAAGGAAAAAGGCAAAAATATCCGTGAAGAAGCAATCTTAATTGGAACAGTATATAGGTACCACTTTATTAATTTTATTAATTTATTAATAAATTAATTAATTTTTGTTATGACACGCAACACAAAGATATTTTACTCTACCCGCGCTGGATGTAAAAAAAGCATTTCTATGAGTGGAAGGAAGAACACATTTATGTAAAATTGGAAATATTATATGTATTTTAAAAACGAATAATTAACGAATACTTTATGACGAAAACACAAAGGAAATCAGTATACCATATCTGATAAAAAATACTTCTGATTTACATAAACGTTAGCTTCAGAATGCTAATGAACTTACCTAGCCTGCTCGCAGGCTCTTACAAGATCGAAGAAAGGGATTGTCATCGTTATTCTTAATAATAACATACTGGTATTTTTGACGATTTTCTCTTCCTGCTTCTTGCACGATTTGCTGAATCTATTGCAATATAAGTACACTGTTTCTTCTTTTCACTCCAAGTGTAGATGATGGTTTGACTGTATATTTTTTCGCATTCTAAAATCCTTTTGCCATATATTCTAACTATAGTTTATAGCTATTATAGGACTATACCGATGCACAGGTTTTCGTGTCTCTTTTTCATTACTTTATTAATACTCAATATTAATATCATATATACTATTTTATATGAACCAAGTATTTTGCATTGATTCTGCAAAAGTGAAAGAAAATAATACAGCATTTTACTGTTGGTAACAAGATTATCAATTAACGAGCTAGACTTTCAAAATATTTCATAGTATAAATAACTATTTGTTTCTGGTATTAAAACCTTGCATCGCGCAAAATAAGTATAACCGTACTAATAATATACATGCAAAAATTTCTCAATTCTGATTGGCCGAGAGGAGTGCACTTTTAGTGTAATTCAGTGCAGAAAAATGAAATACAGTGCAAATTTTTTTAATTTTTTAAATTTGCACAAAAATCATTTTTTACTAGAAAAAAAGCTCTTCCTGTTAATTTTTTTTCATGTATGTTATTTGAACAAAGCATTTTGATTAGAAAGATTCTCTTTATGATAAATTTTTTCATGTATATTATTAACTCGTGCAATTTTGATAGTCTTTGAAAAACTCGCCCGTGCATGTTCTTTCCAAATTGCACTCGAAACCATGCTATTACCTATACATATATACTTACCAGATATTGCCTTTTCTGAGTTGGAAAGATTACAGGCCGTATGTGCACTCAATTCTGCATCTGTTATATTCAAAGGAAATAGATTTTCGCATTCTTGCTGTGGATAAGTTGGTTGTGTGACATTTTCTACAGAGACTTTGGTCAAAACTATATTGTGTTGCGCCTAAGACGTCATAGTATTAGGGTCACGCGTTTTTGAAGGATTCAAGTGCTACTCATACCTATTGTATAGTTTGAGAGCCTATAAAGCTCTTAGTATACATCACTTATATATAGAAACACTTCTAAAGTCTTTTTAGTGCAAACTTTACAGTATTGTGATGAGTGGGGAAAATTCACACGACTCAGCGATTGGAGTAAACTCCGGGACGTGGCGAGGGACGTGCGGTGTTTAATTTTTTGGGGCCTGGAACGTGCGGTGTTTAGTTTTGCAAGCGAAACAAAATGGCGGCTAGCGAAGTGAGAGGGATTTTTTCACTTTTCTGCACGAAACGGCCGCTCAAAACAAGGTTTAAAGTCTTTAAATAACATTAGTCTTAGTGAAATGATTCAATGCCGACTATATTAGTGTAAGCCGAGCATAAATAAAGGCCTTTAATAATTACTTTCTGGGTATTTGCTAGTCGAAATCTCCGGACTCATAAGATCTATCTATTTGACATTTGTGACATGACATGGCCATTTTCGCCGACCTCCCGACGTGGAGGCAAAATGCCCTGGGTACGAGGTTGACCAACTCTATCACTAAGGCTCGAGGGAGACGAAGATCGATCTTCGTCTCCCTCGAGCCTTAGTGATTTTATCCTTTCAATCTAGTCTTGTGTATTTCGAATATGATAAGGTGACTTTCCTCTTAGTGGTTGTAGAATTTTGTTAAGATATATCTTGATAACTCGTACGTAGGGGAACCGACAAAACTCACGATGGGTCTTAACGGAATACCTTGCTTGTGTATTTTTGGAAGACCATACAGTCGAGGTGTTGTATTTGTAGGATAGGTCTAACAAAAAAACGTTTCTTGGATTTAAGCATCCTTTCCAGTTTAGCTTCACAATTCTTTTCTGGATCTTGATCGAGTTTTTTATAGGTGGTTTCATCGTTCAACATATCAGTTAACTTCTTTTCATGTCTCAGTATCCATAACCACCGGAGTTTCCTTTATCTACCCTTAGGATGACAATCTCATCGTCTGATGAGAGCTCTTTCATGGCTTTGCGTTCGTTCACTGTGAGGTTATCACTTGGGGCTTTTGCATTTTTCAAAACATTTAAGGTGTGAGTTCTAATTTCAACCTCATCTGCTTCATCTAACCATGATATATATTGCTGATTCAATCTCAGCAACAGTTTCCGACGTGGGAGCAAAGTTCAATCCTTTCGATAGTCCTTATTAAAAAAAATTATTGTTTTTACCAACACCTGTGGATCACTGTTGTTGTCAACAAAAGGATCATATTGTGGTTGCCGTCAACCTAAGGGGGTGATTACATTGGCCGGGATGAGTTTACGAAATGATTATGGAGCGGGCTAGCCTAGATGAGATTTTAATTGACGTGGATGATTTCAGGCCGAAATTCGCAATGATCAAGTAAATAAGGGCAAAGTTACTTCAGTTTTACACTAATTAGTCTATTACTTATTTTGTAAGCCCATCGTTAATAAAAAGATTGTTATAGTCCTAGCTAACCCACGAAAGCGTCTTCACGAAGAGCAATTAATTTATTAAATCTTCGCTATGATGAAACACACAAACAACGTTTTGATGTTCTATTTCAGTTCCTTTCAGCACTATTTATTCACACAGTCAAGCAAACGAACGCGTATATCCAAGCGAATTCAACAGGTTTTCAGTCCGGTTTGCCGGGATGAAAACGATTACATGGACATTTTCATCCTGGTTTACCAGGCTATCCCGCTTGCCATGTAATCGAAATGTTAAAACAACATGCGTTTGATATATATAAAGCGAGCTAGCCCGGTTAATCGCCCCTAATCAATGTAATTGCTATTAAGCTATCCATCAGGCACTGTTGACTCATTTTTCTCAAACTTGGCCACTTTAGTAGCAACGCTCCAAAATACAAACTTTACACGTGAAGTATAACCTTTTTTCAACTACAAAATTTACCACAATACCAATTAAAGATTATGCAAAAAAGAATGCTTTTTTATTGGAGAACTTTAAAGTAATTACACAAACATGTTACCAAACTGTGCAAGTTTTTGTTGGAAGCGTACATCCAAACGCTTTACTGAATTCGGGAAAATTGGACAGTGGAACTCGGACTCTGTAAAGAACAATTATAAAAAAATAGATCATAATAGTAAATTATAATTGATAATAGTAATATTAATATTAATAATGATAATAGTAAACTACTAAAAATTAAAAAAATAAATTAAAAAAGAAAAGAAAGACGTAGTGGCCTAGTGGCCATCTTGATCATAGATAATAGACGAGGAACTGGATAGGAACAAAGTTTGCTCAATTTGATATGTTAATTATACAATTATAAGTGGCTACGTTCAGCTGTTACTGAATTTAAGCGGTTGTGACATCATAGCCTGCGTGCAGACTTCACCCGGTTCCGTTCCCCGGGGAACGGAAACGGGTGAAGTCTACACGCAGGCTACTTACATCAGGCCTGACGAGAAAGGGGGTCAGCATGGTCGTTAACCAGGGGCCCACAGTCGACACGAAACGATGCAAAAGAATACATTATCTGAACTGTTGAACGATAAATAATCCAACCTCGTTCCTAATAATCAACAACTGAAGTTTTTGCCATTGATCATCCCTAATAGATTTATCCGTCACTGTCATGGTGGCTATTGTACGGCTTTATTACTGCCAATGAGCCCTTAGACTTGGATCAAGTCTGTCTCTCGAGGGGACGAAGGGTCGAGCGCGCCGCGGTCCCCTCGAGAGACAGACTTGATCCAAGTCTAATGAGCCCTTCGTGGCTCTGTCATTACCGTCATGGGGCTCTCTATGGTCTTTCAATTCACTATCATGGATCCTCTTTACGATATTCGATTAAATACAACAAATATGAAGGGGTTAGGGGCCCACAAATATTTTTGGCCAGGGGCCCAAAACTTCTCTTGGCGGGCGTGGACATGCTTCTTTAATTTTTTAATTTTTTTAATCTGATTTCCATAAGATCGTCTCGATCGCGAGCTCTAATCGTCCCAATCGCCTGAATTCATCCAATCGTATTGCGCGATTCGAGAAATCTCTAGTCTTGTTGGAGAGATTTGGGTAGCCTGCAGTGCCGGCGTTATCGGGGGATTGGGGAGAAGTGAGCTGGTTACGCCTGCACTGCAGGCTAAGATTTGGGCAATCGACGTGATTGAGACGATCTTATGGAAATCAGGCTTTAACAATCTGGAATATGTCCAATTAAGTTTTCTGTTTTAAGAAGTCAGCGTAATTCTAGTTATCTATAAAGTGAGTTTATTGACCTCAAGATAGTGAATGCATATATAACCACAACCATTATCACAAAAACTGCAACAACCACAGCCACCACTACCAACAACAACAACACCAACAACACCATCACCATCACCAGCAGCAGGAGCGGCAGCAACAACAATAACAATGATACCAACAGGCACCACCACCACCAACACCACCACCACCACCACCAACAACAACAAGACTAATAATAACAACACTAATAACAACAACAACAACAACAACAACAACAACAACAACTACGTGGTTTAACCAACCCGAGGGGCGTATCACTCGAAAAATAGTGTACGCGATTTTTGGGATTTCAAAAATCTCAAGATTATTTTAAAGATTTTGGGATTTTTTAGAAATTTTTAGGGATTTTTAGAGATTTTTAAGATTTTTTTGGATTTTCTAAGATTTTTAGGGATTTTCAAAGATTTCAAGGATTTTTCAAGATTTTCTCAAGATTTTTAGGGATTTTCTCATGATTTTTAGGGATTTTCTCAAAATTCTTAGGGATTTTCTCAACATTTTCGAGCATTCTTCAGGATTTTGAGACTTTTTTTATTTTATAAGGATTTTCCGATCTAATGCTTTTAAGTATATGCACAACATACTAAAAAATAGGTACGCAATGCGTACATGTGACTACCGCTATTAAGCACAGAGAGATATCACCTTAAGAAGCAATGCATGAAAATGTGTGAAAAGCACACAGAAAACACAAACAAATGAGTTATTTTAAAGCATTTTATACATGTGTTCCTAATTTGAACATGGCACATACTATACATACATCTTTACTGGCTGTTTCCATATATTAATATATGGCATAGCATATATTAATATTATAACATGCCCCAAAGTGATCTTGTAAAATTCAATTTTTTGTATGAAGCCTGGATTGCTACTCTATTGGTGCTTTGAACAACCCAATTAACTTTATCCACTGAACAACACTATCACATACATAACTACATGTATTCAGTGGATAAAATTTTATATTAGGTTGTTCAAAGCATGATTAGTGTTGTTCTTTATCTCGGATTTGTACAACTCACCCTAGACCATATAGATTATTTTTGTGGAAACACCACGTAAAATATTTATTTGCTGAGCTTTTGGCCTGTTGACTCAGGTCTAAGCTCAGTAAATAAATATTATACTTGGTGTTTCCACAAAAATAATCCATATTACATTATCGCCATGAAAACTTTCAAAGAATTAATCACCCCAGATTATCAACATTTTACCTGTCATAAATATGCCGTCAGTGGCATTCAAGTGTTATGTATATCACTAATATTTTGTGATTCTGCTAGTATTTTGAATAAGACTGTACAATACTCAGTATCGTAGTTTCAACAGATATATTTCTTCATTTGAAGGCTTTCAATATATTCAAGGCTTTAAGTTTCCCAACAGCTCACAATAGCTTTTCAACAATTTATCAAAATGTACAATTGAGTGACACTTAGACATCAGATTATAGAATATTTTAGTACTTTCACAAGAGTCAGGCTTTTGGTGTATCTACTATTCTGTGGTCAGACCACTGTAGCAGCTCTCGTGTGCACAAACTTTGGTTTCTTAATTTCATTATACAGGATATTGAACAACACCTAAATCAAGTAAACAAAGCAGGTTTTGTAATGTCGATATAACAGTCAAGATATTTTGTCAGCATAAATTTCTTATATAC
Organism: Corallium rubrum; assembly: GCA_964035015.1. Lineage (NCBI taxonomy): Eukaryota > Metazoa > Cnidaria > Anthozoa > Scleralcyonacea > Coralliidae > Corallium > Corallium rubrum. The sequence continues at coordinate 43,375,249 of OZ035997.1, forward strand.
ATGTATATAGTGTAAATACAGGGCACTGTGATTATGATGATATATACTTCTCCAAATCAATAATAATTTATAAACCAAACACATAGGAAAATCACAAGTGGGACAAAGGTTTGATATGTGATAAACACTTGGATAGATTAAGCCAACTCTTACCTCAAACTTATCTTAAAATACTGACTTATTTGACAACTGATTCATTTCCTGATTTGTTTGATCATGAAACACTCGAAAGTTGTGTTTGATGTAATATTAATTAAACACTTAGCGGCTAGCTCGAAGTTGGTTAAAACAAACTTCTCAATATAATATAGTGAGCACAACACACACAATTCAACCAAAATTAAACTTAAACTCAAAAAGCGATTTTACCATTATAAATAATTTCTATCAAAGACTTTGGTGTATATTGACAATTTCTTCGATAAAAGAAGAAGAGCTTTGAAACAAGACACAGTTGAAGGTCCAAATTCTAGCGAACTTTATAAGTTGAATATTTCTAGTACTGCTATATGAGTACCGACCAAGTATAAGATAAACAACGTCACAGTTTTGAAACTACATGTATTTCTTACCTTGTATATTAAAGCTGATCAATGACAGAAACCGTTCCAAGAAGAAAAGATTTACAAAGTAATAATTAGCACTTTTCACAAATCAAAACTGTCCAAAATGCAAAGACGAGATTCACTTTAGTTTATTCCCCACGAAAACAACTCGAGTACTTCTCGAATACCTGGCGATCAATGGCGATCTTCTCGACTATATGGCGATCGTGCCGAATATCCGACGATAGCTGTCGAGTATGACGTAGTGAGATCCAAGACATTCAGGCACTCAAGCACTCAAGCAAGATTTCGCCGACATTATGGCTACCGCTGACCTGTCAGCGGTAGTCACAAAAATACAACCACTGACAACAAAGGGTCTATTTTTTACACCAGTGACCACTACGCCATATTAAAATGAACAATAACAAGAAAAAGGTTAACCAACGAATACAGCAAATAGAAAAGCGACAATTGTTTAATTTCTTATTTGGATAAGCGTCATATACTGCATGTTCAGACGTCCTTTATTAGCAGGAAGTTTAAAAGTATTACAGGACGTCCTCTTACTACTTTTGGTCAGGTTTTCACCTTGGACTTTTGATGGTAGAGCACACGAAGTCATATCAAAAGTCAATTTGACTCGCCACCGTGGTAAAGCTGTTTTCAAGATCTCAACAGGAACGGAAAATGAAAAGTCTGCATTCTGTACTAAAGTTGAATCGTCGATGCTTGCGACGTAATTGCCCACTGCCAAGTAACCTGGAGTAAAGACAAGGTCAACAGGTTTAAACGAGACTGTGCTAGCAACTTGATTGTCTAAGGCACGTGTTCCCTGGAACCAGTTTGCATAGACACCAATGCTTTTATAACTTTCTTTAGACAGACCAACGAAGTCTGACGAATACTGGCGCTCTTTCTTGCTGCCCGCCAAATATGAGAATTGTATTATTCTGCCAAGTAAACACTTTTCACAGTCAACTCTTGTGAATATGCAGAGATCACCTGACTTGACTGATGTTTGAGGACCAGTTCCAGTCTCTGTTCCTGTGAATATGTGGCTTGGCTGCTCTGACCGGACGCGCATGAGGCGATCACTTGAGATTTGGCAATTCTCTTGCAGCAAATACAAAGCTGTGCTCTTTCGTATGTAGGCGCCTTCATATTGAACAAAAGGTGAAACTGAAACACTTTTGGTTTTACTCTTTGTTGAGCTCTTCTTGGTCGAGTCCTTCTTGGCTAGTGTAGGTTTTTCCAGTCGAGCATGTTGCGTCTTTGTCTTGTGCCTCGTATGTTGGTATCCCACCCGATGTAGCTGCCTTTCGCAAATTTGATAACAGAAAGGTCTTCTTTGATGGATACCACCTCTTCTCGCGTCATCGTTACCTCGTTGGGAGAAGAAGAGTTATCAGCCTCTAATAAAGAACTTTCTGACGACTCATGGTCATGTTCAATTGCCCCTTGGACGACTGTTTCAACATTCTTAACCAGATCTTTATCTTCATAAGAGCTTAGATCCATGCCACAACTTTTACAAATTTGAATTGCATCTAGTTTGGCTTCGATTATTTCCTCGGTCATCTGTTCAACGCTAGGAATCGAGAACGTTCGTTCACTTTCTTCTTTTAGATGTAGTAAACGCCTTGGACCCTTGGAAAGATGATGTTATCGTCACACTCTGAGGCTGACACATACTGAAGCTTATGAATCTTATCCATTATCCCTTTCAAAGAAAAATTTACAATTGTTGAAAAAGTTGGCGTCATCGATCTAAGAAGGCGGAAAAGTTGTTCACAAGCTTGAGAACCAGTCAGCCAAATCCGCAGTGATTCTGGAGGAAAGCTACCTTGAGCCACATTGTAGACTAGATTGGCTATCATATGACCATTGAGCTCAATACAAGTGTAGGCGTTGCTATTGCTATTGCTTGCAAGCCATGATCGCCATATTCGGAGGAAGAAAATAGCTTTCCAAATCAAGTAAAGGCGCGCGAGTGGAGAAAGAGACTTATTAAAGAATGCATCTCTGATGTCTCGCATGAGCCTCAAATAAACCCTTGTCCCCATGGTTTTGAGCTTGGGATTCAGTTCCTTTAAACAATCCTCGACGCTTTGGTTGACTAAGAGAGCGATGCTTGTATAATTTTGCTTATCTTTGTTGTCGATAGATCTGTAAGTCAGTCCATGCTTCGCTTTGTGAAACTGTTTAATCACTTCAACAAGATGGCCTCTGCAGGCTACTTCGCACCCTAGAGCAACGAGGTTGGATGGGATCACCAAGCGTGTTCGAAGTTTGGCGAGTAAATGAATTGTATCTTGTGCACTGAGACTATTATTTAGTAGCTCTGGCATCAGATAGAAGGACCAGCTAGGTAGAACACTTGATGACACATGCACATGTCTTAAAAAGACCACTTTCGGTAACCATTGCCTTTAGGAAGGGCCCTGCACCATCTGCTCCATTGGTTATAACATGGATGTTGCGCTTCAAAAGTTCTTTCTGAATATAGGTCCACCTTTGAGTCACCGCCGTATGCGTGTACTTCGAATCAGTTCCAAGAACGAACAGAAGAAACGAAGGGGAGTCTACATTCACCGGCTTTGCAACAATGCAATGAGCATATTTATCAACCGTTTTTGAGTGATAAGTTTCTTTGATTTCATCGAATGTCTCCAGAACGAATGCATCACCACTAGGTAACCCATCTTTTACAGGCAAAACGAAGCCAACAAATCGACCAGTTGCAACATCATACTCAACGCGGTTGACGATCCTTGTGTCATCAAGATGAATATGAACGTACATTGGCGCCTTCCAATCTTTCAGGTGTGTTGCAAGTTCATCAAATAAAAACTCTCCTTCCTTTACCTTGGTTTTGGTTGCTACCTCACGTAGTAAAGTTGTAATGGAAGGAAGGGCATTTCCAAGATTACATTGCAACATTTGATATCCAGCTTTCCCAATTAAACAAAATAATGAAGATGCAAACTTCTTTAAAGTGTGGTCATGACGATTGCCCTTTGATGAAGTCCTTTGACTGTTTCTCTCTGCATTCTCCAGCAACCGCTTCAAAATTGGTTGAACTCCAGAATTCGTTTCATTGCCACACATTGTATTTAACTCCGTTCTGATACTCTCATTAGCATCAAGTAACTCGGAAACAGTTGTTATATCAAAGAAATCAGTTATTTTTGTCTGTCCAGGTGCGTTGGCAGCATTAATTAATGCCCGCTGGTTTCGGTAGCTTCGCTTACACCAGCGGGCTGATACACGTTTTTTGACTGTTCCTAAAGAAAAAGGATATAAATAAATTTTTTCATGATGTTCATAAGCTGGTATTTGACAAGACTGTGGACCCGAATAATATTTGAACTTGCATCTTCGAATGCACTGCTGTTGAGCTATGCATTAATGAGTCAACTGGGAACGAATTACTTTCGAGAAGTTATCCAACTTCTTAAAATGCACATATAGCATTCTAACTTCCAACAACTTTTAACAGGATCAAATACTGATCGGACCAGAGGTTTTTTGTTGTTTTCTCTTATTTCGACGAAAAGTAAACGTATCTTATAATGACTTCTCAGTTTGCTGTTACACAAGTCATACAGGAAATTACCAATTGCACGGCAATAATCTACCAATTGCACGGCAATAATCATGAAAACTCGTATTATTCTTAATTCGTAAGAGTTTTTGAATTAGTTTTTAAAGCTTGTCAAGAAGTGGCATCAAGGATTTTTGACCGTTACTAAATAGGTGGTAAGAATGTAAGCATGACGAAACAGCTATAGCAATCCATACTGTAAACAAGCACAAAATATCCTGTGGTAACACCACCTTAGCTCCTCAACAGCAACGTATCTCACGTAACAATTTAAATTAACTGCAAATATACCTTGGTTGTAGAATGTTCATTTTCATCTTGCTCATTCTCATCTGACCCCTCCTCTCGCATGTTCACATCACTTTGGTCTTCAGCGTCACTTAAGTTTTCATCTAATTGGTTGAACACAGCACTGGTGACCTGTACAATATAAAACACATCAAAATAATTTCACATTTTGACTGCAAAATTGGTACCATAGATACTTTTAATATCACAAATATTATTAATATTCAACAAGCGCTTGAGGTGTTAAGCAACAGGAAAAAACATTAAACTCTATGTAGCAAATGTGCAGCTAAAGAACATTTGACAAAAAGCAAAATTTACTGTCGACAATTGCTAAATGAACAAAAAACAATTTTACTCACTGGATCACTTAATGATTCATCTGCCTTCCCTTCAACAGCAGGCTGCTCGCTGATGACAATGGTTTCTAAAATATCAATGATATCTGTTACACGGCGGTGCGATAATATGGTGAAAGAGATATATGATGAAAGCAATATATATATAAAAAAATTCATATCTTCAAGCCACCGTCTAATGTTCCTTTCATTATATAGACACAGGCGAAAATTAAAGCAATTTAAGTTCAAAACAAACATTTTTGCTACAGTAACTCTTGTAGCTCATTAGATGCAATTTCCTGAATTTTTCTTGTCTCATTTTCACTGACTAGAAACTCTTTGAATGTCTTCATGTCATAGAATGTTTCCAATCTCAAAAATGGAAACAGTCAAACAAAAACAAATCTCACCTTTCTCTGGGGTAGGAGTAGAATTAGAGTTGTGAAAGAACTGACTGATTTCGCCATCTGCAATCTTCGTTTTCTTTCTATCCCTTTCAGTATTGCTCATCCAACAGTATTTTGTTATGTGCCTCTGGGCATTAGACAACGTATTCCTTGTGACTGGAATTAGAGCAACGATTCCTTGTGACTGGAAGAGCAACGTTAATCTTACATACTGCACACGCAAATATGTACTCTGTGCTGGATTGCGATTCCTAAGACAAAAGAAAAACTGTAAGAAAAACTGTGAATTGAGAATTATTTAGATATGGTATTAATATTCTTAAAATTTTTATTGGCAGAGCCATCCATATTTTCTGTGGAATTGTAAAGCCATTTCGGCTTTGTTTCAGTATGTCTGCAATTTGCAAGAACCTACAGGTAGCTATGGTTCCTAATAAGGCAACAGTTAAACTACAGTAAATGCTTGTTTACTATGGAAGAGGTCTATTAGAGAAAGAAAGTTTAGCTACCCCAACAGTTAACTGACACTTTTGAAATAACTTTCCACAAAAATTAAATTAATACAACTTCTTACTGTAATGGAGAAAGTGCTTTTGCCCTCAAGCCCAGCTGCCAGGATTCTTGCATCTAAATTCTCTTGTTTGCCAATCCAATTGACCATTCTTTCTGTAAGACTCTTGATAATATCACTAGAATTAGGACTGGTACTTATTCCGTTATGATTTCCCTGAGGTACACTAGTGGAGGCTGAGGTATTTTTTCTTTTCAGTGTGTTAACGGTTTGGCTTGTTGGCTTAGTCTTGAGACCAGAGTTCTTGTTCTTGTAATCTTTCTTGCTTTTCAGCTTTTCAACCGTATCAATGAATTTAACAAGAACTGGCTGCAATAAAAATAAAATCAAGGATATAATGTTTACAGCCTAATAGTAAACAGTGTGATATGTTTTTTGCAAGTAGGTCTCTTAAATTGTCAATTTATTCAAACTCTGTATACACTTCACCACAATATATCTGTAAAAAGCTGGGGAATCCCAATTTTATATTACAGATTGCCTCTGCAAAATGTTTACCACCATGTTTTTTAAAACACATGAAAGTATACATGTTATTACACAGAGAAGGCCATGGTGGGTTGTTGAATTTGGGGGATGTAGGGCAAAAGGATAAATTTTGGACACAGTGGTGTGGCCCCACCCTTTTTACACCACCATGGCTATGAAAGCAATTAAGGTTGTGCCGCATCAAATTTTTATTCTTTGGGTAAAAAAAAAACATAAGAAACATGGTCTGCTGAAATTTAGTGTTGGTAGGTGTTCACGACTACGCTGTAACTTTTTTTTGGCGTAATATTTTTTCACCAAATTTTCCACACATAAAGCCCATACATATTTAGGAAAAGTCATACAATTTCAGAACCATACCTGTACTGGTTTAAGAGATATTAACTTTTAAAATCAGCACGGGCACTTTCTGCCCCCCCCCCCCCCCCAAGTCTGGATAGGGTTAAGGTGCAAGGTCTCCCCTTGACAAGTAAAATCATCTGTCATTAGACAGAGTAAAATACTGTAACTAAGTAGGGTGCACAAGGGCACATTGCGCCTTAATGGGTTAATATGGAGATAAAAATACATACATGTACAGTAGTCCAATGTTGAACTTACCTCAAGACCTGGAATCAACATAAGTTTGTCTGGATTTCTATAGAATATTCCAAACATTTCTTCTTTGTTTTCCATAATTTCACTTACAGCCTTCACAAAATTGAAGGCCTTCTCTAGTTCTTCCTTCTGTCGAAGTTTAAGGACAGATTCAGTGGTCTCATAGCCACTGAATATAAGGATGTTTTTTATGTATTTTCCTCTTGGTGAGAAAATCTCCCAGAGTTGATCCGGTACATTAGTTCCTTGTGGCAGCATGTTTTTCTACAGTACAAACAGCAATTTACAATCATATAAGGTCTAGCTTTATAATGATTGACAAATATTTAGTCTGTGATCCCCCTAAAGTACTAAACATTACTTTTCCTTTATGGTTTCATTTAATGTCATACAAGGTGCAATATACTTATCACATTTAATTTACCACCATATTGGACACTGTCAAACCAATCAACTACAGGTACATACAGTGTTAATTTCTACTACAGTAGACCATCACCATCAACCTCATACAGATGCTACTCATACTAGTATAATATTGTGTACTTTGTTTCGATTTAATTTAGCAGCCAACCACCCACTAGTCCACCCGGGAGTCCGCCATCCCCCTCCCCCCAAAAAACCCAGAAAACTAGTGCTTTCTCAGCATGAGCATACCCGTTGTTCAGCCTGCAATTCCTGTATCTTTTCATTCAACTTCTTGCAGTTTGGACATTTAGGGTTTTCTGCCATTTCAAGTGAACCTGGAATATTTGAGAACCCCATATCAAAGTGTCCAACTTTGCAGTTATAATTCGAGTTATAATTTCCATATATACTGTATTCATACGATTATAATCGAGCTTATACTACGCTTTCAGTTGACGATTAAAAAGCTTTGTGGTTGTTACATGATTGCGAATGACAAACCATTGACTTTAGTACTGAATGACTGAGTGATCGAGCTGTACGCTAGCCTGCGAAGCAGACGGTTGTTTGGGGGGAGGGTTTATTTTTGGGGGGAGGGTTTATATTTGGGGTCGTGGAATACAGCCTCGCGTGTTTTCCGCCTGGCGGGTAATTCCGCCTTTGCGGGTTTTCCGCCTCCGGTATTCCACGACCCCAAATATAAACCTTCCCCCAAAAAATAAACCCTCCCCCAAAACAACCGTCTGCTTCGCAGGCTAGCTGTACGCCTTCACGCTCTATATGTAAATATTTAAATAAGGCATATGATAGCGAGTGCAATTAATGATTTTACACTACGAGTGATATTTGAAAATTGATCCAAAATTGCACGAGCCGTAGGCGAGTGCAATTTGGCTCAATTTTCAAATATCACGAGTAGTGTAAAATCATTAATTGCATGAGCAAAATCATATGATTACTTGTTTATTATATGCATGACAAAATTACGATATCTATCTTAATTACAGTCAAAAAGTTTTGTCTTAATTTGAATGTTTATTGGCCATACAACCACAGACAATCTTAAAACGTTATTCAAAGCAGTGAATTAATTTTTCTTTCTGGCAACTAACTATAAGTAATCACAAACTTCAAAACCAATTTACAATTACCTGAAGTGTCAATCCTTGTCGTACGCTTCGTAGTAATTCGCGCGTTTGAAAACATCTTGTTTCGTTACAACTGGACAACAAACAGTTTCACTTATGGTGAGCAGATATTACCTGTATTGATCTTCAAATATTTACATGAAATTTTCAGTTGAAAGTGTTCCACAAGTCGTTTGAAAAGTCAAAATCTTTCAATTTGAAAATACGCCGCCATTTTGAATTTTATTTTTTACCACTGTTACCATGGTAACATTAATTTGCACTCCGGAGAGTGCAATTAATGATATAATTGCACTCCTCTTAGCCAATCAGATTGCAGTAATTTTCTCATGCATATAATAATGTAAATAACGACATATAAACATACTCTCCTCGCGTACGCTTGTCAAACCCTAGATTTCTACCTCTATGAAGGCTTTAATATCAGCTGACTTTCGCTGCTCGGGGGTCTTCGTGTTCTATATGCTCTAAAAACCTTAGGCTTTCGTAGACATGCATTTGTCGTATTTATACACTGACTCTATCGAGACCTAGTCTCGAGCTTTCTACATAAATCGACTTAAATTATACAGAATTACAAAAATAAAGGTTGATTTTGATTAGACTTACCCGTATGGTCACTTGAATCATCATCGTCTAGATCAATATTTTCGACGAAATCTTCATTCATCTTTGACAAACCTCGACAAACTTTGCCTCAAATATTCTCAAACGCAAGGTAAAACGCACAAATGACAAAAGCACATGACATCCGCTCAGGAAGTGCGCCCGATTGGCATACGTCATTTGGGGCATAAACCCTAAAAACCCATGAAATATTATATATCATTTCTCGTGAAATATTATATCATGTTTCCCAAATCTACTGTAAGATTCTCAAGATTTTCAAATAATTTTGCAAGATTTTTGGGATTTTTGCAAGATTTTCTGGGATTTGTGGGATTTTTGCAAACATTTTCGAGATTTTTTAGAGATTTCCATGATTTTTAAGATTTTTAAAGATTTTTAAGATTTTTAAAGATTTTAGAGATCTTTACGAAGGTGTACGAGATTTTTTCGAGTGATACGCCCCTCGAACCAACCCATTTCTTTTCGCCACCAAACCCAATTACGATATATAATATATAAACGCTTCCTGAACCTTCTCTTACCTGACGGGATTCAACGAATGTGTGTCACGCGCTAACAAATAGGTGATACGTTCCTCTCGATATTTCGTACACCATGTCTAGCCAACAGAAACACTTTGTTATGATTAAAGACTTATTAATCAAGTGTAACCTGTAGAGTATGTACGAAAAAGTATACAGAGGGAGCGACAGATGAACTGGTGAAAATATACTAGCTCCCATACAGAACGAACAAACGAGGTTAATATTAAGGAATTTATGGCTTGTTTGTTGTTTTTTTCGAGTTCGTCTTCAAATGTTACCGTTACCTTACTTTTGAACTTAATTGTTTTGTTCGCTTGTTTTTTACATATATATAGCTAGGCAATTGTCTCGTTTAAAAATAGCAGCTTTCAAAAATAGCAACACTGCTGTCTCAGGACGTATTATTGTTTCTCTCCTCCGCAGAGGCCCTGGTAAATAATAGGGAAGGCGAAGGCGCAGAGGAAGGGTGGGAGTGAGCCGTGGGAAGACGGAAAACGAGAAAAGGAGCTAAGTTTCTTTCCCTCTTCCCGTCATTCCCCGCGCGTCTTCTCCCTAGCCTCAGCGGTGGAGAGAGTAATATATTGTTCAAAATTTTCTAACATACGTGCTCGATAAATTTGTTTTTAGTTTCACTCAATCAACTCATAATCTTTCACACGGTTCGTAAAAAAGTGTATTGAATTACCACGACCAAGAGCAATACGTTTTCTTTCGGACCTCTCAACAACCAATCAGTATGCGCCATAACCATGAAACAAATAGGCGAGTTTCAGGGTGTTGCGCGCGCATCATTTTTCAGAAAAACTGGTAAGCTCCACTCAAAGTAAACATACGTAAACAAAGTATAGATACAGTTTCTGGATGTTTAACACTGTTATTCTAACTTTGTTGGGAGCCCGCCAAGAGCCCGCCAATTCCTTTGCAAAATGATGCGCGTGCAATACTCTGAATTCGCCTATTGAGTCATATAATAACGGTAATTATTAAAATTGTTAAGATTTCCAAATATAAAGTGAGTACGTAAACATAAACGTTACCTGTGCAAAAGCAATAAAGAAAAGTTGATCATTTGTATATCCAAGAGATGGTAATTTATCTTCTTTGCCGTTTGCATCACGCCACTTTTGATAAGCCTAGTCAAGAAAAATGTCGAAGCGTATGAGGTTTAAACAGTACACGCATAAAAATCTCACAGCTTGTTAACAGGATGTTTTTGCAACAAGTTCGCAGCAGACCTGCTAGAAAGTTGTTAAGTTGTGATTTTAATAAGTCGATACAAGCTTGTTGTTGTCAACCTTGTAGCAATTTGTTAACTGCAGAGTGGTAATACGTTGTTAGAACAACTTGTCACAATTCAGGGGCTGCGGAGCCGGGGTGGCAAGGGGGGTAATTGCCCCCCACCCCCCACTTTTTTCCCTGATATTAATTTTCTTAAATTGGATAGAGTGCTTCTTTATAATATTTTTCAGTTGACATTACTCAAAAAGAAAATGTGGATCTAAAAAGTTTGAAATTCGTACTAACTTTGCCGCAAACAACTGATTACAATCAAATAGCGGGCCCCTGGCACATTAGTAGCTGACTCACATCTGCCCCCCCCCCCCCCCCCCCCCCCCCCCCCCCCCCCGCCAAAGTCGGAAAGAAGACTAGAAAAATTGGAGAAAATTAACAAAAAGAATGCGAATAGCAACCAGCTAGCAGCTCCGCGGCTATGTTGTAAGAATGTTTGTGTTTATCAATGGAACTCGTTTCTGGAACCTTAGTTCTATTTCTAAGATATTTACAAACAATGATGTTAAAGTTTAGATTGAAAGCTAAATAGATTTACAACTTTCTTATAGCAATTAAGGTTTTGGAATGCTTCTGAAATATTTTTGCTCTTCTTATAAGTTGTAATGTATAATAATGTGATAGTATAAGACTTAAATTAAAACCAGAAGGCCCCCCAAAAATCTGCGGGGCCCCTGGCACTGCGTAAGATGTTTATTCACAAGCGAAACGAAAAGCGAACAATGAGCGAGTGATTAGCTAATAAAAGACGGAAAACAAGAACGTTTATACGATATCTATTACTAGTGAAGAAAATCGTATAACCAAACCGAGAAGAATAAAGAGTAAAATATTGTTTTATAATATATAAATACGTTACCCTCCATAATGATTGTTTTCAGGGGGGGTTCAAGTGATCTTTCCACTCACCCTAAACGCATATTTCAAGCCACCGTTATCAGCAATATTTTCAGACAATGTTTTGATGCCATCCATCTAAAATCGACATAATTTAGAGAGTTTTATTACCTTTGTCAGGACATTATGTTTTTACCTTTTTTCTATCTGTCTGTCTGTCTGTCTGTCTGTCTGTCTGTCTGTCTGTCTGTCTGTCTGTCTGTCTGTCTGTCTGTCTGTCTGTCTGTCTGTCTGTCTGTCTGTCTGTCTGTCTGTCTGTCTGTCTGTCTGTCTGTCTGTCTGTCTGTCTGTCTGTCTCTGTCTGTCTGTCTGTCTGTCTGTCTGTCTGTCTGTCTGTCTGTCTGTCTGTCTGTCTGTCTGTCTGTCTGTCTGTCTGTCTGTCTGTCTGTCTGTCTGTCTGTCTGTCTGTCTGTCTGTCTGTCTGTCTGTCTGTCTGTCTGTTGCCATTAAACCAAATTTTTCAAAGGTAACTGGGATATAACGTTAGTATATATTTTGACATAGTTAAATTCCCCTATTTCCTTTCTTAATATTACATTAAACTTGTCCTTTGAAACATTTATCCTCTCATAAAAATGTAGTTTTCCTGTTGGTAAAGCAACAGACCATGATCGATAACCATTTTTATATTTAGCACAATATTAGAACTATGTACTAACCTTTCTGCCAAAGATTATAGTGTTGTCATACTGTTCAGCTAAGCAGCGCGAACGTTTGTTATAATTCTCAAGTGACGTTTTGGTCCACCAAGAACGAACGTTGCCTTTCTCGTCAAACTGGCTTCCTGAATTATCAAATCCATGTGTGATCTCATGACCAATAACCATACCAATAGAACCATAATTTAACGCTCTAAAATTTACAATATAATTAAATCGTACTTATATCAAGTATTCAAAAATCATTAATAATTCACGAGGAAAACACAAAAGAAAATCATGACCGTATCGTATCTTTATATGTGATAAAGATTTCTCCTGATTTACATAAACTTTAGCTTTGATTTTCTCGGCTTAGACAAGGTTATTTTTCAAACTAACTCCGCCAATCAACTTACCAAGTGGTTCGTGTTTGAAGCCGTATAATAAACTCGCAGTTCGTGTTTTATCAGATATAAAAACACTCGGCTTCGCCTCGTGTCTTTATATCTGATAAAACACTCCTGCTCGTTTATTATACAGTACATCAAAATAACTATTTGAAAATTAATATTGATAATAAATAGTACATTAAAAACACTGAGATGTTTGTTGAAAACCAAGGCGAAGCCGAAGTTTTTGAACAAACTTCGAAGTGTTTGGATATCCTGATGAAACACTTCTCCGAGTGTATGATATAGCATCTCATACAAATCAGTATTTTGGGGGGAAATCGGGGTAAAAGTTTGCTTTATGTAATTTCTTCCTCCGATATCCAAACCACCGACACGGTACTGATTTCCTTTGTGTTTTCCTCATGAATTATTAATGAGTTTGAGATGAACATATAACAACTGCGACTACCACGTACAACACCTACACATCATCAGCCTCTTAGCATAATTGCCTAACTCATTTTCTGGCCAAATTGAGTTATTTGCTTTAGTCAGTCATAATCAGCTGTTGCATCTGCTGCAAAAGTGACCATGTCATTAACCAATCAAAAAGCTCAATAAAAAGTTCAATAAACATTTTTTGTGTGAAATTGTTGTTTATCTGTTGTGTGAAAATCGTTGTTTTTCGTTTTTCTCAAAAGCTCTGACAATGAGTTAGGCAATTATATGCTAAGAGGCTTACGACGTACAATTTACACTATCTTGTAAATATTAAGTATAGGTTAATTAATGATCACTCGTGTGATATGGGATTTAACATCATTCGTGAAGCTTAACAGTCACTCGGGGCCGTATAACCATCTTATCCCATGACCAACCCAAAATTACATGAGAAGACAATAGCTGATTTAATTGAATTGAATTTTAATTCTGCCACACAGTATACATACATAAATAAATTAAGATAAGGAAGCCCAACTAGAAAAGTAGTATAGAACATGAGGGTACCGGCGCACTTTTTTTTTTCCCAACAAAGACAGCCCCCAGATGATCAGATTTAGCAAGGATGGTTGTTTGAGACGGTAAGCTTTTTTAAAAAATTTTTTAAGTATAAGAAAAAGGGACGAAAAGGGACCCAAACCAAAAAAAAAAATTCTGGAATTTATCAAGAAAGGATGTTTGAAAGGGGAAAATAATTTTCACGCCTCCCAAAACCCATTTTCGTCTGCTTATACTTTAAAAAGTGGGAAAAAACGGCCCACCCCTTTCAGACGCTTTTGTTGGATTTGATATGGAACACTTCAAAGCGATCAGGGTTGTGGTTTTAACACGCATCTTACTTACTCCCCGATTTCTCTTCAGATACTTTTGTCTTGTGTTGATACACATGTTTTCCCACAGTTACACCACCAGATAACAGTCCGAGACATGGTATGTACGGTGTGATCATGGCCACAACTTTACCAACGTCACTTTTCAACAGTTTGTCTTTTTGTAATTCGTTGTCTAGCTTTTCAGAGCTTTCTACGGCGTCCAAACCACCGAGAGCATTGGAGAACCTACTGATTAACATATCAGTCAGGAATTCATTAGCCCTTTCCATCCTTCTAGCCTCGTATTCAGCGTACAGCTTATCCACAACCTTTACCGACGCTTTTTTGATGTAGCCAACTGACTGAGTTATTTCACCGTCCTCTGACAGTTTTATTAGCTCACTTCTCTTCTTATTGGTGTCATCAGTTGGTGGGGGTGTTGGGCTGGTTTCCTCAGTCTTTTTCAGATCACTGACGAGCTCATCGACAAGGTTGGGGATTTCAGTAGGTATTTCCGTTTCTGGCTCCCCAACAGATGTCTCAGCTGGTTCTGCAGCAGGTGCCCTGATTTTTTTCCCGACTCTCACCGTTTTAGTTTTCTATTCGGCCATCTTACTACAGACCAGATTTTGGGATGACCACCTTATACGCGTATGGATGCCTTAACATAATCTCAAGCCTAGCATATTTGTTTTCTTTTCGGTTATCCCCGTGACGTTTTCACGGTCTAAACCACCAAGGTAGTCATCAGTGATGACCTTCATATCGGTTTTGTTGGGGTTGTAGAACGTTACCAACTTACTGATATTCTCCCTATAAGGTTTTGTGATAGCCGTTAGCTGTTGTGTGATTACGATAGTTGACAGATTGTAGTGCCGGGCGCTGAAGGCTAATTTAACCAACTCACTTGTTCTGTTTTTTACGGGTTGTCCACTGGCACAGTCGTCGAGGACTATCAATGTTTTGGATCCCTTGAATATCCGAACAACATATTCTAGTACAATCTCAACGTCGTCCTGACTACAATCCACAGCGATGAAGTCCGGGTCAGAGGTGTATTTCCAGGTACCATAGGTTTCGTTCCAGCTGAACGTTGGACAGAGCAGAACGATGTAGTCGAAGAACCTGAAGTATTCATCTTCTAACATCCTCAGGAGATACCAGGTTTTTCCACAGGCCGTCATACCAACGATCAGCATATTGAATGGGTGGTCCATTTAATACTGGATTGATTTTAGATTTTTGTTTACCATGTTCACCAAACCATCACTCAGCACAAAGATCCGACAGACTACGTTAGCCACAGTCACCTTCTTAGTAATCTCAATCAGGACTCCAGACTGTGTATTAACGATTCTTTTCCCAGTTCCAACACTGTCACGGTCTTCAATACTTCTCAAGTCAATCGCCAGAGCGAAAGCATCCTTGTAGAACTTCTGGATTGTCATAAACTGATCTGTGTTTTCCTTTCCACCAAATAGTCTTTTAGCCTCATCATAGAACCGGCTCTTTGGGATCCCCTGACTGAAGACAGCGTTGGGTACACCCTCGATTGTTAGCTTAACACTTTCGATGTTTGGATAGACGTATTTCTCACTATCAGTCCGGGTTTTATTTGTGAACATCATCACAATCCCTTTCATAGACTTTCGTGGGAGGTTAATGTGTTCGTTGATAAGGGTCGATCCAGCCAACCATTCAGTTGACTTCATCAGCGTGACGTGTTCGTAGGACAACGATCGACCAGCTGTGTACAGTGACGTTATCTCACTGGCGATGTCGGTGTTATCAATCGTCTCATACTCCAGCTCAAGGTTTTCCAGTGTGTACCCGTCAACAGATTCGCTTGACTGGGCCACCATGATGTCACTCGCTTTCGGTAGGCTAATGACATAGCGGAAGTTGTTGTACATTTCAAAGGGAGCATAAAGTCCGTGGTCCCCGAGGATCTTATCCAGTCTCACCTTCATCCTCACTCCATGGATTGTGAGCATTAGAGCGTCAGCTACCTTATCAACGTCCCCAGAGGAGGCCCCACTGTCGTCCTTAGACATCAACTTTCTCAGGTTCTCTGGACCAATCCCATACCCGACCATCTGATCCCTCACACTCTTTGGTAGCCAGAGATCCTTGTATACACCAAGGACACTTTCACCTGTGTTGTCGTAAACAGTTTCACCGGCTAGCTTAACAACCAGCCTTTCAACCAGAAGCCTGGAGAGGTTGTTTAGGAACCACGACTTGGTGTTCATGTTCTTAAAGTCGAACAATAAGTGAAAGCTACCCGGGACCAAACAACTATCAGGTTTTAGCTTTGGTATATCGATGTAGAGGTCCTCACCAGGGTTGACTTTGTTGGGGTTCATGGTGATTGTGTGTCTTGTCCGGAGTCCCTTGATCTCCGACATTCTCGCCCGTCTGAATCCGGGTAACAGCTCTGTCTGACTTCTGTTGGCCATATACTACATAACAGGTTTTATTTTCGGTTTTTGCTGTTTTTCCAATAGTCATACAATAACCACGTCATAGCTATGGCTAGAACCCACAGATTGTTGGCTAACCACGCTATTCCTTTTGCTCCCCAGGTCAGAACCTGTGCTATCACACTGAACAGTGGTGCTAACAGAGGTCCCAAACTCTTACCCAGATTAGCGAGTGCCTTAGCGAAACCACCTACAGCTCTTGCTCCCCCCGAAACAACCTTTCTGGCCGCCACAACTATTGTGGTTATGATCCCAGCTATGGTGATGGCTATGGCAGACAGACCAACCATATTTCCCTTAGCCCACCTCTTAAAACGTTCCAACCTATTCAGGTCATTGTTTTCCACCTCATCTTCTAAGATAGATATAACATCAGTGTGTTGGGGGGCGTCACCAATCCTAATTCTTATTGTGTCCGCCTTCATTTCTGCCACCTCACTGAATTTTTCATATAGCTGCCTCTTACGGGGATCTTCTTCATCAATCGCTTTTTCTCTGTAGTATCTGACTTCTGTTTCAAGGAGCTCAATCTTTTGTACACTTGTACCCTGTGGTTCGAGCATTCCAATGAATTCTCTTACTTCCTGCTCAGTTAGAAGCCCTCTCACCTGTTTTTGTAGGTCCTTCTTTCTTTCCTCAAGCGCACTCTCACTCTTTGAGACGACCTGTGAGGCTACATCGTTTACGACTTCCTGGGGGGTTGTGGGGTCGTTGTTAGCCTTCTCAATAGCCCCTGAGACTTTTTTGGAGTGTTCCTCTTCAACCTCCCTTAGCAACTTCTTGAAATTCTCAACGACTTCCCTATTACTTTTTCCCTCATTATACACAAACTTACCATTCTCAAGTTTTCTAACTCTCTCATTATTAAACTTCAGTCCGATGAGCTTTCCTGTTTTCCTACTATAAACAGGACTAACACCTAACAACAATTCACTAGATCTCACACCATCTGTTTTGTTTACCTGTATCCCAAGCGTATTTTTGATGAGTCTTTTCTTAGTCTCTGTAACATGTCTCTCATGTGCCTTAGAACCACTTTCGAGACTAAAGCTACTGTTGGGGCGGCTAGTCTCTTCTGTTACGTAGGTTATACCATCCTTAGCAGACGTTTGACCTGTCGTTACCGCTTCCTGATCTTGATCGGTGAGGCTTGTTTCGTCAGTATCTTCTTCTTCCTCTTCCCTCTCCTTTTCCTTACCGAGATCATCCATTTCGAAGTCTTCTCCCCCTTCAGCCATTATATACTAGCCTATGTACAACTCAAGCAGGACAGCCCCAATCCCAGCCGGTCGACCTACTGAATGATCATTATTCCCACGAACCCTAAAGGTCATCTTACCATAAACACCCTTTCGAATCTCAGCTTTCGACTCAATGTCTGTGTAGTGCTGTACACTTCCTTTCAGACTCTGTTCAGAGGTTATCGGAAGAGTGCCAATCAGATCACTCCTCCTCCCATTGTCCAAACTTCTCTCACTCTCAACAGCGTCACACGAGATCCTAACATATCTCAACCCTCTGTTGATGTCCACCTGATTCGGACTGTTCGTCCACCCACCACCACCATTTATCACATCGTTTTCACCAAAACCCAAAAGAAGACCCATCTTTCCGAGTTTCAGCTTTTCCGACGTTTTCACCTTAGAAGTTCCGTTGTAAACATTCTTTCCAAACTCAACCGTCCCCAACAGACCCCCGGCTAGGGTTTTAACAAACGTCTCTATCGCGTCAAAGCTGAAATAACCTTCAGGAGCGGATGTCTCCTTACCATCAAACGACACCGAATCGTTCAAACCTGATACCACATTGTTATAGTTCCAGTATACCGTAGCTTTCTTCAGCATCACCTGTGGTCTTGGACCTGTCACCATGATAGGCTGTTCGAAGTAGACAGTCTTCTCACCGTTTTCAATGAATAATGTTAACCTCATTACCCGTCTCGAGTATCCATGAGTTGTGCTTATCACCATAACCCAGCCACTTGACCAACACCATCTTCCTCCCACCAACTCTCTTTCTCCTCAACACCTTCTCCACCCTATAAACATCATCCTTTTTATCCACCGGCGACAGCTCTGAATCATAGAACTTTCCGATAATCGGCTCACCCTCAGCGTCCTCAATCTCGTAAACGTTTGGATCACCACGGATGACCTTCGTAATCCTGAAGATTTCCTCAGTGAAGTTAGCCTCATAACCTTTCGTAAATATGCTCTTGTACTTTGACACCCTTACAGTGTCTCCAACCCGGAACCTGGGTAAGGGGTGATCACCAAAGTGATGACCGAACAACGTATTCCAAACCTGATTCTCGTTTGACTTATTGACGTCCTTAGGCTTCAACATAACGACACTGTGTTTTGTGTTGTTATAACCCTCAACGAGATCGTCCAGGACATCAATCCACCTATAAGTCCCCTTGGTGTAGAAATACTTCCACATAGCAGTCTTAAGTGTTCTGTTAAACCGTTCGACGATCGCCGCTTTCTTGTCCGAAAATGTACTGAAGTACTCAACACCATGTTCCTTCAGCAGACCTTTCACACCGACGTTGTAAAACTCCTTTCCATCGTCGAACTGAGCCAGGTTGGGGTAGTCACCAAAGCGGTCTCTGAACTGTTCCAACAGCTTATCCACAGCCCCAGTCATGTTTTTCGTGTCCTTTCTGTAAACGGGAACAGCGAAAGCATACCTACTCAGAATCTCAACAGCTGTCAAAATCCAGTAATACCCCTTATTCTGGTTCTTATACTTCCCCATATCAACCAGGTCCATCTGTATCTGCTCACCAAGGTGGCTGACGAACGTCTGTCTGAACTTATGCTTTCTTACAACCGGTCTATACCTCGTGTACGTGTCCTGTGTTTTCAGCCAATCCCTCACTGCCTTCCTACTCACATCAAGACCTTCTCCCACTGCCTTCTGGTACAACCGTTCAGCCGACTGATATCCTGTTTTTGGATTGTACCATATATCTCTCAGTTCCTGTTCCAATCCAACCCCAGCGTCCATATAACCTAACCTATAATATATGGATACCGACAAACTCTACCACAAGTATTATGGGGAAAACTATGGGAAGGCAATGGAGAATATCAGAAAGGGGAATAAGTCAGCTAAGATTAATTTACTCAAGAGATACCCCCATGCCACATTATCCAAATTCACCTTTACAACAACTCTCAAAAAAGACGGCGAAATCGAAAGAAGTGACGTATGGTTTAAAAATAGTGACATCGTATCAACGAACGTAGATAGCAGCACTTTTAGGAATGACAAGTCTATGTGGATTTGGCTACATAACTATAAAGGGGAGCAAAGTCTGGTTGAGGGTGGGTTTCCTATGATATGGCTTAGCGGTGGTACGTTACAGAAAGTTCAGGGTAAGCGACACCAGGAGTCCTCGAAACACACATATCTGTCAGACAACGCCATAGACTACGACCTCAACAATTTTAGGATTTATGTTAACGGTGAGGATTACTTTATGGCAAAATTACCAGTCCTAAATCCAGGTAACCAGACGGACATCGCGGCATGGTGGAATAACAATGATCCCTATTACCAACTTATAACCGCTGTCTACCTCAGTTCATACTGCTGTGGCGTTGGGGCAGAGCATCTAAAGTTCTCAGAAGATGTCTACCCAGTGGTCTCCTCAATCATGCGTTTCCACCTCTACTTCACCACACGACGTATACTGAGACGTCTTAAGACGGAAACGAAAAGCAGTTTATTGAGAGAGTTCGGCGCGGAACACAGCGATGTGATTGACAACATGGCGAACATACCCAGACTCCGGAAGCGTAAGCTTGTACGTGACCCTGGTTATGAACATCATCTTGTTGGTAAGTGGGTGTGGCATCTCAATAGCGATTATAAGACACACTACAGAAGGTTCATCCCTTTACAGACAAATGGTTTCACCAGGGTGGGTACACAGTATTTGAATGAGTCCATCGAGGCTTATGTTTACGCCGTTCTTGGTTCACAGGCTAGAACAAGGACCAGCGTTGTTAACAAAGGTGGTGGCAGTCTCGAAACACAACAAGAATTCAGAACCTTAGTACAAGATGCTGTCGTTAACTATTCTATCAGCACTTGGATTTTGAATATGAACAGGGCAATATCAGATACTAACGTCACCCAGAACCTGGTTAGTGCCGGGGTCACTGACGATACTGAAGGAGAAAATTCCAGGATATAACAACGTTCTCAGACGTGCGTCGAAGGGCATGAAGTTTGGTATTAACTCTAAGGTCAACTACCAAGGTGTTCACAAACAACCAAAGAAGCTACACCAAGAAAACGGTTTACACTTGGAAACACTAGACGACAAACCAACTGTCCGTACACCTGACAAACCAACCGTCCGTACACCTGACAAACCAACCGTCCGTACACCTGACAAACCAACCGTCCGTACACCTGACAAACCAACCGTCCGTACACCTGACAAACCAACCGTCCGGTACACCTGACAAACCAACCGTCCGTACACCTGACAGACAACCAAAGCCAGACAATTTGGGAATCCTATTGGTCCTAACAGCTGTGTCTGGGTATTTGTTCAGTAAATACGTCCTATAGTATATGAGTCTGTTTTATGGTTACAACAGACCGATCACTAATAAACAACTCAACGATAAACTAAAAGAGGTCCTTCATACGAAGCCTGTCCCCGACTACAAGGTCATCTTTGATCTGAACGTAACCAGATCCAGTAAGAACGCCGTCTCCAAACTCAGTTTTGTTGATTACATAGAGGATAGGGGCGGTGAGATCCACTCAACCATGTTTTGGAGACCCCATAGTATCAACCCACAGCTTAACACCACCCGTGATCACCATTTCCTTTACCCTGAGTCCTCAATAAGAACAGCCTTCCACGCTAACGTACCCAGATTCATGTTCACCGATGTTTCAGTTTTCGCTGTGGTAAAGAGGAATAGTGTGAGATCGGCGTCGGGTACTTGGGAAACAATTGTTTCCAATGTCAATGTTAACGATGGTAGAAGCCTTGGGTTTAAAGCTGGGGTGAGTAACAAACTGGTTTTCGGTGGGATGACACCGTCTAGGTTTCATGAGTGTACAATTCCGGCGAAGTTCATCGGAAAAAAGGTTCTGATATCTGCCCACTGGCTATCTGGGCTTAGAGTGTCACACGTCAGGATAAATGGTGAGATACTGAGGGACTCATACACTATGTGTGACATCGATCAGATAGGGACATCTTATCTAAATGTCTTCGGGGTAAACAGCTTAAAAAGTTTTTATTCAGACATTAACTTTTACGGTATGAAGATCGTAGAGGGTCGTCTGGGAGAACCCGAGATCGGGAGGATCTGTAAGGAGGTTATGGCTGAGTACGGTCTGTAGTCGCGTCTGGGTATCTGTTCTATAGTATATGAGTCTGTTCTACGGTTACAGCAGACCGGTTACTGATAAACAACTCAACGATAAACTGAGAGCTTACATAAAGGCCCATGACCACAGAGTTATCTTCGATTTAAACGTAACCAGGGCCAGTAAAAACGCAGTGTCCAAACTCCCTCCCTCTGTTGATTACATAGAGGACAGGGACGGTGAAACCCACTCAGCTATGTTCTGGAGACCTTCCAGTATCAACCCACAGCTGAACACTGCTGGCGACCATCACTTTCTTTACCCTGAGGTGACGGTAAAAACGACCTTCCACGCTAACGTACCCAGACTCATGTTTACCGACATTTCAGTTTTCGTCGTGGTAAAGAGGAACAACGTAAAACCGACGTCGGGTATCTGGGAGGTAATCGTTTCCAATAGTAGTGACGATGGTGTCGGCAGAAGCCTTGGGTATAACGCTGGAGTGAGTGACAAACTGATCTTCACTGGATCATCACCAGATATTGGTCAAGTGGGCACAATTCCAGCGAAGTTCATCGGTAAGAAGTGTTTAGTATCCATTCACTGGCTATCTGGACTTGCTGTGTCACACGTCAGGATAAATGGTGAGGTGTTAAAAGACTCATTTTTTATCAGTAACACCGAACAATTAGGAAAACCTTATTTGGGTGTGTTCGCGCTAAACCATCGAAAAAAGTGCTACTCAGACATCAACTTTTACGGTATGAAGATCGTAGAGGGTCGTCTGGGAAATCCTGAGATTGAGAAGATTTGTAACAGGACCATGGTTGAATATGACCTGTAATTAGGATGAGGAAAAAAAGAAAAAGCGTCGTTAGCTTCAACCACATTGGTAAAAACCTCCAATCGTCTGAAGTGGACAAACTAACCCGACTCTATTCGTATTACCATAGGCTAGCGACCTGTTACAAGTGGAAACACACCCGACTGAAGAGACTGAAGATGATCCTTGAGACGGTCTCTATTGGGTTGACTGTGGTCGGGGGGATAGCCGGTGGTGTTACAGCTAACCCACTGATCCTCGGAACCATAGCCGGTCCTGGCGTCCTGATCCAGGGGTACATGACCAAGTCGGGGATGCCTGGTAGGCTGGAGAACTGTGAATTCGCTCACGTTAGCTACCACAAGGTTCTGACACAGATCAGAAGCTTCCTACGTGGGGCTTCCTACGATGAGACTGTCTTCCTATCCGATGTCCGTGTACTCGACGACATTGTGACTGAGGTCTGTCCACATTCCGACAGTATGATCACACGGTATCATAGGACCTATGACTCAGCTGAGCCTGTCGGGCCTGGCTAACGGTTCTGACGATCTCTGGTATGTAGACGTCTCGGTCATCCACACGAGCCATCCAACCGTGAAATCTGCTAGGGATCCCATTGAGGGCACCGACCACCTCCGACTCATCCGGACCGAAGTCTTCCCAGTCGAGACCAATCACCTTAGTCCCCTTGTTCCAAACCATTACAACCGTCTCTCTCATATACCTTTGTATCCGCTCTAGGTAATCCTTAGTTACACCGGCTTCACATTCCCGACCTCTCCTGAGCATTCGGTCGTAACAGGTGTCAACCGAGGCCTGTAGCAGTAGTAGAGCGTCAGGGGTTGGGAGCAGATTGTTTAGTGAGTGGAAGATCTTGGAATAATCAGAAAACTGTTTGCCGGTTATCCACCCATTACGCCAACAGTTCTTAGTAAAAACCATACAGCTGTGATGTGTTCGCTCTACAATCACATTCTCCCCCTCGTTGATTAACTCCAGAGCTCTCAGGTAGGCGTCGATTCTCTCACCGAGAAACCAGGTCTCCATTTCATACGCCCACCTCCCAGGGTCGGCGTAAAACCTTTCTAGGTACGGGTTGCTCTCAACCGGCTCTTCGATGAGATGATAGTGGTTCCTTCTAGCGAATGGTATAGCGAACGTTGTTTTTCCCACACCGATGTTTCCATCGAGGGCGATCAGTCGAGCACCGAGCTTTGTTTCAGTCATTATACCTTAGGTATACGGTACGGCTCTAAACCTCTTGTATTTTATATGAAGATTCCAAAGAGACTTATAGACGACCCATACTGATTATCTTCCACGCCCTTAGAAGAGCTATCGGGGTGATGAGACATTGTGTTAGGAGGAACCGTAGGGGAGAGTACTACGTGACTGAATCTGTTGTTGTCTGGCCGACGGTCTCAAAGATTCCTACAGATGATCCCACAGACTCCCCACAAACAGCCTCAGAGATTCCTATAGATGATCTCACAGACTTCCCAGAGACGACCTCAGAGATTCCTACAGATGACCTCACAGATGAAACATAGATTAGTGTATAGATGGCTGACGAGTCTGAAAAAAACCCGGAAGTCCCTAAGATAACATCAGTGGTTAAGACGGAAAAAGTTAAGGACCCAAAACGGGTGGAGGCTGGTAAACGACTGGCTCAAATATCGAAGGTAGCCAAGGAGAGAAAAGCCAGAGAGCGGTTGGTGGCTGAGATTGGTCCTGGGGTTGGTGGTCGGTCAGCCTATTACGGATATCTAATCGGAACCGTTGGGTTGGTTATCGGTGGGGCCTCACTTTATTACACTATGAGGCAGGAGAGAAGGGAGGTTCAGAGGCTGAAAACCATTGATGAGGAGAAGGTAATGGAGGGAACTGTCGAACCACAGAACCCCGTTCGGACTTTCCCGGTCTTAGACACCTTCGACGAATGAAATATGTGTTAGTATAATGTCAACCACCGACCGAAAAGAACTGATGAACGAGCTCTACGACGCCTCCTGATCACAAGCGGAGCTGTGGCGGTCTCCATGGCTTCGAAGAAGGTCCTGAGGGAACCTTTGGGCACTCCTGAATCTGTAAAGGGTACTGCCAAGCTGGCTCTAGCCGTTGGAATTAGTACAGTTGGGATTAAATATGCCCAGTCGAAGGGGTATTTATCGGTTGATCCGTTCAAAACAAAGTAGATGTTTTTTTCTCAGTCGAATTGACTCAGAGGGGTTAGGGAAAAGTTGGGACCAGAAGTTAAATGAATTGTAAGATCTGTGGGAAAAAATTTAGTTCGAAGGGAAATCTTACCCAGCATGTCAGACAAATTCACAACAGGGAGAAAAATTACAGGTGTGAGGACTGTGGGAGGACGTTCACGAGGGGGAATGATATGAGAAAACACCGTGGGAAAGTACATGGAGTAGATGAAGTATGTGAATCCGTCACAACATACACAAAGACCGAAACAAAAGCCGGAACTAAAACATACACAAAGACAGAAACAAAAGTTGTTACCACTACGAAAAGTCGTGGGTCTAAGGGAGAAAGAGACATTGAGGACATCTTACGTAGTTGTACAGTTGGGTACATTAGGGAAAAGACTTTCGATGGGTTAACCGGGTTGGGAGGTGGTCTACTAAGATACGACTTCGCGATACCTACAAGCTGTGGTTTCCTACTGATTGAGCACGACGGCGAACAACATTTCATACCCACCCGGTGGGGGAGTATGACCGCGAAAGACGCTGAGAAACGCTTTGATAAACTGAAACAACATGACAAAATGAAAAACGACTACGCTAGATCACATGGTTATCCCCTACTCAGGATCCCATTCTCCTACAGCGTCCATATAACTTATGAAACAATCAAAAAATTCCTAATCTCTAACGGACTAATCCGACCAAACATCCATTAGTTTATATATGGCTAGTGTGGCTGCTGGTGGACTGTTTAACGCCTTGGCCTTCGCGGGTGCCGGATTCCTGTTCTCAAAGTTAAATCACACCGGATATGAAGCTGAGATTAAGAGACACAACCACGCCCTTGAGCAGCTGGCTAGGGCAAAGGAGAAATGGTATGAAAACGAGGTGGATAAGAAGGATAGAATACAGAGGTTAAGACAGGAACTGTCTGACGCCAACGCTGACATCAACACAACGAACCACGCTCTGGATCTGCTGAGGGATAGGTTGAGACAGGCTGAGGTCCCTGGGTCGTCCCAACCAAAGCCTGAGTTGTCTGACTATTACAAACCATCGAGTGAAATGAAAGAGTATCAGGCCGTGTTTATTGGGTCTGTTGGTCTGGTTGGTGGGTATCTGATGTCTAGGTTTGTTTTGTAGGGGTTAAGGGGATTTGTTAGGGTTTAGTTATAATGTCTGTTTTCTTGTCGGACTTACCGGAGGGGCTGAAGGATTTACCGTCTTCAAGCGTTGAATGGGTCTGTAAGCAGATGGGGATTGAGTTAGTAGCCTCGGCTTGGGATCCACCCAGACGTAGTACGAAGTTGTGGTGTGGAGATTGTTCCAGATTCCGTGTGAGGGTGAGAACTGAGATGTATTCCTGTCCAGGATGTGGTGACACGGAGTATGGATATGTTGTCGGGAGATACCGGGCGGCCGGTCGTAGAAGTGAGCATTCGAGAAATAGTTGGATGAGGAAGAGACTCACCAGAGTCGTCAGGGACACAGCCGTTGACGTTGTCTTATCCGACTTTTCCAAGGTTCTTCGGGTGATGAAAAGTAAGGGTCTGATAAGAGGTCGTAATGTGTCCAGATACAATTATTACATCATCAGACTGTGCTCAAGGAGAGGGATTGGGTTACTGGGTGGTATGAAGGATCTTAGGGAGGGGAAAACGAAGGACTTGTTTGATAACAATCTGTTCGGAATTGTTTATAAGGAGCTTGGCTGGGATCGTACCCCGGACAGGTTCTGCACCGAGTTTCTCACCCCTGTTATAACGATGGATCCGAATGTTATGATCCACCAGGACGACGACTTAGACCCTAACATGTTTGACTGTCCTGATGATATAGACCCTCGTCTCTATGAGAGACTAATCGGTTATGACATAAATCAGTTAGACAGAGCCCTGAGGGGTAAGACTAAGTCGTTCAGCTGTGCTGTTGTGTCCCAACACCCACTGGAACAGGTAAACGCCCTCAGGAATGATGTGGTACGGTTACTACGTCGGGAGCTGGCTGAGATGAGGGGGTTGAAGTTCGCTGAAACGCTGGTTGTAACGCTTGAAAAGGAGGTGTCCGGCGGAACAACTTATAAGACGGCTCACTTCAACAGCCACATCAGGACTGTGATCAACGGCGGTGAGATCGGTCAGGACGTTGACACCGCGAATGAGGAGGTGGTGGCTAGAATAGCCCGGTGGATAAGCGAGGGATCTGGCTGGACAGTGGAGTCAATCGACGGTCACTACGTTAATCTGACTGTGTACAGTCCACTGGAAGGCTCCAGTTATGTCGACCTCCCTAAAGAGCTGAGGAATAGTCGGAAGGGGCTAATCAACGTTAAGAATAATGATGACAGGTGTTTTATGTGGTGTCATCTGGCTCATAAGTTTCCTGTCCCAAAAGACCCACAAAGGGTCACAAAGTACCGGGTCCATGTTAACGACTTGGATTACAGTGGAATCAGCTTCCCAGTGACTCAAAAACAGTACGACCGGGTGGAAAAACAGAATGAGATACGTATCAACGTCTTTGGTTATGAAAACGGGCTAACCTTTCCGGTTTACGTATCAGAGGAACGGTTCACCGACCTCATGAACCTCCTGATTATAACCAACGAAAACAACAGACATTACGTCCTCATCAAGGACTTTGATAGGTTTATGTACAACAAAACAAAACATAGGAGGAGAAAACACTTCTGTGTTTACTGTCTCCAATGTTTCAGTTCAACGGAGGTTTTGGATAGGCATAAGGTTGTGTGTATCAGTGTAAATGGTAAACAGGCTGTTAGGATGCCTGACCCCGGTAAGAACGTGTTGAGGTACAATAATTTCCACAAACAGTTAAACGTTCCGTTTGTTGTGTACGCTGACTTCGAGGCGATCACGGAAAAGGTCGACAGACCGGAGGTGCCGGAGTCAGACCGAGAGGAGAAAGAGAAAAAACCATACATGGAGAGGTACCAAAAACATACTGATTGTGGTTATGGGTATAAGGTTGTCTGTTGTTATGACGACAAATACAGCAAACCTGTTCAGGTGTACAGAGGCCCTGGTGCTGTCAACAAGTTTATCGGAAAGATGTTGGAAGAAGTGGAGTATTGTAAGGGTATCCGGAAAGAGCACTTCAACCAGGATATGATTCTGACTGATTCCGACAGGGCGGACTTCAGAGACGCTATAAAGTGTCACATCTGTGGGCGAGAGTATGTAGCAGAAGACGTTAAGGTCCGGGACCATTGTCATGTAACGGGAAGATATCGGGGATCGGCCCATCAGCTCTGTAACAGAAATCATAGAATGACTGATAAAATACCAGTCATCTTACACAACCTTAGGGGTTATGATAGTCATCTCATCATGGGAGAAATCGGAAAGTTCGGACAGGAAATTAATGTCATTCCGAATAATATGGAGAAGTACATGGCCTTCATGTTAGGTAAGAACCTTGTGTTTCTGGACAGTTTTCAGTTCATGAGTAGTTCATTGGAAAAATTGGTGGGAAATCTCCCAGGGGACGCCTTTAGATACACAGCTGAAGAATTTGGTCCCCGGTCAGACCTGATGAGGACGAAGGGTGTTTACCCCTATGACTACATGGACAGCTTCAGTCGGTTTGAGGAAATGGGGTTACCACCAAAGAGTGAGTTTTATAGCATACTAAACGATGAGGAAATATCAGACACTGATTACCAACACGCTTTGAAGGTTTGGGAGTCGTTTGGAATGAGTACAATGGGGGACTACCATGACGTGTATCTAAAATCAGATGTGCTGCTGTTAGCTGACGTCTTTGAGAACTTTAGGAAGACCTGTGTTCAGTACTATGGGTTGGACCCCTGTCACTATTTCACCTCACCTGGGTTGGCATGGGACGCTATGCTGAAGATGACTGGGATTGAGCTGGAGCTGATGACTGACATCGACATGTTCCAGTTTATCGAGAAAGGACTGAGAGGTGGTGTCAGTTACATAGCCAACAGATATGGGAAAGCCAACAACCCATATATGAAGGGGTATAGTGAGGACGAGGCTGTGAAGTATATAATGTATTTGGACGCCAATAATCTATACGGTTGGGCCATGAGTCAGTGCCTTCCGACTGGTGGGTTTAAGTGGATGAGTGAGGGTAAGCTGAAAAACCTGGCTTGGGAACTTCCGGAAAATGACAGTCGGACTGGAATGATACTTGAGGTTGATCTTGAGTATCCTCCTGAACTCCACGATCTACACAACGACTACCCATTAGCCCCTGAGAAGATGGAAATACGGGAAGATATGTTGTCGGAGTATTGTTCTGAGATTAAAAGGAAGTTCGGTGTCAGTGTTGGTGGTGTCAGTAAGTTGGTAACCAACCTGATGGGAAAGGAAAGGTATGTCGTCCACTATAGAAACCTACAGCTGTACGTTAGGCTTGGAATAAGGGTGAAAAAAGTTCACCGGGTTTTGTTGTTCAATCAATCGGGGTGGCTGAATCAGTACATCGACTTCAACACGGTGAAGAGAACTGCTGCCAGGAACGCCTTCGAAAAGGACTTCTTCAAGCTAATGAACAACAGCGTCTTCGGTAAAACAATGGAGAACCTGAGAAAGCGTGTCGACGTCCGGTTGGTCACGTGTGAAGAAAAGCTGTTGAGGCTGGCTTCCAAACCAACCTTCGTATCCGCTAAAATATTCAACGAAAACCTTGTTGCCGTTCACAAAATTAAAGAAGTTCTTACGTTAAACCGACCGGCTTACGTTGGTATGTGTATTCTAGATCTATCGAAGGTATTGATGTACGATTTCCATTACAACTATATATTAGAAAAATATGGAAACGATGCTAAGTTGTTGTTTACAGATACGGACAGCCTGACATATGAAATCAAAACAGAAGACGTTTACAAAGACTTCTGGGCTAATAAAAATATTTTCGATAACTCGGACTATTCAGAAAGCTCACCTTACTACAACAATTCAAACAAAAAAGTCATTGGGAAAATGAAGGACGAAGCGGCTGGCGTTCCTATAGCTGAGTTCGTTGGTCTCAGAAGTAAAATGTATTCGTATTTAAAAGACAACGGAGCAGGTGGCAAAACCGCGAAGGGAATTAAAAAGAGTGTCACTAAGAAACAAATTAAACATGAAAACTACAAAGACACACTATTTGGTAAGAAACAAGTGTTTCAGAAAATGAAAACAATTCGAAGTGTAAACCATGAGTTAGGTAGTTATGAAATAAATAAAATATCACTCTCATGCTTTGACGACAAAAGATACCTGCTGGGAGACGGGATTAACTCCTACGCGTATGGACATAAAAGCATCATTTCGTAGAGTCGTTTCGGCTGATATCAAGCCTCATCAGAACACCTAACTAAATTTGTTTGTCGACTTCCATCAAACGATAAGAAAGCGTGTCGCGTTAAAACCTTAAATATTCACCATCGGAAACCGATTGTAGCAGTCGGAAACCGATTGTAGCAGTCAGAAACCGATTGTACCCATCGGAAACCGATTGTAGCAGTCGGAAACCGATTGTACCCATCGGAAACCGACTGCACCCATCGGGAACCGACTGTACCCATCGGAAACCGATTGTACCCATCGGAAACCGACTGTACCCATCGGGAACCGATTGTAGCAGTCGGGAACCGATTGTAGCCATCGGGAACCGATTGTAGCAGTCGGAAACCGATCGTAGCCGGCAAAAGCCGATTGCAGTCAACAACAAGAAACTATTTCTTAAAAGAAATAGCTGTTTCGTTCCGGTCAGTCGTTTATGAGGGGCTGTTTCAACAGCAATGACGAATTTTAGCTCAACTAATTATTTCCCCCATGTAGACTGGCGCGATTAATTCAGACGATTTTTGTTTTGCATATAAACAAACTAGAAATATGCTGAAGCGAGAAGATTATAATAAAACTACAAAAAAATAATTTAAGCTTCGTCTAATAAAACGAACACACATTTCAGACGTTGTACCGTCTGATCATGACGGATTACTCTCTCCTCCGCAGTCCAGAGGGCAGGCTCTATTGATTATTTCAGGTTATTCGCAGACAGTCGCATAAATTCGACTGAATTTAAATGTGACGTGCTAGTGGTCTCACGATTTTCGTGAGAACGCAATTATTTTGGCAACGTAAATCTTCTATTCAGTAGCAATACTCTTCTGACCGTCTATAGGAGGAAAATAAAACGTTACCAAAATAATTGCTTTCTCGGGAAAATTGCGAGACGCTAGCATGTCGCATTTAAATTTCATGCAGCTGATTTATTTATGACACCGCGGTATTTATTGGATAATTGCCAATAGCAAATCCATAAATTTCCAAGGCCAAAAGGATCAATATAAATTAGGTCAATAACGGACTATCATCATTTTCGTCGTCATAGGTCATAGTTTAATTCTCGAATCAGAATAATCCATTTAGATGGGCCACAAATGAATGATAACGAACTTCTAGCCTCAAACTATTGACATTGTTCATAAAATAGCTATATTTTAAAATTATTAAACACGCGTGAAACAGTGCGACTGACCTTTTGGAACGCGCAGTTGCCATACATAACGAATGCATTCTCGAGTTCAACGAGAGGAAAGTTCCTACTTTCTACAGCACAAGATTGATGATTCGCTTCGCACGGGATTGTTTACGTCTTCAAATTACTCTAGATCAGCAATATTTTCACTTCGTTTTGGCGTTTAACCACGCCTCCAACTAAATTTTTTATGCGGAATTTTGATTTCATTGGATAAGATCACAGTTATGTCAACAACACTGCACTACGATTGGACGATTTTCATCTGTGATGACAGTTTCTTTTGTGATGTCAATGGAAAGCTAATACAGTAACAGTTTCGTTCCTGCGGGGAACGAAACAAAAACCGATCGTAGCCGGCAAAAGCCGATTGCAGTCAACAGAAACCGATTGCAGTCAACAGAAACCGATCGTAGTCAACAGAAACCGATTACAGCTGGCAAAAGCGATTGTATAGTCAACAGAAACCGATTACAGCTGGCAAAAGCTGATTGTAGCTGACAAAAGCTGATCATACCCAACAGAAACCGATCACAACTAACAAAGGCCAACTGTAGCCGGTAAGGTATATATTTTTACCCACTTATGTTTGTAGATCACTCTCTCTTAGTGTAACGATAGGAAAATAATCCAGCCGCCATGATAAACACTATTAAATACTCCCCAGTGAAAACAATTACCTTACCACCAGCTGTTTGTATTTCTGTCCACGGTACTGTGTCTCTTCTCTCCGATGGATGTAAGTTTTTTCATTTTTTAGCCTGATGAACTATATCAGATCCCTTCCTGGTTAGACCTACAGACAGACCAGTTACTAATGCAATCGCTCCCAAACCAATAGCAGTCACAACTCCAGCCTTCCTCAGTTTCTTACTTAGGTTAGCCTTAGTCCACTCATCATAGTGTGTTCTGATACCATCCCTTAGTAAATCATCATCCTCCCCAGTTAAAGCCCGCCCAATTGTTCGAAAATCACCTCCCAAATATTTCACAGAATAATCGATAACCAAACCAGACTCACTAAACTCCCTGGATATACTTAATATGTTATTATCAATCAGATAGTCAACAAACATTGGGTCAGTGCATTGTGGTTCCAGTTCCAGTATATTTGTAAAAAAATCCTCACAGTTTCCATATGCAGCCCTTCTTCTTATCCTCTCAGTTCTGTTTTCTGACACATTATTTACAGTGGGACCATCAATAACATAACCAGACCCAACACTATTATACTCTGAAAAGTCCTCCAAAGCATCAGTACCCCCAAAATCTGTTTCCTCCTGACCATTTTCAGGATTTGGGTCTAAGTCATGATTTAGGTCTAATGGTTTAAGTTCAATTCCCTCCATATTAAAATTGTCATGATTACAAAAAGACAAACTGTTGAAAAGTGACGTTGGTAAAGTTGTGGCCATGATCACACCGTACATACCATGTCTCGGACTGTTATCTGGTGGTGTAACTGTGGGAAAACATGTGTATCAACACAAGACAAAAGTATCTGAAGAGAAATCGGGGAGTAAGTAAGATGCGTGTTAAAACCACAACCCTGATCGCTTTGAAGTGTTCCATATCAAATCCAACAAAAGCGTCTGAAAGGGGTGGGCCGTTTTTTTCCACTTTTTAAAGTATAAGCAGACGAAAATGGGTTTTGGGAGGCGTGAAAATTATTTTCCCCTTTCAAACATCCTTTCTTGATAAATTCCAGAATTTTTTTTTTTGGTTTGGGTCCCTTTTCGTCCCTTTTTCTTATACTTAAAAAATTTTTTAAAAAAGCTTACCGTCTCAAACAACCATCCTTGCTAAATCTGATCATCTGGGGGCTGTCTTTGTTGGGAAAAAAAAAAGTGCGCCGGTACCCTCATGTTCTATACTACTTAGAAACCATAAAGCTTATCTAGATTTGGGCTACCTCAGCTACAAATTTTGAAAAAAAATTAACATCCTGGAATGAAGGAGTCAAAGAGTTTCTGGATAGTATATAAAAATTACGGGAAAAGATATTAGTGTTCGATTGATGATTAAATATTTACAAACATTACAAACTAATTACAAATGGAATAATAAACAGTGAAAATAACAAGTGTATGATTTAAAGACAGAAGAGAAGATACTTTTTTAATTTATATTTGAATGAATAAATAGATATTTGAAGCATTACGAATGTCTGAGCTCAACGTATTAAAAAATGCAAGACTTTGATAATAGATTGAAAATTGTCTAATATTTGTTTTACAAAAAGGTACATAAAATAAACACGAATTTCGTGTTTCATAATTATGTACTTGATTGGTTCGTAATAAAAGATTATCAAAACTTGGAGGTAGTGAGTTTGTTTCACATAAATACATAAACTTTCCTAAATAAAAATAATAAATTGACTCATACTTTAAAATCACACGTTCCTTAAATATAGGGTCTGCATGTGCATCAAATGCTTTTTTATCAATAATTCTAATTATTCATTTTTGCAGCTTATGCAGCATTATGTATACTAACATCCTAACTTCAATTTTTAATGATTTACATAATAATTTATACGTAACTATATACAGTAATTTATTTTGTTAAATATATATATATATATATATATATATATATATATATATATATATATATATATATATATATATATATATATATATATATATAATAAAGCCTATATAAAGGCTAAAATGTTTTATTAAAAAAGGAATTCCGAAGGTCTAAATGTTTCTGACTATATACAGTCATTATCAGGACTAAAGAAAACGACGGCCAAAGCCTGCATCAAGCTTTACATAGTGCTAAATAAGTTATTCATAAAAGAAACAGTTTTGCAATATATAGCACTTATTTGTTTGTTCAAAGGTGGGTTTTTGCTTTTTTAATTGTATATGGAATCTATGTCAGTCATCTTGTTTAATTCAACAATAATTTTAACACCAACTGCGCCACACCGTTGTTGTAATTGTAACAAAACCAATATTGAAAAGGGAGAAGGAGGAGAACACATCTCAAGTGTCCCTGCATTTTTTCCTGGGTAGCAGGGATGAAAACTACCATATAGGCCAGCTCGCTTATCAAGATCACATGAACAGGCCCCTAGACGTGCATGCATCCATATCGAAAGAATATACATTACGCGCAGTCCCAACAGACACAAAACGTTTCACTTACTTGAGTCTTTTGCTGTGGTAGAAAGGTTCTCGCAGCATTCCCAGAAGAATATCTGAAACATAAATATAAAAATACAAAAACTTGTGAAGTAATAAAAAAATGTTACATGTAACAAAAATTTAAAAACGAAAACTGCCAAGAAACTAAATAAATGAATGAAAGCAGGAAGGAAGGAAGGAAGGAAGGAAGGAAGGAAGGAAGGAAGGAAGGAAGGAAGGAAGGAAGGAAGGAAGGAAGGAAGGAAGGAAGGAAGGAAGGAAGGAAGGAAGGAAGGAAGGAAGGAACGAACGAACGAACTATTATGTCATTTTATTTTTGCTCAGCGACTTACACATCATATTTGTTTGGGGATTGTAAAATGCATTGACTTCGACAGGTGGGTAAGGAAATCTACGCAGCAAAAAATATAAACAGACTAACAGTAAACGTGACGTCATACAGTATCAAAGTGCCATGAGGGTACCATCGTGATGTAATCGGCACGAGGTCGTAATGTAATCAACATATGTATCGTCATGCGTCATGACACCGCCATGTGATCGTAATATAATCGTCATAAGATCGTGGTTTAAATAGTTATGAGATAGTAATGTGATTGTCATGAGATCGTGATGTGACCAGTAAGCCTTAAAATACACTCTTTATACCTGTTGTTATCTGTTGGTTTTCCCAACTTATTTATTTCATTCAGAAACATAGCTTCCCGAACATTTAACATGGTTTGAAAGAAACCAAGCGAACTGACATAAAACTGCAAAAACAATCCACGACATTAGTCCACAACATATTTAACAACATCATAACACACAGAAATAAAGTTTAAAGTCTGCTTGTCAAATGAAAGCAGTTGGACCCACATTCTTTGTGCTAGAGATTGAATAAAAAAAAGGTAACCATAGTATAACCCTGCTTCCCCCAGCATTCTCATGTAAAGTTTTGTAATCGATCGCAATAGACTATATAGAGTAACCCCTCTAAAAGAATGGTCCGTATAAACAAGTCTAGATCTTAATGCACTTTTAATGCGATAACAATATTCGTTTAAATACTTACCTTTTCGTAAAGTTCGTTCAGTTTAGCAGCATTTTTAATAAAAGCTGGGTAGCCAATAATTTGTTCCATGGCATGTAGCTGGACAGGAAAAAAAAGTCGATCATAACTAAACTTGTAATATATATATATATATATATATATATATATATATATATATATATATATATATATATATATATATATATAGCTGCGGCAGCTGCTCATTGTGTATGTATGTATGTATGTATGTATATATATATATATATATACATACATACATACATACATACATACATACATACATACATACATACATACATACATACATACATACATACATACATACATACATACATACATACATACATACATACATACATACATACATACATACATACATACATACATACATACATACATACATACATACATACATATACATACATACATATACAATGAGCAGCTGCCGAGCTGCATGTTGGACATTTATAACGCGAGCCAAAGGCGCGCCGTTGTTTCGGATGCGCGGAATCTTGTATACGACTTGCCCAATTCACACATCTAACTGTTTAGATTTATCAACAAACTTTGAGATATAAACTGTTTATTTATAAGCTTAAAGCTTACAAAATCGATCGGAAAATTTTCGAAATAAACGCATGCATTTAAAGATTAAGTGAAGGTCCTAAAACAGTATTTAAAATAGATGTAAAGCGATTCGAGCTAGTGACAAACAATGCAGTAATTTAAACACAACCAAAACAGACTTGTAACACGTTGATATCAAGCCGGTTTGTCATTATTTTAAGTCTTATTCTATGTTATAAAATAAATGGTTCGCGGTTTTACTTGTGCTCTCACAACTTTTATCCATAACTCGTCGCAGCAACCGTTCAAGTCTGAGCAAGATGTTATATGCATTCTTACTAACCTTAATACGAGTTTGAGTACGTGTTGCATTGTCCATCCATGTTTGTTCTTCCAAGCCTTCAACAAACTGATTCTTTATCTCAATAAATAATTCTACCGCCTAAAAATTCATATAAACGCTAGAGGACAATGTGAGATCACAATGTGAGACAATGTGAGACATAAGACAATGCGAGATCTCTTAAAAATATTTAAATTGTAGTTAGGTTATTATAGTTATTAGGTATTATAAAATATTTTAAATAATTTATAGGTACTCTACGTATTTGTAATTGTTTCTATATATTTGTAATTATTTTTAAAAATGATGCACGGCTCACTGGAAGAGCATGTATTAATGAAGTGATACCGTGTTCAAATAAAGATGATTGATTGATTGATTGATTGATTGATCGATCGATCGATCGATCGATTGATTGATTGATTGATTGATTGATTGATTGATTGATTGATTGATTGATTGATTGATTGATTGAGGACCTATCTTAACATAATCGTTGCGAGAGACGTTACACGAGCCATTATAGCGTAATTCTTCGTTCGTTCGATCTTTGACTCGTTCGTTCATTCATTCTTCTCTTCTTTCTTATATTCCTACTTTACCGCTGTACACCCTTTCCTAATTCCTTCATCTTTCCTTTTACACCTCCTTTTTTGTTGTTTTTTCCCCTTTGTCTTTGTTTCTACTTTCCTCCTTTTCTTCCTTCCTTCCTTCCTTCCTTCCTTCCTTCCTTCCTTCCTTCCTTCCTTCCTTCCTTCCTTCCTTCTTTCCCTCCCTCCCTTCCCTCCTTAAAGAAGGAAGGAAGGAATGAAGGAGGGAAGGGAGGAAGGAGGGAAGGGAGGAAGGAGGGAAGGGAGGAAGGAGGGAAGGAAGGAAGGACGGAAGGAAGGAAGGAAGGAAGGAAGGAAGGAAGGAAGGAAGGAAGGAAGGAAGGAAGGAAGGAAGGAAGGAAGGAAGGAAGGAAGGAAGGAAGTAAGTTAGTTAGTTAGTTAGTTAGTTAGTTAGTTAGTTAGTTAGTTAGTTAGTTAGTTAGTTAGTTAGTTAGTTAGTTAGTTAGTTAGTTAGTTAGTTAGTTAGTTAGTTAGTTAGTTAACTTTGAGAATAGTTCGGCTACTCAGATGCGATCTTCAGGTGTGAAACTCTGCCGAGTAGCAATTATTCTCAAAGTTAACTATTTGTCTGCTCTCGTATAAATATTGAGCACTTTTGGAAACCTTACAAACACGGATTTTCTTTGTGTTTTCCTCATGAATTATTAATGAGTTATATATATATATATATATATATATATATATATATATATATATATATATATATATATATATATATATATATATATATATATATATATATATATATATATATATATATATATATATATATATATATATATATATATATATATATATATATATATATATATATATATATATATATATATATATATATATATATATATATATATATATATATATATATATATATATATATATATATATATATATATATATATATATATATATATATATATATATATATATATATATATATATATATATATATATATATATATATATAGATAGATAGATAGATAGATAGATAGATAGATAGATAGATAGATAGATAGATAGATAGATAGATAGATAGATAGATAGATAGATAGATAGATAGATAGATAGATAGATAGATAGATAGATAGATAGATAGATAGATAGATAGATAGATAGATAGATAGATAGATAGATAGATAGATAGATAGATAGATAGATAGATAGATAGATAGATAGATAGATAGATAGATAGATAGATAGATAGATAGATAGATAGATAGATAGATAGATAGATAGATAGATAGATAGATAGATAGATAGATAGATAGATAGATAGATAGATAGATAGATAGATAGATAGATAGATCACAGTACAAGAGTGGCAATAATTGCATGAAAGCGAGGCTATGGTGACTGTACATTGCTCCAAGCCGTGCTACAAGTTTCATAATTTTGGAGTATCCCACCCATATTTGTTTAACTTCAGAACTACGTATTCTTCTCTAAACAAATATGGCGGGGTATTCCAAAATTATGAAACTTAGAACATAGCTTGGAGCAATGTACTTACCGTAGTTTGCCCTCCCCATGCAATCGCAACTATCTTGAGAAAACGCCTATTCATGCTGTTGCACTGCACAAACAGACCTTACCCTCTCCTGGGTATCTTCAGACAAATATGCATTGGAATAAAGTAAAGCTGTGGCATATTCAAATACTGTGTTGGTTATTGAACCACATATCTGCCATCTGGGCGTTGATATTTCTTTTCCAGTAAGAATTTTCATAAATTTGTTGTTCGCGTCTCGTAATGACTTCGGCAAAGTGTTGATGAATTTATAAACCACATTCCACATGATTGCGTCGGCAAGTAAACTAGAAAAATAAAGCGTAATGCCTGGTTTCCATATAGAAAGAAGTGTAAAAAGCTTGGTTTACATATGAATTGTTGTAATTTAGTCTACGATTTATCGGTGGTTGATTGCGATTTTTACAACTGTGCTTCCATATAGTT
Organism: Corallium rubrum; assembly: GCA_964035015.1. Taxonomy (NCBI): domain Eukaryota; kingdom Metazoa; phylum Cnidaria; class Anthozoa; order Scleralcyonacea; family Coralliidae; genus Corallium; species Corallium rubrum. Next base: position 43,414,399 of record OZ035997.1, read on the forward strand.
GTATATTTATTTGTAATTCATATCATTCACCGATCTTTCTCGGTTTCAAAACGTCTCGGGTCCTGTGACGTTTAATGGCCTAAATATACTGTATGCAAAAACAAACTACATGGATAACTAAAACTTCGTTCGTAATCTCTCATACAGTATATTTAACATAACATGCATTTTTAGAAACTTCACTGCCCGAGTCTCGTGTCTTTTGAACGGTAAACGATCATATATACGACACTCACGTTTAATTTCTGAGATTCTCATTACGTAAACAAACAAAATTGTTTGCGTGATTCGGCCTTTGGTTGTAATCAATTTGGTCTTTTACATCGAGTAGAATCTCGCAAAGTTTTTCTTACTGTTGGCGATCAATGTTCCTATTTGCTGTTGTCGCATCGGTAATTGTTGTAAAAGTTGAACTCAATAGACCTTTTTAATAAGTCTGGCGTCAGCTGCCTTGTGACGTAGTTTGCGGATAAAGGGAAATCCTGGATGGCCATCTTGCTTGTTATTGTTTTAAAGGTCAAGAAAGAAAGCTCCGAAAATGGTAAGTTTTACCAAACTCTCTTTAATTAAAGCTGAAAATACTTTATATGTTTATCATAGCTTATATTGCCTTGGTTGACTTTTTAATTCCGGCATTGATTTACTCATGAATTCGTACATTCTCCGACGTACGATCTTTGCTAACACCTGTTGTTCACAATTCTGTGCTTCAAAAAAAACCGTACAGAAAAAGATGACGACTTGTACATGCATTTAACCACAATCCTTTGCCTGCAGTAAACATTGTTTCTTGTAGAATTATTGTAAGATATAGTTTTAAAACGATCAACTTTGGTAGGAATGAAGTTCTTGCTTACTTAACTGATCCATCTTAACATATGATAAACAAGGTTTAGCTGCTATTTGAGCTGATTTGAGGTCGCAAAGCATTGTGGTTAAATGTGCCACCGCCATCTTTTTCGGTACCGTCAATAGCGCTCCGCAGATATGACGTCGGTGTTCTCAATTTCATCATGTTTGTCCGCATTCATTTCATTAATTATGAGTTGCCATGCAACAATAGAAAAACGTTCGTTTTGAATCCCTTGCGAGTTGATTTTGGTTGGTTTGTCCGCATTTTGGGTTTATAAATAGAAACTGTGCGCTTTGCTATTCTAACTGTCCAACAGTCACACACAATCTCATTTCCATTGAGTCTCTCCGCTTTTTTGTCAGCCGATCAATTAAAGGTCTTTAATTAGAATACATCAAACGTGTATCTTTACAATCAATTATTACTCCAAAGGATTTTTCAATGTGGCCGTGTCGAGGCATATCAAAGGCGCTTTAAGCAGCCGCCATACGACACAGTTCAGACCACGGATACCAGCTAAGCCCTATGTGTTGATTTTACGGAGGGAGGAAAACTGGAGAACCCGGTGAAAAACCCTCGGAGTAGAGGAGAGACCAACTAAACTCTACTCACTTGAGTCCCAAGCTTGAGAACGGGGTTGTTCCCAGACGGTCACCCATCCAAGTACTAACCCCGTCTAACTGGGCTTAACTATTAGTGAGAGGCAGCCCTAACAGCATACGCCATCCGTGCTCCCTTACGAACAAATGTATGGAAACCAAGCTTTAACCTTACAGAATACATCTACTAACATAGCGTTGACTTTATATGAGGGAACAACACAAAGTTAGTTCAACACACAGGACAACAAAAACAGATTTTAAGATTCTTTAAATGTGTATTAAAGTTTAACACACCAACCTTTCCTGCATTTTTACCAACATATTAAAAAATAATTATTTTTTTTACAAAATGCCTGGTTATAAAAACAAAGTACGTTTTCTCCAACGAGATATATCAATTTGGGTTCAAATATAGACCTTATTCAAAAATGGCCACCGAATTATAATGCTTTTATATGCATATACATTAGCCCTTATGACCTCGTTTTAAAGTAAAAATTCTTTTGAATTTCTCACATGAAAACGAGTTCATAAGGGCTAATTTATATGTATAAAGGACGTTTAATTCGGCGGTCATTTTTGAATAAGGTCTATATAATCAAAATTTTGAATTTACCAAGGGGCAAAGCACTGATTTACATCGTCGGCATGATGTGCATCGTACGTCTTCAAAATAATCACGAAAATATATATATATGAAAACAAAAAATCAGGATAAAATCACAAAATTATAAAAAAAACTTGGAAATAATAAACAAAAAGAAATAAATTTACAAACAAAAATTTTAAAAAAACACAGAAAAAGATTAGAAAATTATGAAGAAATACATTATTTTTTATCATGTGCTTTGCCCGTCAAGTTCATCTAGTCCCAACTTTTAGACCACGGTGTCCTGAAAAAATACATGATTTTGGCAACCTACTAACCCAGGGCATTTTGCTTCCACGTTCGGACGTCGGCGAAAATGGCCCTGGCATCGGCTGGCCGATTCTATACTCTGATTGGCCGATTTAAAACTCTATTAATTCAGAAAGAGTATAATTTATTCATCAAAATCTGAATTGCAATAGTTTCACTCTTCAAAATTTACCCAAAAAATAGAAATGATAGCCTAAAGTCAAGAATAATGTTAGATTTATATGCTTGTTCATGATATTTACATGTATCTTAGATACACGTGAGAATATTATGATGAACAATGCGCTAGCCAGTCGCTTTTCCCGCGACGAAGGCTTGACATGAGGGAGTCGGCAGAACGTTAAATATTTCTTGCCAAACATCCCAAAATTCTGGGTGTCATGTTACCAGGCCATTTTTGCCGACGTCCAAACGGATTTTGGTAATGCTTCCTTCCGGAAGATGCAAGAAGATCAGCTCGCAGGGAACGGATTAATGTGATTAAAATATATAGTAACGAATTAGTAATTCACGTATGTTATTTGCTACGGCAGCTACGCGTCTTTAGCCATATCTTTGCATACCTTTTCTGTTTGCTAGTAATGTAGTCGACAATATTTTTGATGCTGTTTGGAAGTTCAATCAAAAACTTCTGGTTTAGGTCAATTGATTTATTTGTACCATGGACGAATTCATTCAGATAAACCGTCCAATTAAACTAAAAATTAAAATGTAAAGTAAGCAAGATATTAAAAGAAAAGAAAAGACGGGAAGGGAAAGGAATGGAAAGGAAGGGACGGGACGGACGGGAAAGGAAGGGAAGGCAAGGAAAGGGAATGGAAGGGAAGCGAAGGGAAGGGAAGGGAAGGGAAAGGAAGAAGAAAGAAATTTTGTTAAATATACAAACCTTATATGAAGTAAAATTATTCAATTCAGCAATCGTCATCAGTTTTAGGACGTTCTTATAACCATAGATCGATGCCTGTTCAAATGTGTATTTCTTTAGCTACAATTAAGAACGGCAAAAGTAATATTATATTAATCAGAATTTTTATCGCCAAAACAAAATAAATGTGGTGCAGTGTGTGTCGTGTAGTTTGGTGTAGTGTAGTTTGGTGTAGTGTAATGTAGTGTAGTGTAGTGTAGTGTAGTGTAGTGTGTAGTGTAGTGTAGTGTAGTGTAGTGTAGTGTAGTGTAGTGTAGTGTAGTGTAGTGTAGTGTAGTGTAGTGTAGTGTAGTGTAGTGTAGTGTAGTGTAGTGTGGTGTGGTGTGGTGTGGTGTGGTGTGGTGTGGTGTGGTGTGGGGTGGGGTGGGGTGTGGTGTGGTGTGGTGTGGTGTGGTGTGTGGTGTGGTGTAGTGTAGTGTGTGGTGTGTAGTGTGTAGTGTAGTGTAGTGTATCCTACTTCTGCTCTGAAATCCAACTACCTGTCCAGCCTTCCTGATGATCGTTTGAACAACATGCATTACCGCATTCAATCGTTGTGGACCCGAGTACGCAAATCGACTCGTAACCTTGGTATTGACATTAAATTCAATGACAATGGTCTTCCTGTCCTTTCGTCTCAAAACTCCGGTTCTGTTCTTGCTAAAGAAGCCAGTCGTTTCCTGCATTTCCATGTTCAAGACCGATTCGCTTCTACTCTATTTGCTCTTTCTGATCAAGGGAAAGTTGCTCGGGCGCTTACCACTGACACCTTCGCCAATGGATCTACTTGGCAATACAATGGCCTCAATATCCGTTTCAGAGACTGGCGTTCATCCATCGTGCTCGACTCAATTGCCTTCCACTCAATAATGTCAAGAGTCGGTGGTCTAATGCCAGCCCAAAATGTCGCCGTTGTACTTCAGATGAGACCCTTCCTCATGTCTTGTGTCACTGCCTTCCTAACATGCCTAGTATTCTTCGCAGACACAACACCATAGTAGACCGTATCACCAACGCCGTTCAACATGGTACCATTACTACCGACAAACAAGTTCGCGCCGCCAACTCACGTTTACGTCCTGACATTATTGTTGAAGAGGATAACAAAGTACTTATCATTGATGTTTGTTGCCCCTTTGATAATAATGCTGAAGCCCTTCATGATGCTGAACAACGAAAAATCAATAAATATGATGGGTTGAAGCAATTTTTCATTGGTCAAGGCAAGCAATGTGAGGTCTTTGGTTTTGTGGTTGGTGCTCTCGGCTCCTGGCATCCTCCAAATGAAAATGTTTTACGGCACCTTGGAATGTCCAAAAGATACCGTTCCTTGTTCAGGAAACTTTGTTGCACGGACGCAATTCAAGGCTCAACAAACATTTACCGTGAACATCTTGGCCTAACTGAGGACAACTTGGAAGTAGAAGTTGATCCTGAATAAACTGTTTATATTGACTCTTTTTTAATTTCGTTATATTTAGAAACTTTAATTTTAGTTTTGAACTTCTTTAAACCTATTAATGTATTGTATAAATTACTTCATGTATATAATTATCTACATTGTATGACCATTAATGGCACTTATTGTTATCTCGAAGGACTTAATCAAGACCCATCACCTGTAAATTTTAAATTGTAATAAAAATCAATAGTGTAGTGTAGTGTAGTGTAGTGTAGTGTAGTGTAGTGTAGTGTAGTGTAGTGTGTAGTGTGTAGTGTGTAGTGTGTAGTGTGTAGTGTGTAGTGTGTAGTGTGTAGTGTGTAGTGTGTAGTGTGTAGTGTGTAGTGTAGTGTAGTGTAGTGTGGTGTGTAGTTGCAGGATTCTGATGTATGCAAGTTTTCGAGAGCGCTCATAGGCGTACATGAGGCGGGGGTCTACAGGAGCTTGAGCCGCCCAAGTTTTTAAATGGGAAGGGCTGAGTCTCCCAAGAAATCAGGCTAAACGTTGTTAACTTTGATCATAGTCCCTAGAATTATACTGTCTGGAGACGCGGCGAACAACAAAGCGGTTAACAATGAGCTACAATTTAGGTTGAGGGTGGCAAATAAGGTGCACAATCTTTTGTTTTGCGTTCATTAATATTTATAAAGCGACGCTGCGATTGGTTGATTGCTTCATTATACCAAAAATACAATGTGTTCAGCAAGCGTTAAGGTGAAATAAGGTGCACAAACGTGAACAAAAACCTAGAACAAAGACTTTGGCCGCGTTTCCAGACAATTTATTTCTAGGGACTATGCTTTGATGATTTAACCTAAAATGTGTTGTTTTTAATTGTTTTACAGTTTTACATGGTATTTTATAATATTCAAAACTCTTAAATCTCCTCTCAAACTGCAGGAAATGCCATTTCAGAGACTCCAAAATTCAAAATTTTCCGAAAGAGCATGCCCTCGATCCCCCCCCCCCCCCCCCCCCTAGCGCGCTCTCGCACCTTTGGCACTCATTTTCAGCCGCCCCCACTTCAAATTCATTCCTGCGCATCTAGGAGGGCTAAAATGTAACTATAATACAATCTACGAGTGTCACACAATTTTTCCTGTAACGTATACACATTGAAGAGCGTTGCGTTGCAAGTTGCAAGTAAAAAAGGTCTCGCGTAACAGCATGGATCTAAAAGTGTCTAATGATAAATGATTGATGGATCTAAAAGTTTCTAATGATTGATGCATGTATTCGTGAAAGTTTATGAGAATTTAGAAACAGCTGAAGAAAGTATGATATCTTGCAGACGAACAGTATACGAATGTCTCAGAAACTGGGATATCCGGTTCGTATTTTACAAAATCTTCTAATTTTTAGATTTACTATGGCAGACCTCTCTGCATTCATACCTGATTAAAGCCAGTTTCGAAATTATAAATCTTCCATGCTTTTTGCCCAATTACATTAGGCGCTGAAGTATCAGCTCCAATAAGTTGAAACACTGTTGACATCAAGGTGAGGTAACCATGTGATTTTAATTGCTGTAAATACAACATACACGTGTAAGTAGCTCTCATTGTAAAATAAAATGAACACAAAAGTAAACCTGTGTTTGGCTTTTATGCGTACATGCTTCTAAACCTAACACGTTTAATAATGTCAAAATAGATAAACAAACAAACAAATATATACGTCCATATCCATCCATCCATCCATCCATCCATCCATCCATCCATCCATCCATCCATCCATCCATCCATCCATCCATCCATCCATCCAACCAACCAACCAAACGTCTGCAACCAACCATGTTGCGCGCGCATCATTTTTCAAGAAATCTGGCAAGCTCCACTCAAAGTAATATTGTTTAAAATATGTTATTCTGTTATTCTGCTGTTGTTGGCTCGCTAGCAAGTCTGTTTGCTATTGCTTACTTTGTGGGGAGCCCGCCAAGAGCCGGCCAATTCCTTTGCAAAACGCAAACCGGCTCTTGGCGGGCTCCCCACAAAGTAAGTAATAGCGCGCGCATCGCGCGCAATACCCTGAAATTCGCCTATTAACCAAGCAACCAACCAACCAACCAACCCAATAACTCACCCATGCACCCATACCTGGGATGATATTGGACGAAGTATGTCATCAACTTGTCCCGCACCGCGCAATGCAGTTCCACCTCCACTAATCTGTAACACAAAATCCAAGAATTATTTCGTACTAACTGAATTTGACTCATGGGGATTTTTCGTGCACAAAAACATGTCACAATCGTTCAAAGCATGACCAGTATTTCTATTCTGTGGCATGACGCTTATTTAATATATAATAAAGTAAAAATGACAGAAGCTGATAGGGAAACGTTGCGTTGGTCAAAAATGACAGAAGGCGATAGGGAGACGTTGCGTTGGTCAACTTTGTTTCCAGGTAGTTCATGTCGAAAGAATAGCGTTTCAAACATAATTTTCAACGCCATCTTTAAAGTTCGATCTCTTTGTTTCGGCTAATTTTCCTAGAGATTGCAGCTTTAAATAACTGAACGTCAAGAACAAGATCGCGTTGCTGCTTGATTACTCCGCGGATTCACGACACTCAAAATTTGCATCTGACATCTTGCCATTTTCGTTTCAACGATTGGACGGTTTCTATAAGATTTTCTCTTATTTATGGAGGGTAACATATCAGTATTAAAATACTGATAACAATGGCCTACAATGTCCCTTGATAGAAAATTTTAACGGAATTTATTTAGGAAACCGGAGAAAAAGCACCCAAGGCTCAAGAGAAAACTAACATCTCCATACTCATATGAAGCTGGACCAAGTTGGACCACGGACTGTAAAAGGACTGGATAGGAAACTAATAGTCATGTGGGGTGTTTTGAGCCTTTTGATTGGTTAAATCGCGTTCACTCAGTTTGCAAAATGGTTAAAACCTAGTTGCAAATTGTGATGTCACGAATGGCGTGAGTATACTTGTTTTACTGGGGTTTTTAAGTGAACTTTTCTTCAAATTTTTCATGTTCTCACATTCAGATGACTATGTCGACGTTTCAAATGATTTTATCGCCTTACAAACCTGCCTAAGGTAAACGTTGTTGATCTTTGTTTTGATGTTTTCTGTGTTGTTTCAAAGAAACTGCATTGGGTTGCAAAATAGTGACTTTGTTTTTGCTTGGAATTTGCGATGCATATTTTAACTAGTAAACCTTGATATTTTCTTTCAAAATGAGTAAGAATAGACGGGAATTTTATCGTATTGTGGCTTTGTCGTATTTACAGGCAGTTCGATTTTCATTTCAATCCTAAACTTTGAATATACATGGCTTTGTAAGCTTGTCAATTTCAACCATGCAGGTTGTTATGCTCGCGCCATTACCCATCCGCGTGCTGGGCCCTATCCGACCGGGCTTAACTTCAGCGGTAAAAGGCAGCGTTAATAGTTGATTTCGGGACAAATGCAGAAAAGCGGACACCAAACCGCTACAACGATTATTTCCGCAATTTCTTGAGTCGCTAAAGCAGTGGGAAAATATTTTTACTGTTTTCGTTTACATCCGATTGATTCGCCTATATTGAGGTGAGCGTTCACTTTGTAAGAAATGGAGCTGAAATGTTCGACGGCAATGAATCCGCGCAGCTGTACGTTTTCAAGTTTTTAAGCAACATGTTATTGGGCAAATAGACAGACAGACAGACAGACAGACAGACAGACAGACAGACAGACAGACAGACAGACAGACAGACAGACAGACAGACAGACAGACAGACAGACAGACAGACAGACAGACAGACAGACAGACAGACAGACAGACAGACAGACAGACAGACAGACAGACAGACAGACAGACAGACAGACAGACAGACAGACAGACAGACAGACAGACAGGCAGGCAGGCAGGAAGACAGACAGACAGACAGACAGACAGACAGACAGACAGACAGACAGACAGACAGACAGACAGACAGACAGACAGACAGACAGACAGACAGACAGACAGACAGACAGACAGACAGACAGACAGACAGACAGACAGACAGACAGACAGACAGACAGACAGACAGACAGACAGACTTTGATCTTATGTTGAACCGTACCTTACACCGTGCACATCCTTTGTTTTAGGTTTATTAATGTTTAAATATCACGGTTGAGTAATTGCACTGAAAACGTTTGTATTGGGTAATTCGTTCATTATATTAAAATACAATGCATGGGTTCAACAAAGACTTCAGCTGAGTTTCCAGACGATATTTTGAATGACTATGTATGTATATATAAACGGTCCCAATGTAAAGAATTCTGTTTTCAACATACCGCAACAGTTTGTTTGGATGTATTAAAAGGTTGTGGTCCAACTTTAACAGAAATCAAAGCTCCGACTCCAAGATCTGCTGACACTCTTGCAAGAATCTTCTCTAATACCCAAGATTCATTGGTCCAGTTCTTATTCGTAATAGTCCATGATCCATAATTTTCTATAACTTTAAGCATTGGTTGGATTCCAGTAGCTTCAATCCTATTTTCGTTCATACAAGACTTGTAAAAACTGAAAGCTTTGTAGACGGCTGAGTCGGGATCCTGTAATAATTTGATAAAATGAATATTAACTATCCATTATCAGAAATTGATGACAAAATGGCCACCACTTAAGGGTTAATTTACATATAGCCTCTATAAAATGGCTAAAAATTAAAATTAAAATTCTGCTAATTGAGTATTTGAGTATCTCGCCTACTATTTACCGACCTCGCTATTTAAGCAACAGCGACTTTCAAATCATTTACTTCCTCATATATTTAAATCAGGTATACCAACGATCCGCCAAATGACTGTATCTCTCGAGCTTTCGTTTGTCAATGTTTGAGCCGGCCACATTTTTTTACAGTGTCTAACACCAAACAATTTTACTCTTGAATGGAGTTACTCTTAGGTATATAAGTTAACAAATCATTAACTTTTTTTTCTGTCTGAACTGCATACCCAACGCCGACCTCTTTTATTGTTACAGTTTTTCTAACCCCAGAACCAACACGTCTGGCATCTGATTCTCAATAGCAAAGTAGCTCAATGGTTAGAGCATCTAAGTAGACACTGATGATCGGAAGATTTTGAGTCGTATACGCCCAAATTAACCTACGTTTAGCCGCTGTTACAATTGAGCTATTAGAACTCCGGTGTCTCATTGGTACTAAAATGTTATGGGTTGAACCCATGCCGACACGCTTAGGAAGTCAGAAATTTTAAATAAATAAGTAAAATAACACGATAGTTCTCGAAAATCTTGGCTATCGTTATTCGTCGGTCCCGAGCAACTTTCACATGCACTTTGCTCGTGCTCGCAGAACTTCTTGCGGGCACGCAAATCAATGAAGCACCTACCATGAACCATTTCTTAATTGGTGAAACACAAAAGATGCGTATAATACCTACGAAATGCGTATATAAAACACGAGAAACGCGTGTAAAACACAATAGATACGTGTGAAGTACGATATGCGGGAATAACACGAAAGATGCATGCGTGTGAAGATGAAAAACAAAATGCGTGCATAGATGCGTCAAAAATACGGTAGATGTGTTTAAAGTCTTACAGATGCGCGTAAAAGTGTAAAAGACGTACGAATTACTACGAAAGACATATGTAAATTGTAAAACACAATTCTGAAATGCATGAAAGGCACGAACTGCGGCGTATAAAACACCGAGATATACATGTAAAAAACGAAACTCGTGAAAACAAAGGCGAAACCACGATTTTTAAAAGGAGGGTTGTTTTTAGCCCAAACTAACAACGCAAAGCTAGGGAGAGCCTGGGGCATGCCCTTCCCGGGAGATTTCTGAATTTTGGGTGTCCAAAACGATATTTTCTGCATTCTGAGGACACTACTGACCAAGATATAAAGGCCGTTGGAATTACATGTTTTATAGGCCTCAGAAAGAGGAAAAAGTATAGAAGTAACTTTTGACCTCCAAAATTTCCCTCGCATTCTCTGAAAAGGGAAGGGGGCATTCGCAACCCTGGACCCCGCCCTCGTTGCGCGCCTGCGTATCATATGAAACACCACAGATGCGTGCAAAACAAAAACACAAGAGATGAGTACAAACGCGAGAAATGCGTGCAAAATACGAGATGCGTGCAAACACGAGATATGCGTCCAAAATACGAAAGATGCAGGTAAAACACGAAGCTATATAGGCTATTATTTGAGTACGGTATTAAGATAACAAAACGAATATCTGCCACACACCTTTGAGTAATTTGACATGAGCTGTTCATTTTGTAATAAATCCCTGAGATGGTAATTTACGATTTCTCTCGTGGCGCTCATTAAATTCAGACTAGTTTGGTCGTCTCTGATGTAGTTGTTTTTCTCGAAGCCTCCACAGCTGTACTTATAGAAATCCTCGCATGGGTTTGCGGAAGTGTCAAGGTTTCGAGTAATATCTGAAAGGAATAAGGCAATAACATAATTTTTGAAAGGCATATTGTTTATTTGTACTCCGCCCTATCATATTTATTAATTAATGACCCTTACCCAAATAAACCTTGTGTGCAATTGAAGCCAGCATATTTGCATTGACCAGAGATCATTGGAACTGCGATTGTGCAAGCAAATCAAACTGACACACTTGCGAAATGGGTTTAGAGTCTGGCCAATATACTGTACTTACTTTGCTAACCATAAATGCACAAAAACCTGAACTTAATTTGACGCTTCACAGTTGGCTTTTCTCAACAGATAATTAGAGCCAACGGCGGCCATACTGAGTGACCTCATTACAAATTCAATGGCTAATCTGAGAGGAAAAGCAAAACCGACCGACATCAAATAACTGTCCAACCAATATGTTCCTTCACTAACATTAAATGAAAATGTCAGAATGCCCTCCAACATGTCTGCAACGCCACAGTAGTTGTTAGGGGGTCACTCCAACATGGCCGCCTTTGGCTTCATTTTCAGTAATAGAAACTCAATCCAGTCCTATTTCTCAGATCAGTGATCCAAACCCGTGCCAAAACAAACATGGTGGTCAGCAGTTTGTCAACAGTGTTTGCCAACCAAAAAAATAGGTACGCATTGAGTACATGCGGATACTAGCTGGTATTTGTTTGGTTTACATATAATTTATTAACATTTGTATCCAACTGATACCGGAGAAAAACAATAGAACTAGAGGTCCCTTACAAGGTTGTTCTCCTAAGATCGAATTGTTGATTTTATGGAGGGCGGAAAACCGGAGAACTCGGAGGAAAAACCCTCGAAGCACAGGAGAGATGATCAACTAGTACTACAATAACTCTACTAACATGAGTTCCAAGCAGGGGCGCCGGAGCCACGAGGGCAGAAAACGAAAATCAAGTTTGTCTTATTTGAAAGAACACTTAAAATGGTAGAGTAACATATTTTTCAGTTTTTCGTTTCCTTGCTTCAATATTAGTCCGCTGCGCTTTGCTTATGGGGGCACGCGGGGGCAGCCATGTGCCCTTTGCTACCATTACAATAGTCTAACACCCCGTTTACACGATGCCGGTACAATTTGAAAACGGAACAAAATCGTGCCGTTTAGGCCTTGCGTTTACACGATACCGGCACAAAAATAACATGAAATGTTATATGCTGTATTTGCATACCGGCATGATTTTGTTCCGTTTTCAAATTGTACCGGCATCGCGTAAACGGGGCCTTATACTTCCTTTTGAATTTATTTTATCACTCTAAGTTAAAATTTATCCTGCCCAAATTCGGAAAGAAAAAACATTTAAATTTTGCGAGCGAGATGCGTAATGAGGAGGGAGCCCGAACTAATCGTCGCTGGTCGTCGTGATCGACGATCGACGAAGTATAGGTTGTGTAATTTGGTTTCGAAGGAGTCAACGAGATGAGTCCGATGCATCATGAATTATACTGGATTAGAGGTAAGTGCAATACATATTCTCTCTCCTCCGCAGAGGCGCGGGCATGCGGGCGAGGGAGAAGACGCACGAGGAATGATGGGAATTTCGCCTCTTTTTCCACCTCTTTTTTTCCGCCTTTTTTTTCCACCTTCCCGACGTTCCCCGCGCGCTTTACGATAGCCCGCGCGCCTGCGACAATTGCCTGCAACTAACCAGAATAGAAGCCTCTGCGGAGGAGAGAGATACATATTAATAAATAATTGAGAGCTCTTTAGGTCCCAGGAGTCCGATTATAAAAATATTACTGTAATATTAGCGATAACAAGTTAACGTTACTCGTTAGCATTTAATAATACATGTCATTATGAAGTATAAAAAAGTAAATTAATAAAGACAGCTAGACGGCTTCACTAAATCAAAAATTTCCTTTTGCAAACAATGCCAAATAAGGTGAAAGTTTTCGAGATCCTGCCCCCGCTGCCCTGGGTTGCTTCCGGCGCCTCTGGTTCCAAGCTCAAGTCCGTGACAACGTTTTTCCCAAGACCTTATCCATCCAGTACCAACCCCATCCAATCGGGCTTATCTTTGGATCGCAGCGGTGACAGGCAACTCTTCGCCATTGAACACTAAAACATGTGAAATTACTGAAATATCAAAATATACTCTCACGCCTCACATAGTTTAACTTAGGGTTAGGATTGAGGTTTGGGTTATAGATTGGGTTGGAGTCTATTTTGGTTGGAGTCTATTTTGATTGGAGTCTTTTGGTTGGAGTCTTTTTATTGTTAATTTAAGATTTAAGTGCATTTACAAATTACGATTATTGTCAATTCTGGGTAAAATCTGAGAGGATATATTGATATTTCACAAGATTAGTTATCTGGTATTTTCAGTATTTTTTTTAATGAACAATTTACATTGTTTAATCATTATTTTTATGGCATTTAATGCAATTTTGCCTAATTCTGGGTTTAGAGTGATTGTAATAAAATAACTACTCCCACACATCCAAAAATGCAATTAACATCTGAAACAAAAACCGAGTCTGGGATTAAGTAATTAACAACTATATTACTGCTTTTGGTAAATTTATCTTGGCATAATTATTTCCTTTGAACTCTCAAAATTATAATTTGCTCAGCAAACAGTACGTCACATTATTGATTCACATTCAAAATTTCCATGGCGTCTTGTTCAATTAATATCTGATGTTAATTCAAAAAGTAGAGTGAACCTATGCACCACCTTTTCACTTCGCTCTATAAAAAGATAAATTTCTCACAACAACAATGCGATTAACGAAAGGGTTAATAAATATATCAAAATAGTATAATAAAAGTAGCGTGCTGCGTAGGCAGTGTAGAAACAACAATCGAAATATAGTAAGGTTAGATATACTGCCGAAACAGAGAACGTAAGAGTCTAACGTTTCGAGCGAAGGCCCTTCGTCCCACGAAGTAGAGAGGTACAACTTTACTTTCCCACGAAGAACTTACAGGGGCGGATTTAGGGGGGGTGGATTGGGTGGCTAGCCACCCCCCTCTTTAGTCAAGAAAAAAATAATAAATGACGCTAAATGTTGATGAGCCTTCGTTGAGAGCTGGTCTGCGGTTACCTCATCGCTGGCAGACAACAAACATGGCGGCATGAAACATGTAAATTAGCTGTCAGTTTGATTTGCATAATCAGCTGTAGTTTTCATTTTCTTTTTTTAAGTGGTTTTGTTTTTAAAGTGTTACAAAAAAGTACAGGTAATCCAAATATATAACTTTTTTCTACTACTGAGTGATCAAACGTGCTGCCAAAAATGTCTCTCAAAATACTGGGAATGCCATTTCAGAGACCAAAGAACTAAAAAATATCCGGGGGGTATGCCCCCGGACCCCCATAGAAGGCTCGGGCTTCGCCCTCGGCCATGACTTATTATAACTGAAAACCGCGCACATATATCACAATTATATGTGTTCCACTATGGAGAAAAAACATTTTTGAATAAAAAAAGATTCTAGAAGAAAATTGAAACTTTCACGATTTGCTAAACATACAAAGCACAATTAAAATGTCGTCTATAATTACCATTTGGAATTTTGCCTTTGACGAGTCTAAATGTGCATGTCATGTCATGTCAGACTCATGTTCATGTTGTGTAACATATCAATACTCAAGCAAGATATATATAATCCAAATAGTGAAATGAAAGTAGCGTGCTGCTTTAGGCAGTGTTGAAACAACAATCAAAATATAGTAAGGTTGGATATACTGCCAAAACAGAGACGTTTCGAGCGAAAGGCCTTTTTCTCTGACGAAGGGGCCTTCGCTCGAAACGTATAGACTCAATATATATAAATATATATATATATATATATATATATATATATATATATATATATATATATATATATATATATATATATATATAAAATCATACAAGGACAGACTCGATCATCTTCGACCTGAAAATGATCGATCCACACACCTTCCCTCAGCTTTCGGGAACATGCATTTCCATTTCTATATTACTTAAATATTAATTACTGAACAGGCTAAACAATAAACAGTATAGCACATTACCATATTATTTGGCATGTACTGGCATACCTTTTTTACGGGTCTACTGCGGCTAAGGCCTGCAGGTAATGTATATAGTATGGGAAATATGTTGGCTAGGCGTTCTAGGCGCTAATTCAAGGGAAGAGTGGTAAGTGAACAGTTCGTCACGATCAGTCACCCTATCTCAGAAAATTCTTGCGACCCTTTGTGTGAAACTGAAGCATAAAAGATCTCAGAAGCTGATTTCCACTGATTTCAAACCCGACTAAATCATGCAGTCCGACCTGAATTCAGGCAGGCCTCATAGTGGAGATATCGCCATCTCTACACTTACCTGCGGCACTGGCAACACAAGACGATGTTGTGCATGGTTTGCGAGTTGTCGAAGCACCAGAGGTCGGAGGTGATGTAACAACTTGTTTGCCACTAGTTCCCTGGACAGAGTCATCGGAATCCTCATTTTTCGCTTTAACGTAAAGAACAATAAACACGACACTCAAGATGACGAGAAGGATTACCAACGCGACTAACACTGCTCGGATTTGAGATGGTCTTTTGAACTCCGGAAAGAGATTGGTCGTACTCGTAGACGGCGAGCCCACTTCTTGTTGCACATCAAATGTTTCTTTAACCATGATTACATCCAAAACACCAAATTTTTTTCTTTACTAGTTTACCCGACCAAGATTAGAATCAAGGTGATAGTCACGTCTGCGATCTAATTACAATACATGTATGAATACGGCTTCATGCCAAAAGATAATCCCTTTTAAGTGAGGTTATGTAATAACCAAGGTTAATAAGCTAGGTAACGACGCGTGACGTAAAAAGGTTGGTGTACCCCCCTTTTTTTGACCAAACTGGTTGTTAGGGTGTCAATCGAGGGCTTGGCCAAAAGACTGGTAAAGCGCGTGACCTAATAATTAGCGCACTTGCACGTCAAATAATCAGACGTACGTTGGAAAATTAGAAGGAAATCTTGTATGTACTATTGCTACTATGTCGACAAGCGAGGAGATAACGCAAAACGAGGGTCACTCGAGATCCCAAGAATCGACTTCGACCACGCAAGTTAACTGGGGAGCTGCATTTCAATCGCCCGAATTCCTGACCGGTCTACAAACAGCCATGAGCGAAGCGTTGCGCCAAAACGCAAGTACCAACCTGGGTTTAGGACAGGTTTCCCACTTGGAACAACTCGGCGAATCCAGCCCCTACCAAACCCATACCATCAACACACCGGCTCCTACTCAACCAAGCATATGTTTACAGCTCCTTGTTTTTGTATCTGCGCAACGCGCAGATATATTGCTATCGTGTTGTGTGTGTGTGTGTGTGGGGGGGGGGGGGGGGTGGGGGTGGTGGTGGGGGGGGGGGGTGGTGTTAACTTTTTTGTGTAACCGCTGACCTGTAATGTGTGCAGTAGTGTGACTTTATATTTCCTCGCCACAACATTATTTTCGAAGAAAGTCAATTGCAATGTTGTATGATTGGAGTAGTATGATTCAGGGATACTTTAAAATGATTGCGTTTGACCATACGCCAAGTGATAGATAGCATAATAATGCAATTTGATATTTGCGCTCATCTCAGTTCAAATACATTTTTCTCCGTTGCTATTCTATACGATTTGTTCTAATTCACATATGTTGTACAAGATTTAACGCTCTATCTAACCGTGCAAGTTTTCCAAATGGCACAAACCTACAGACGATTGATTTACTTTAAATATGACCGCGTTTGACTGTACGCCAAGTAAATAGTGTTCTGGCGCTTCCAGGGGGGAGCGGTCGAGCAGACTAAGTAAATAGCGTAATAATGCAATTTGATACTTGCGCTCATGTCAGTTCAAATAGCCTTTTCTCCGTTGTTGTTCCATACAGTGTTCTCTAATTCACATATGTTGTACAGAATTTAACGCTCCATCTAACTGTGCAAGTTTCCCAAATGGCACAAACCTACAGACGATTGATTTACTTTAAATATGAGTATGACCGCCTTCGAATTTGATACTTGCACTCATGTCAGTTCAAATAGCCTTTTCTCCGTTGTTATTCTATTAGTATACAATGTTCTCAGTTCTCTAATTCACATATGTTGTACACTGTACAGAATTTAACGCTCTATCTAACCGTGCAAGTTTCCCAAATGGCACAAACCTACAGAAGATTCATTGAGTCATTTGATTTATTTAAAAAGCCTGAGAAGGTTTCTAGTCCCTAGGCCTTCAACATTAGATAATTCTGGAACTATGTAGTTTAATTTTAATGTATATATGGGCGAAAAATAAAAAAAAAATAAAAAAAATATGACCGCGCTTGACCGTAGGCCAATAAATAGCGTAAATAATGCAATTTGATATTTGCGCTCATGTCAGTTCAAATAGCCTTTTCTCCGTTGTTATTCTATACAATGTTCTCCAATTCACATATGTTGTACAGAATTTAACGCTCTATCTAACTGTACAAGTTTCGTGAATGGCACACACCTACAGACGATTCAGGGGAGTATACTTTAAACACGCCGTATCCGGTGGCTCAACTGCAATGAAGATATATCCCAATACGGCTGTTAGCCGTTTTTGACTAAAACACTATGATTTTTCAGGGTTATATTCTATACGATTTTTTCTAATTTACATATGTTGTAGAATATTTAACGCTCTATCTAACTGTACAAGTTTCGCGAATGGCACAAACCTACCGGTTTAAATATGATTGCGTCACGGTTTGACCCGATAATTGCCATTTGATATTTGGCGCTCATCTCAGTTCAAATAGATTTTTCTCCATAATATCACATCAACTGCCAGAACTGTCTCCGTTGCTATTCTAAGATTTTTTTAATGCACATTTTTTGAACAGAGTTTAATGCTCTATCTAACGATATAAGTTTCCAAAATGGCACAAACCTACAGACGATTCAGGGGTATTTAGACCCGCGGTGTCCGGCTCAACAGCCGTATTATTGGCATTGGGATATATCCATTTCGGAGACAGGGGATATTGCTGATAAACTGGTAAGTATTTTTAACGCGACTTATAGTAAACTTGTGAGTGTGATCTACCACAGTTTTTGTGAGTCATGATAAAAAATTATTTTTGTCGCGAATGCTCGATTTAACGCGCCGTTCTTCACGACAATCCCAGTGTTTTTTGGTTTTGTTCGCTTTATTTGGACTTCACTCTCTCACCTCTCGCATATCACTCTCTTTTGTTATACTATCACACTCTTATAACATACACATGGTTTTACTGTCCAAACCGAACGGAATAATGATTAGTACGTAGCTATATTTACGACATTTTGGTCAGAGAACGTGTACTTTCTCTTTAATTATCTTATAAGATCTACGTGTAAAAATCTTATAAGATTTTTCTTAAGATCTTACAAGATTTTCCAAGATCACACAAGATCTTGACAAGATTCTCACTGTGGTGGGTTTGGCGCAGATACATGTACTACGACCCAGGCGCACTCGTTTTCTGATACTATCCATCCGAATAGGAATTATAACCCCTCACTTGGCGTCGCAAAAACATTCATTTTGGGTCCTGGTCGCGCACCAATTCCGCCAAAACTGGTTTCGCAGATTTTATCGCACAAGTTCGTGGAGATGTCCGAATTGATCCCCGAAAATTTAGAAGAACCCCGGTCCGTATCAACATCGTTCATCATCAAAGGCTCCACAATCCTCCCTAATGCGAAGTCCAACTCTCGCAAAAAGCTTGACGTGTCGGACATTTTAACGTGGGTGGAGTGTTTTAACAGTTATTCCGCCGTCATTTGCACGTATATGCCTCATCGCGCACGCGATTTGCTCGCGTACATGGCGCTTATAATTCGCACGGCCAAGCGCTTTGGCGGCATGGCATGGCACAACTACGACCATGCGTTCCGACGAGAAGCTGAAGCTAGCAACTTGCGCGATTGGAGTCAGATGAGAGCTGACGTTTACAACTACCACACAACCACAATCAATCGCACGTGTTCTTACGTCCCAAATTCCTCATCTGGCGGCCAGCGTAGATTTCGCCAAGAGGCCGGGGGGGGGGGGGGGGGGCGCAACTCCACACAAATTTGCCTCTCGTGGAACCAAGGTGGCTGTGCAAGCCACAACGAATACTGCCGCTATCGCCACGCATGCAACGTCATTGGATGCGAAGGCCCCCACCGCCGAACAGAGCACCCGTTCGCCTCGAGTATTCAGAAGCGCAAGCGATGTTAGCGATCTCCCAAACGCCAATTCCGTGGCCGAAGATCGATGCCCCGGTAAATCCAACTCTGAAATTGAACTCTTACCAAAGAAAAACAAACCAAATGCCTGGCGGCTTATTTTAGATTTATCTTTTCCCTTCGAGATACGGACGGACGGACGGACGGATATGAGGGTAAAACGTGGACGGACGGACGGAGATGGACGGACGGATGGATATGAGGGTAAAACGCGGATATGAGGGTAAAACGCGGATATGAGGGTAAAGTATTTATTTAAAATATTTAAAATAGTCACGACGCATAGAAAATTAATGCATATTCTTAGTGAGTTGTCACACGAGTCATTTAACAAATCCGATTTTTTGTTTGAACAATTGCACGAGGAGAGGGGTTATCTTTTGACAAAACAATCAAGACATGCACTATATACAAGATATATTAAGAAAAAAGACTTTTCTCAATCACCATGTTTGATTCAACCGGTTTGGGATACATCATCTGGCGAGTTTTTAAAAACGCTTTTATTGCTTTGAAATGAAACTGACAGTGAAGCTTGTCGGTTGGTGCGTCAGGTAAACGTTAAAAAGTTTGACGTCGGTGTACCTGTTATGGTTGGGCCATTTCACACTATTCCAGAACCTTTCAATGCCGCGTTAAGATGTTAAAAAGTTTGACGTCGGCGTAGCGGTTATGGTTGAGCCATTTCACACTATTCTATGCCGCAACAAAAACCTATCCGGAAATGACAGCAAAAAAAATACCTGACATTGAAAAGAAATTGACGTCAAAGGGTGAAAATTACATATTCTACACTTATTAAAAGGGTCTATAGGTTACTACATTCTACGTTATACTATTTATAAATACTTTAAATAAATCTATCCGCGTTTTACCCTCATATCCGCGTTTTACCCTCATATCCGCGTTTTACCCTCATATCCGTCCGTCCGTCCGCGTTTTACCCTCATATCCGTCCGTCCGTCCGTCGGTCCGTCCGTCCGTCCGTCCGTCCGTCCGCGTTTTACCCTCATATCCGTCCGTCCATCCGTCCGTCCGTCCGCGTTTTACCCTCATATCCGTCCGTCAGTCCGTCCGTCCGTCCGTCCTTCCGTCCGTCCGTCCGTCCGGACAAAACATGGACTAAATAGTCCGTAAGAAAATGCACCAATAACTACTCTTTTAACGTTTAAAGAATATTATTCCTTTCTTTGAACACAAATATAATTTTTGTCTCGCGCAAAACTATTGATTAAGCGGTAATTTAATACCTGACGCTGTACCTATAAACACGGTTGAACTGCCAAATTATTAGATAACGAAATAATGACATTTCAAACCTTTCTTTGTCAAAATATATCATGGAGTAACATTTTTTTAAATTAACGGACATTCTAGGCGAAAATTTGGTTTCTATGAGCCTGTTTATACGCAGCCGAATTACCCAGTGTGTTTATTTCTCATCATATAAATCATCTAGTCAGTGTTACTTTAGACGATTTCTCCATTTTCTCTTCTACTTTCGAACTCTTACCATAAGGGAAAGTTTGCTTATCAGTAAACTCATCAATCCTTCTCTCAACTTTAATACACAATCTGTTCCGTTAAGTTTAATTTTTTTTTTTTATTTCGTTCTTTACATTCTTTTACAACACTTATTTATTCTACGTTTATCATTTGTATATTCAACATTGTATATAGGTAATCGCGAGCGTTTCTAAAATTTTACAAAATTGCCCAAGTCGCGAAGCGACAAGGGAAGTTTGTAAGATTTTGAAAGAAATTTGTAAGATTTTGAAGATTTTTAGCGATTTTCTAAAACATGCTATGTAATCGAGTGAAATGCCCAATATTACTTCTAATAAACCCCATTCTCTCCTGGCATTACCACCTTAATATATACAGAACTCGCGATCAAGCTCTCGGCAACGGCCTCCGTGGCTCAGTGGTCAGAGCATTGGACCAGAATCGCAAGTTCGTGCATTTTTCGCAACTGGTCCCGGTTTGGTCTTAAAATGTATATATTCTACACTCGAATTTTCCTTCACCCAAATCCTTAGAACATGCTATGTAATCGAGTGAAATGCCCAATATTACTTCTTTTATATATATATATATATATATATATATATATATATATTTAACAATTATACCATGAGCTCGAGTCGTATATGAGCTCATAGCCAACGAGGCGCTTCGCCGAGTTGGCTATGAGCTCATATACGACGAGAGCGAATGGTATAATTGTTTTATTATATAGCTAAACAATGGCTAAACTTTGTATTCCGCGATATATAATTATTAACACGGAAACGAATTTGAAACAAATTTTATTACATCCGGCATGCGCAGTACAAAGACAAAGTGAATAATTATTTCACGCTTGGACAGTGTGCTCAATGAAATTCGACGCTCGTGGTAAACAAGTTCTTTGGTTCAACAAGTTCTTTAGTAAGCAAGTTCTTTGACTCAACGAAATAGTACAAAGCTTGTTGTTAAAAAGATAAACAAAGCAATAAATTAGAAGTCAGTTGTAGATCTGCACATTGCAGTTGTGAAAGTTGAACGCTGCATGACTTTGTGTCGTCGAGCTGCTTCGATTGCTGAAAATTATCGACTGGTTGTTACCTGAAGTCGACTGAGCATTCAGAGATGCAACTGACTCTTTGAAGATAACATCTGTGCTACTGTTTTCTTTATCTTTATCTGTTTTACACAAGATCGCAGGAACCGAATCGCTTGGACGAATATAATCGCTTAATATGGCAGACATCATTTCTTGTTGACGTGCGGATGGGCGACTGCTGTATGACTCAATGGAGGTGTCAGATTTATGGCCTGTCAAAGACTTTATATGGCGATTTTCCACATGGGCCTCCGACAAAACCGTGACAGATGTCGCCCTAATGCAATGATTAGTTAACGGAGGCTCAATTCCTGCTCTTTTGCTCATAACACGAAGCAAGTTTCCAAGGGTCGATTCGCCGACTGGCATGTTGGAATACCAAACCATGTCGTTGGCATCAAATTTTTGGCATTTGTGATCCTTTGGTCGCTGGAAAAGACTGTCGCAAGAAAGATTTAGGTGTTTTAAGTAATTTTTTATTGTTTCGACAGGGCAGATATTCGACTTGGGGACAGGAAAGATTTTTCCTTCCGATTCGTCTTCAGGATCGTTGAGGCCTCCTTGATGGTTTTTGGTCGCTAGAAGAGAACCTGGAATTTCACGGTTTAGTTCAAAAAACTCTTTACCGTCTGGTGTTGACCTCAGAATTAGCATTGACGGCTTCAACTGCCTTTGGTTTTCTCTTCCTCTTTTACCAAAGAAGAAACTTAGGTAAAACCAGACTGTGCGAAACAGTTGTGCGGGATCTTTACTGTCGGCTGGTCCCAACTCACCAGAACTGAAAAGAAGCTGGATTTGCTCCCTTGAAATGGGCCTTTTGTGAACCGTTCCGGCTATTTTCCCGGACTTTCTCAAATCTTTCACAAACGCATTTAGGACAGCATTCGCTTCTGAAAAGGTAGGATCTCCAATGATTGTGAAATCTTTATTGTTTGGAGGGCTTTTGAGGAAGCGGTCAATGGCGGCTCTTATCGACCTCATTGTTGTTGTTTTGTAGTAGGAGCCGTCTTTTTGTCTAGCGGACGTGTAAAATAGCTTCAAACAACTATTTAATTCCGTTTTAGACATATCGGTTATGTATTTTTCAAACTTCTTTGAACTTGTGAACCACTCTAAAAATTATAACCGAAATTTTTTATTTAATTTTATAAACAATGTTTTTTCCACCACCTCAAGGCACGGCACCGCTCGGCGTTTTCAATCGATGTTTATTTGAAGAATTTGCAATTTTAATTTAAAGAAATATTTACTTACCATCAAATACATTCATGCCATATTTTGTTGATTTGTTTGTATTTTTTGGTGTATTTTTTTCAAGTAATATTTGAATTTCTTCTTCGTTCAAATTAGCAAATCGTTCCGCCATTTTTGCTGATTTCTCTACTAGTAGGCTATGAGCTGATAGCCTAGTAGTAGGGAACCAATCAGATTACGCAAAAGCTGATATTCGATAGCATGCTATATAATAAATATATATATATATATATATATATATGTATATATATATATTATATATATATACATATATATATATATATATTTATTATATAGCATGCTATCGAATATCAGCTTTTGCGTAATCTGATTGGTTCCCTACTACTAGGCTATCAGCTCATAGCCTACTAGTAGAGAAATCAGCAAAAATGGCGGAACGATTTGCTAATTTGAACGAAGAAGAAATTCAAATATTACTTGAAAAAAATACACCAAAAAATACAAACAAATCAACAAAATATGGCATGAATGTATTTGATGGTAAGTAAATATTTCTTTAAATTAAAATTGCAAATTCTTCAAATAAACATCGATTGAAAACGCCGAGCGGTGCCGTGCCTTGAGGTGGTGGAAAAAAACATTGTTTATAAAATTAAATAAAAAATTTCGGTTATAATTTTTAGAGTGGTTCACAAGTTCAAAGAAGTTTGAAAAATACATAACCGATATGTCTAAAACGGAATTAAATAGTTGTTTGAAGCTATTTTACACGTCCGCTAGACAAAAAGACGGCTCCTACTACAAAACAACAACAATGAGGTCGATAAGAGCCGCCATTGACCGCTTCCTCAAAAGCCCTCCAAACAATAAAGATTTCACAATCATTGGAGATCCTACCTTTTCAGAAGCGAATGCTGTCCTAAATGCGTTTGTGAAAGATTTGAGAAAGTCCGGGAAAATAGCCGGAACGGTTCACAAAAGGCCCATTTCAAGGGAGCAAATCCAGCTTCTTTTCAGTTCTGGTGAGTTGGGACCAGCCGACAGTAAAGATCCCGCACAACTGTTTCGCACAGTCTGGTTTTACCTAAGTTTCTTCTTTGGTAAAAGAGGAAGAGAAAACCAAAGGCAGTTGAAGCCGTCAATGCTAATTCTGAGGTCAACACCAGACGGTAAAGAGTTTTTTGAACTAAACCGTGAAATTCCAGGTTCTCTTCTAGCGACCAAAAACCATCAAGGAGGCCTCAACGATCCTGAAGACGAATCGGAAGGAAAAATCTTTCCTGTCCCCAAGTCGAATATCTGCCCTGTCGAAACAATAAAAAATTACTTAAAACACCTAAATCTTTCTTGCGACAGTCTTTTCCAGCGACCAAAGGATCACAAATGCCAAAAATTTGATGCCAACGACATGGTTTGGTATTCCAACATGCCAGTCGGCGAATCGACCCTTGGAAACTTGCTTCGTGTTATGAGCAAAAGAGCAGGAATTGAGCCTCCGTTAACTAATCATTGCATTAGGGCGACATCTGTCACGGTTTTGTCGGAGGCCCATGTGGAAAATCGCCATATAAAGTCTTTGACAGGCCATAAATCTGACACCTCCATTGAGTCATACAGCAGTCGCCCATCCGCACGTCAACAAGAAATGATGTCTGCCATATTAAGCGATTATATTCGTCCAAGCGATTCGGTTCCTGCGATCTTGTGTAAAACAGATAAAGATAAAGAAAACAGTAGCACAGATGTTATCTTCAAAGAGTCAGTTGCATCTCTGAATGCTCAGTCGACTTCAGGTAACAACCAGTCGATAATTTTCAGCAATCGAAGCAGCTCGACGACACAAAGTCATGCAGCGTTCAACTTTCACAACTGCAATGTGCAGATCTACAACTGACTTCTAATTTATTGCTTTGTTTATCTTTTTAACAACAAGCTTTGTACTATTTCGTTGAGTCAAAGAACTTGCTTACTAAAGAACTTGTTGAACCAAAGAACTTGTTTACCACGAGCGTCGAATTTCATTGAGCACACTGTCCAAGCGTGAAATAATTATTCACTTTGTCTTTGTACTGCGCATGCCGGATGTAATAAAATTTGTTTCAAATTCGTTTCCGTGTTAATAATTATATATCGCGGAATACAAAGTTTAGCCATTGTTTAGCTATATAATAAAACAATTATACCATTCGCTCTCGTCGTATATGAGCTCATAGCCAACTCGGCGAAGCGCCTCGTTGGCTATGAGCTCATATACGACTCGAGCTCATGGTATAATTGTTAATTATATATATATATATATATATATATATATATATATATATATATATATATATATATATATATATATATATATATATATATATATATATATATATATATATATATATATACATTTTAAGACCAAACCGGGACCAGTTGCAAAAAATGCAAATTGAAAAAAAGGAATTGAGTTGAATTGAATTGAATGCAATTGAATCGCAAGGTCGTGGGGTCAATTCTTGCGGAAGGCCTGTGTAGTTGCATTTTTCGCAACTGGTACCGGTTTGGTCTTAAAATGTATATATTTTACAATCGAATTTTCCTTCACCTAAAATCCCTTGAACATATATATATATATGGACATTGTTAGTATCAAGCCATAAAATACTTAGTTCGTTTTTCGTTTTATTATTGGTGGTGGTGGTGGTGCATCGTGTTGCCAATATATATATATATATATATATATATATATATATATATATATATATATATATATATATATATATATATATATATATATGTATATATATGTTTATGTATATATATATATATATATATATATATATATATATATATATATATATATAGCGCAAATTAAACAATGAAAATGAATCGGTTAAAGAGGAGGCCCTGGAAACGAATGTTGGGCTCCCGTTCATTTGTTGATTATCGTAATATCATTCAGCCGTCCTTTCGTTGTCTTTGACAGCTTTTAATTTAGCGTTTACGATGCTCAAATTGGGAATATTGCTACGAAACGTTAAGCCAGTGTTTGGTCGTGGTGCTAATGTTTGTCGAACTTTTGCCGCGGTTTCTCAGGTTAGTCTATCAGGCCATTTAATACTGATAGTCTGATATCTGTTAGACAGTACGTTACAACTTACAACTTACAACTTACAACTTACATGCATTGAAATAGAATTTTAATAAAATGGTGTGGCTGTACTGTAAATATGTAGGTAGTTTTATAAATGTGTGAAAGAAGTAAATCAAAAATTGCAGAATATTTTTGCAAATTACTTTCAGTAATGATACTTTTGAATAGTACATACATGTACATGTACTGTATGTACAATATACATGCTGTAAATATATCACTATTTCTGATAAAAAATGTAACAAAATCCTGAATTCTAAAGGAATAGACACTTCCCAAATTTACTTCAATGAGCATGAACAATGCTGACTTGAAATCGAGGTTGGATATGAATTGAAGTTATAACTTACAGTAAGAGCCATTGTTTTGTGTGTACTGAAGCAAATTTGAGAAGTGTCTACAGTATTGAAACCCAAACCCAACCCCAACAGCAACAGCAACCCTAATCCAAACCTTACCTCTAATCCTGACCATATACCTATGATCACAATCTCCTGATGTCCAACCTTAACCATAACCCCCATTTTTAGCCACAACTCCCCAGCTCAAGCCTATTTTGAGCCAGAACTAAGTGCCTAAGATTCTAAACCCCAATAATCATGTGTTGATTTATAGTTAGTTAGTTTCAGAAATTGCAGCTTGATGTTAGTAATAATTGTTAGTTGTTTGCTGTACAAGCTGTGTTAGTTAGTAATACTCAGAAAAACTCTGAGCTCTGAGCGGGACTCGAACCCACAACCTTCTGAATGCTAGCCAGATGCTCTAACCATTGATCACATCTGAGTTCTGGTGGCTCAATGGTTAGAGCGTCTGGCTAGCATTCAGAAGGTTGTGGGTTCGAGTCCTGCTCAGAGCTCAGAGTTTTTCTGAGTATTACTAACTAACACAGCTTGTACAGCAAACAACCAACAATGATTTATAGTTAGTAGTTGGCATTTGCATTACACACACTACAGGTGAATTCCATATTTTATATGGAGCTAACATTACATTCAAAAACTAAAATTAATGTATAAAATGCTCCTAAAAATAATTTTGTACATGTAATTATTATGCATCCTCATTGGCAAGTATGATCGGACCTTGGCAAGTACCTCCCAGTACCTCCTTGGCAAGAGAAAACACTTTGGACCCCATAACAAAGCAACTTTTCTTTGAATAAATACTGAGTGTTATTCATTTGTTTATTTTGGTATACTGTATATATTAAATACCCATGCTTTCACCCAAGGTTATTGTCATTCAATTACTCAGTGTTCTAGTATCTAGATATATAGGACATTCGGTTTGCATCTGACCAGGTCACCAGGGCCTTTATTGTTTTCTAGTTCACTGTGGAGGCCCTGGGAATGAGGATGATGTAATTGCAGCTGGACTAATAATACTGTAATTTGGTACTGGATAAATCTTGGTGGAATGCTAATTACAAATTAAGTTAACTGGAGCTGTGCCCATCAGTTCATATTCGTAATCGATTAATCAATGACAACAATCAATTAATAATTGATTAATCATCTTAAAAAATCAATATGTGTTGCCATTGTTTGTCCCTTCAAATAAAGGGGTGCTTTTAAGCTTTTTACTACTTCCTTAGCTAGAGATAAGAATCAAAACAAGTCGCGTTCAACATTTGATAGTACAGTACGCAATATTGCTCTTTTTAACAGGGTGAATGTCACAATGCCATCTCATATTTCCACAATTTTTTAACAAAAACTCATTTTAGTATCATGCTGTTGACATTTGTCAATGATTCAATTGTTGTTAACGATTAATCGATTACTGAAAAAGAGTCGATTAATCAATTAATCGGGCACAGCTCTAAAGTTAACTGTTTGAAGTCTTGGGGTATTGACTGAAATACTAGTAAAATGCTTAGTAAATTATTAACCATTCGAGTTTAGGCCAAGAATTAGGACTAAATCTGGATTAATTGGGCTGAATTTAAATTAAATCATGTGAGTCAGTCCAGAATAAAATTCTAAACACATAGTGTATTACAGTACATTAAAGTCAGCTTATTCATACAGTTAATGAAAGTCAGCCAAATTTTGCCATTGAATTTGAAGGCATTTTCCAGTTTCCTGAATAAAATTTTCTGGCATTACTGTAACTGGAATAAAACTACTGTATTATAAGCTAAACTTGTGACTGGGGCTGGAAGGTGAATTATAGCTGGGTAAACCAATTGCAATCATGAAATATGGGTATACCAATCATGTAATTGTCTTCAATTTATTTGTGTTTGTTTGTTTGTTTGTTTGTTTGTTTGTTTGTTTGTTTGTTTGTTTGTTTGTTTGTTTGTTTGTTTGTTTGTTTGTTTGTTTGTTTGTCTGATTTCATTGTTTTAGAGCAATGCACTACAACATAAACCTCCTTTGGCTAAATATGGAGGATGGCAAACAGTTACTTTAATTCCAGGTGATGGAATTGGTCCTGAACTTGCCAATACAGTACAGGACCTTTTCAAGTGAGTCCAAATTTAATAAATGATGCCTGTTATAGTTTTACATTTCATTGCTCTTTCAGAGCAAAGTTTTCCTTGAGATTATACATAATGACATAAAAATTCCCCCCCCCCCCCCTATTTTTTAAGTTGTATTTGGAAGAAAATCAAGTAGCTCCCTTCTTAACTGGTGCATGCACAGAGCATGACGTATGCATGCAAATTGGCACTTCATGTATGCATGCAAAAGTATAGTGTATACATGCATGTATGCAGTTCATACATGCTTGCAAATTATATCTACCATGCAGTTCATGGATGCAAATTGTTTTGTAACCATGCATGCAAATCTATACATGCAATAGATATACACTATACAGTACATGCAATACATGTATATAAAACGTATCACTGACAATTAATAATTTACAATTGTCACTGCTCATATGCTTCAAATCCATTAGACTCTCCAGTTGACAAGTAAAATCATCTGGTGTTTATAGTCAAATGCAGAGTAATATCTATAAAGTCTGTCAAGTTAGTGTTTTCTTCTTATAGATTAAAAGTTGTATACTGTATAAACAAATTTTAAAAAATCATATCGTTTTCACTCAGGTGATCGGTGGCCCCATTGGGGTGGTGAAACAATATGAAATATTTGAATAAGAAAGAGCTAATTCCCATACCGTACACCAATATGGCCGCCGTGACTTCAGATGAAAACGATCTATAGAACATATAATTATATGAAGTAATATTGGGCATTTCACTCGATTCATGATGAAGCAGCACAAAACGCGATGATGAAGCAACTCACTAATCAAACCCAAGCGTTGCTATTGGGTGACTGCTTCATTGTACAGAAAATACAATACCGTGAAATTGCACAAATTTCCATAAATTTGAACAAAAACATAGAACAATCACTTTGGACGAGTTTCCAAACCTTGTATATCTTCTATTAACTATACTCGTAAATACCAGTATAGGCATAATCAGCCAGGGGCAGTTTTAGTGTAAACTATTTCTAGCTATAATCTATGACAAAATGTCAACTGTTTACACAATAAATTATTTTACCAACAAACTTTGTATTAATAAAATGAGAAAAAAAACCGCCCAATGTGGTGCGCCACAGCGGGTGGGCACGTGGTTTTCACGGAGGAGGTTAGATGGGATGACTCTCTGGGACCTTTTCCGAAGATGTAGCCTTACGAAGCATGGATTTTAATGAAAACCTATCCCAACACCCCCCTAACCCTAACCCCCTAACCTAACCTAACCTAACCCTAACCCCCTGGATTGTCTATGGTTCGATATATGGGCCACATGGCAGAATTGTTCGAGTCTCCGCTGAGATGGTTTTCGTAAATAATTACAACATACAAATGCTTATACTTACTTTAGGAGTTGTTAGAGTCTGAATTTTCATTGGTTTGGCTTATTCGGTACAAAGACAAATCCATGGTTTTCTCCATTCAAAAATATCGCAACATGATGTCATTATGCGTTTACGCACATTCAGAGCAGCGGTCTCGTAAAATACTTCATGGCGTATCGTTATTAATTAAGGTCTCGTTTAAAAAGGATCATTCAGGATCATTTTATTTTTTATTTTTTTATTGTACCAACACATTACAATTACAATTGCAAACATAATTATACAGAACGAAAACAGTTTTGGCAGGGACACCACAACAGCAAAAGCCAATTTCTGCAGGCCCATTTTAAGCCCAAAGGAGGTAAATTTGGTCAAAAACTCGGTAAATTATAACAAATCGAAGTCATCTTTCACCGGTGGTGGATAATATGCGACTTTCCTCAAATACATCTTTGAAAATCTTTTCAGTTCTATAACTTTGTTAATAGGCATATCTCTCTCCCAGACAAAATGATATTTTTGCGAACTTTCGTCAAACTTTACCAAATCTTTTGAAAAGTGGCGGGAGTTTCTTGTTACCTTGGTTACAATATAAATAGTGCGATCCTATTAGGAGGGGTCCTATCACTGATCTCTGTACAACTGGATTGCCCATCTGGCTCCAAGAATGTAGCCACTGACTTTGTATTGCTTTGGTTGTGCAAGCATGCAATACTTTAGTTTGTAATACTTTTACTTACGTTTGCAGAACAGTACGGACAATACGTGCATGCAAGTTTAAGGATGCATGTATGTAATTTAAGTAGTGCATACATGCAAATTGTTTATGTGCACATGCAAATTAAGACTGCATGCATGCAGTTGGTAGTGTATGCATGCAAACTATTTATGCGTGCAAGTTGCGATTACATGCATGTAATGGAGGATATACACTGTATGTATCTAACTTTAGTGCGTGCATGCGATACGGACATGCATATATAGCTACATGCCTGCGTGCATGCCTGCACTAGCAGCATGCATGTTTTGCAATTACGTATAAGTGACTCAAGTTGAGCTAACTGATGTCATCAGTTTTGCATAACATGACGGGAAATTGGCTTTATTTTCTGACCGGTTGGACTTAAGAAGTCAACTCTAAACTGACTAAATCAAACTACAGTATACTATCCAGAGGAAGTGTGCACACTATAGTTTGAGTCATTTTGTTAATTTGATTAAAATAATCTGAAAATAAAGATGATTTTTTCATAGTTATACCACAACTCCGTGATTGATCATGACGCCATAGCTCAACTTGCGTGACTCCAAAGAGAGATAAGATGCGAAAGGGTTTATTATTTTAAGCGTTCTTTTAGTCGCGTCCCGTTATATGTATATATATATATATATATATATATATATATATATATATATATATATATATATATATATAATATTTGTTTGGGGTCGGCTATATGTATCATATGGTAGTTTCCTTAATGTATTACTATTATTAAATTATAATACTTTTTTTAGCTATGCAGGGGTACCAGTAAATTTTGAAATGATGGAGTTGAGGTATAACATTTTTGTACAGACCTACTAACATAAAGTACAGTACTTGAATGGGTTGTTTTAGTGCTAATTACAAAACAATGAGAAAAGTATCACTAAATGTACACTTAACGATGACGCTATTTTACAGGCATGCCACGATAACTTATAAAATAATATTAAAACTAAATTACTAAAATTAAAATAAGCCAGAATAAGATGTGCAAACTTTATGATATAAATTAACGTTATGAAAATATGCAAACTTATAGGACAAGTTCAACATAGGACATGGCTTATTCAACAAAAATTGCCGTATCAATAGAACTATTTTAGTTCCCATCAATAGAACTACTTAGTTCCTATAAAACACGTACGACTTCTGAAGCAGTATCGTAGTTTCCTTGTAGTTGTACAGTCTATTGTGTAAACAGCATTATTGTGGTGATTCAAAACGTCTAATTTGAACCAGAAATCAGGTTTGATTGGATTATGATTTGAACGATCATGGGTGAATATTAGAGACCTGTGACAAATAAAATAATGTTCTCATATACTGTGCGCCTAGTTTTGTTTATATTTGCGCAAGAAAACACACCAGGCTAATGTAAGAATATTACTTTAACATGTATTTGTAACCGAACTCAAAACATACAGAACATTAACCGAACAGTACGGTATCTCTTTCTTGTTCGCAATCGTTTTTCTAACATACTATTAAATACAACATCGGGTCCGGGCCCCTTCACTTGTGTCCAGGCTTCCACACTAACATTGTTAAGTTGTCAAGTACAATTTATACATTATTTAGTGGCGAGACACACATGGGTGGCGGAAGCTAAAAATTATTGGGGGGCCTGTCCCCCCTCCCCCCCCCCCCCCCACACACACACAGTGCCCCCCGGTTCCGCCGCTCATTGCACAACTGAACAGAATAACGGTAATAATTCCATGTCCTAAATAACCCAGGTACTTCATGAAAGTCTGACCCCAACACACACCCTAATCCTAACCAATAAATTCGTGAATATAGGACATGGATTTATAACCAGAATAACCTTTTACTGGCAGTTACAAAAGACTGATAACGTTATTCCTCCCTCGTCCCCAGTCGCTTTTCAAGAATGAGACATTGAAATTAACTTAAAGTAATATTTTCCTAAAAATTATAAGAAGAGCCTGTGGAGGAGGCAGACGTTATTCTATAAAACAAACAATATGACCACAACACTTACGCAAGACATGTATGACATAAACCAGACACATGCATACTATATATAGGCGAACTTGACTGAAACCTTTTCCTTGACTCTGATGATGACCGCCGTGATGTCGACAACAACAGCCGCTGTCTCCCTCAACACTACACAATAATCTAGACGAGCAACTCTCAAACATGTTTTAACCATTTAAAAATATAATTTCTGGATTTCAGTGGTATTAGTGACAGACAAGAAGTGACAGATAGGTTGGAAGATGTTCTGATCTCAATTCAAAGGAATGGTGTTGCACTGAAAGGCAAGTATACCGTACCGAGAACACTTTGATTGGGGGTTGTTTCAAAATTTACCGACGAAACCAATGATTATTTACCAAAGAAACCCATGATTTACTGACGAAACCCATGATTTACCGACGAAACCCATGATTTACTGACGAAACCCATGATTTACTGACGAAACCCATGATTTACCGACGAAACCCATGATTTACCGGCGAAACCCATGATTTACCGACGAAACCCATGATTTACCGACGAAACCCATGATTTACCGGAGAAACCCATGATTTACCGGCGAAACCCATGATTTACCGGCGAAACCCATGATTTATCGGCGAAACCCATGATTTACTGACGAAACCCATGATTTACAAACCCATGATTTACTGACGAAACCCATGATTTACCGGCGAAACCCATGATTTACCGGCCGCGAAACCCATGATTTATCGGCGAAACCCATGATTACGAAACCCATGATTTACCGGCGAAACCCATGATTTACCGGCGAAACCCATGATTTACTGACGAAACCCATGATTTACTGACGAAACCCATGATTTACTGACGAAACCCATGATTTACCGACGAAACCCATGATTTACCGACGAAACCCATGATTTACTGACGAAACCCATGATTTACTGACGAAACCCATGATTATTTACCGACGAAACCCATGATTTACCGACGAAACCCATGATTTACTGACGAAACCCATGATTATTTACCGACGAAACCCATGATTTACCGACGAAACCCATGATTATTTACCGACGAAACCCATGATTTACCGACGAAACCCATGATTATTTACCGACGAAACCCATGATTTACCGACGAAACCCATGATTATTTACCGACGAAACCCATGATTTACCGACGAAACCCGTGATTTACTGACGAAACCCAGGCGGGTTTATATATTTTGAGGTTTTAAATCCTAAATTTACCGCTGACCGATTTGGTTTTAACTGACCAATATCAATTTACCGATGACCATTTCCCATTTCACACGCCTCACACCACACACATAATGTGCACACAATAAAAATTACAAAAAAAAACATGCACACAATAAAAATTAAAAGTTAGACAAGCGAAAAATGTTTTTACATAAAGGTAATGAGTATGCGGAGAAACTACAGTGGCGCAGTTTCATGTAAATTAAAAAAAAATTAATGTAACTAAGGCTGCATGTGATTAACATAAAGTAACATTTTTCGCAGTTTTGTTCTAGTCTTTAAAATAATGCACGCTTTTCTCCACCTTCGTTGGCACATTTTCGCTTGTCTAATAATATTGAATTTCTATTGTTTGTATGAAAATTTTAATCTGATTTCCACTGTATTTTTAAATGCGATTGTTATTAAGATCTCAAGTGATGTACTTATTTATTAGCTTCATTTTTTAGCTTTCTGTTTTACCATGACGATGAACGTTTAGTGCGAAAGCTCGGTGAATTATTCTATTCTTAGATTAAACTATTTTAATGTAGCAGAAACTAAAGTCTATAAGATGAAATATCCTATAGCTCTAAGATTCACTTGGATTTGGTATAGTCAATTATAAATTTAGTTCAATATTACGTGCTGTTAATTTAGCTTTTGTAATTGATTTTGTTTATAGTTTTTCATTAAAACTGATATATCTTAATTACTTTTAAAGGAAACCTTCACACTCCAATCGAATCTCCAAGTTTTAAATCTCTAAATGTGGAACTGAGGTAATTTATCCAATTCCTTAACAATTCATGAAGAAAAAAGATGTTGTAAATCAGATACAAATTCGTCCTGATTTATACATAAATTTCCGATCGATTTTCTGAACTTAAACAGCTTATATCTTAAAGCAATGGGGCAAGGCACTGATTTGCATCAGTACATCAGCACGGAAAAATCGCAAAATAATTATACGACAACAAAAAAAAAACAGCCGAAAAGTAGAAAAAAATTACAAAAGAACAAAGAATTTAAAAAATAAAGTAATCTTAGAAATTTGGAAATGATCAGAAAAAGATACAAAAAACCCACAAATATTTTTTTTCATTCTTAAGAATGAAAAAAAGTCACGAGAAAAACATGAAAAAAATTACATGATCATTTTTATCAAAAAAATCTCGTACACTTTCTCAGGAGTGCTTTGTTCCTCGCCTTAAGGTATATAGCAATAGGGGGGAAATGTCAAAAATCTCTCCTTTTTTTTTTCTCCAATTTTTAAATTAGTGCAACATTATCTGTCAGTGACAAAAATTTCGAATTCAGAAATGTTTTTCTTCCAGGCGAAAAATGAGTTTTGTACTTCAAGAGGCGGGTTAAGTATTCAACATGGAAACCTTCCAGACGCTTTTTCTCGGCTCAATTTTTCGCCAAAATT
This sequence comes from Corallium rubrum, assembly GCA_964035015.1. Lineage (NCBI taxonomy): Eukaryota > Metazoa > Cnidaria > Anthozoa > Scleralcyonacea > Coralliidae > Corallium > Corallium rubrum. Next base: position 43,449,979 of record OZ035997.1, read on the forward strand.
TGTGTTTTTCAACAGCTAGAACTTCGCAACGTTTCAATATTTTTCGCTGAAACTTTTGGTAGTTACTAACCAGTGGCGTGGTGGCAAGTTTCAGGCTGGGGTGGCCAGATTAGCTTTGGCGCCCCCCCGAAATAACTCAAGTAGCAATATATAATATTACAACAAACAACGGGTTCTCTCAAAGGCGAGCGACGAGCGAGGCAAATGCGAGCGGCGAGTGCCGAAGTAGCGCCAAACGTCTAGGGGGATCCGGGGGCATGCTCCCCCGCAAAATTTTGAAATCTAGAGTCTCTGATATGCCATTTCCTGCATTTTGGAGTGAGATTTTACAGAATTCTGAAGATTATAAAACTTCATAGAAAATACAAAAGATTACACATTTAAGATCTTTATATCCCACCATTGAAGACCTTGCTATACAAAGTTTTGGCGCCCCTTCTGCAACCCAGCTGGACTGTTACTAAGTACATACTCTTCTACAAAATCGTGTCGACGAGTTTTTTATTAGTTGTATAATTTTGATTTTATCGCGTTTGGAATTAACAAGTTGTGAAATATATTGTAACTACAACGTAAATCGTTAATAAAAACCGAAAGAAACAGAATTTCAAATAATCTTTTGGGCCACTTTTCGGCATATCGTTGGACTTCTTTTTGTCAAAACCGAAAGAAACAGAATTTCAAAAATCGCCGACACTTTTTTGTAGATAATTTATCAGTGATTACAATGATATAAATTTCAAAACTATAAATTAAATTCAAAAGAACCTTAAACTCTGAAGCCAACAACCTTATTTTTTTCTTTCGGTAAATACAACGGATAACCATTATATTTTCCATAATTTTAGATTTTATAGTCATTTTCCATGGTTAATTGGCTTTAAATTGCTATATATGATACGTTGGGATCACGTTAATAGCGGCGTGATGCCAGCTGTTTTACGAAACGATACTGGATAACCCTATTGCTACCAATAAACAGTTCTGTACTGGTTGGTGTATGTTAGTAAATAACACGCGGGCGTTACGTGTATTTGTGTTACTACAGGGTGAAATTGGATCTTTATGCCAATGTGGTTAAATGCAAATCTTTTGAAAACATTAAAACAAGGTATTTGTTTACTAAATGTACCTATTTAAGTTTTAAATTCCTTCATCAATGAATTGAAAAAGTGCAAAGATTATTTGTTCTCTAAACTGCTTTACATGTACTATTCCACTTTTCAAGCTCCTTGAACTCAAAATATTCAGAATGATATTTTGTTCATGGAGCCTGAAAGTTGTGTAGAAAGGTGCATACTCGTTAAGTTACACAATGCGTACTTATTTTTCTATATTCCTAATTATAATAATTGTACTTGTACAGACACAAGAATGTAGATCTGGTGATGATAAGAGAAAATACAGAAGGAGAATATAGTCATTTAGAGCACGAGGTACAGTATTTACTAAGAATTCTTTGCTAAATAGCAGGGTTTTTCAGTTTGCTCAGTTACTGCTGGTTGCGGGGCCAAGTATGAGTTCACAGTCAAGTCAAGATTATTTTTAATGCTCGAATGTCCGTTGTAAATTAAAGGCGTTGTACTGTTTATTTTTGTATTAACCTATCGCATTTCATTTATCCCACGGTAATAAATTGAACATGCGCATGCAAGATCCCAGACAGCAAGTTGTGAGATAATAATTATGAAACTTAGCAAACGCGGAAGGACATATGAGAATGGAAAAGCTTTGTCCATTGATTTTAGAAGAGCTATTGTCGACGAGTATTAAAATAGCCTTGACTTGCTGAACCACTCTCCTCCGCAGAGGCTTCTTGAGCTTTTTAATGGGCTTTTCTATGGGCTTTTCTTGAGCTTTTTAAGGACTTTTCGATGTCGGCGCGGGCTTGGAGGGCGCGCGGGCTTTTTGGCTGCGCGGGCTATAGGGGGGCTTGGGGCAGGGCTAGAGGGGCGCGCGGGGGGATGTACTGCGACACATTGGGAAACATAGGGACGCAAAATTGCAAGCGCGCGGGGAAAGACGGGAAGACGGAAAGAAACGAGGGAAGCTCAATTTCCTTCTTCCCATCGCTCCCCGCGCGCGCAACCCCTCCCAGCCCGTGCGCCCTCCAAGCCCGCGCCGACATCGAAAAGTCCTTAAAAAGCTCAAGAAAAGCCCATAGAAAAGCCCATTAAAAAGCTCAAGAAGCCTCTGCGGAGGAGAGTGGTGCTGAACTCATACTTGATGCCGTTTGAACTCACACTTGGCCCGGTGTCAAGTAGGAGTTGACACAATGCAAACAATTCAAAATTCGGCGCGCGGCGCTCTCATCTGAAACTAGCAGTATTAATCTAAGTATTTTGATCAGTTGATCACTCTCATTGGAATTTTTGTCATTTAATGCAAACCAAGGTGCATTTTTAGGCGCGGCTTGAAGCTATATGTCTTTTCCATGAAAAATACTCTTTTGGGCCACTTTTCGGCATAACATGGCATATCATTGCCATTGGACTTCTTTTTGTCATGCATCAGTGCATTGAATTCTTTGTGTGTTTAGAATGTTCCTGGTGTTGTCGAAAGTCTCAAAATAATGACGGAAGAAAAATGCTCAAAAATTGCTAAGTTTGCATTTGAGTATGCAAGAAAGAATGAACGGAAAAAGGTCACTGCTATCCACAAAGCCAACATAATGTGCGTATACTTTTTTGTTTTTATGTGTCTGTTAATCTTGTTTTGTTAGTTGTCAGCTTTATTCATACCTTTCGTTCATTACCATTACTATTACCATTACTATTACCATTACTATTACCATTACTATTACCATTACTATTACCATTACTATTACCATTGCCTTTACCATTGCCTTTACCATTGCCTTTACCATTGCCTTCACCATTGCCTTTACCATTGCCTTTATCATTGCCTTTACCATTGCCTTTATCATTGCCTTTACCATTGCCTTCACCATTGCCTTTACCATTGCCTTTACCATTGCTTTTACCATTGCCTTCACCATTGCCTTTACCATTGCCTTTATCATTGCTTTTACCATTGCCTTCACCATTGCCTTTACCATTGCCTTTACCATTCCCTTTACCATTGCCTTCACCATTGCCTTCACCATTGCCTTTACCATTGCCTTTACCATTCCCTTTACCATTGCCTTCACCATTGCCTTCACCATTGCCTTTACCATTGCCTTTACCATTGTCTTTACCATTGCCTTCACCATTGCCTTCACCATTGCCTTTACTATTGCCTTTATCATTGCCTTTACCATTGCCTTTACCATTGCCTTTACCATTGCCTTCACCATTGCCTTTACCATTGCCTTTACCATTGCCTTTACCATTGCCTTTACCATTGCCTTTACCATTGCCTTCACCATTGCCTTTACCATTGCCTTTATCATTGCCTTTACCATTGCCTTCACCATTGCCTTTACCATTGCCTTTACCATTCCCTTTACCTTTACCATTGCCTTCACCATTGCCTTCACCATTGCCTTTACCATTGCCTTTATCATTGCCTTTACCATTGCCTTCACCATTGCCTTTACCATTGCCTTTACCATTCCCTTTACCTTTACCATTGCCTTCACCATTGCCTTCACCATTGCCTTCACCATTGCCTTCACCATTGCCTTTACCATTGCCTTTACCATTGCCTTCACCATTGCCTTTGCCATTGCCTTCACCATTGCCTTTACCATTGCCTTCACCATTGCCTTTACCATTGTCTTTACCATTGCCTTTACCATCGCCTTCACCATTGCCTTTACCATTGCCTTCACCATTGCCTTTATCATTACCATTAACATTGCCTTTACCATTGCCTTTACAATTACCATTGCCTTTACCATTGTCTTTATCACTGCCTTTACCATTCATTGCCTTTACAATTACCATTGCCTTCACCATTGCCTTTACCATTGCCTTTACCATTGCCTTTACCATTGCCTTCACCATTGCCTTTACCATTGCCTTTACCATTGCCTTTACCATTGCCTTTACCATTGCCTTTACAATTACCATTGCCTTTATCACTGCCTTTACCATTGTCTTTACAATTACCATTGCCTTTACAATTACCATTGCCTTTACCATTGCCTTTACCATTGCCTTTACCATTGCCTTTACAATTACCATTGCCTTCACCATTACCTTCACCATTGCCTTTACAATTACCATTGCTTTCACCATTGCCTTTACCATTGCCTTTACCATTGCCTTTACAATTACCATTGCCTTTACCATTGCCTTTACCATTGCCTTTACCATTGCCTTTACCATTGCCTTTACAATTACCATTGCCTTCACCATTGCCTTTACAATTACCATTGCCTTCACCATTGCCTTTACCATTGCCTTTACAATTACCATTGCCTTCACCATTGCCTTTACCATTGCCTTTACCATTGCCTTTACCATTGCCTTTACAATTACCATTGCCTTCACCATTGCCTTTACAATTACCATTGCCTTTACCATTGCCTTTACCATCGCCTTCACCATTGCCTTTACCATTGCCTTTACCATTGCCTTTACAATTACCATTGCCTTTATCACCGCCTTTACCATTGTCTTTACAATTACCATTGCCTTTACAATTACCATTGCCTTTACCATTGCCTTTACCATTGCCTTTACCATTGCCTTTACAATTACCATTGCCTTCACCATTGCCTTCACCATTGCCTTTACCATTGCCTTTACAATTACCATTGCCTTTATCACTGCCTTTACCATTGCCGTTACCATTACCTTTACCATTACCTTTACCATTGCCTTTACATTGCCTTTACTATTGCCTTTACCATTACGATTACCTTTACTTTTGCCATTACTATTGCCCTTACCGTTGCATCACCATGCAACATAAGAATTATTAACTTCTTCTTAAATCTTCTTATCTCATGTTTGGACTTTTTTTTATTTATTTATAATTGTTGGCACCTTCTGATAGGAATTGCTTAATATTATCATTGATTGAAGTTTCATCTTGATGCCTTTTTCTACTGCTAAATTAAACTAGGTTTACTATAAATAATATTCTCCAGAAATGACGTCAATCCAAGGATGTGCGCAAAGATGTTACACAGTGATTGTGGAAAACAAAGAAAGTTTGCTTTGAACTTTACGCATGCAGACCTATTTAGAGGAAGTATACTCAATTCATACACTACCGAGTCACTTTGTATTAAACATCTTTGCGTGTTTCTTTATCTGACTATGCATGATCATATATATATATATATATATATATATATATATATATATATATATATATATATATATATATATATATATATATATATATATATATATAGACTATAGATTGCGGACTCACAACAGGAATACTGTTTCGGCTCAACCGGACAAAACCAAGATGGCGGCTGAAGTGACCAAGTTGGCGAAAGCCAAGAGGGAGCTTTTTTGAGAAAATTACTGCTTTGAATTAACAGAAAAGATTCGCTAGAGTTAATGACCAGCCAGGGCAGTGTTTTGCTGAATTTAGCAATCTACGTCAACAATAAACAAAAGTATCTGAACAAAAGTATTTCTACAATACATTCTGGTTATCTTAAGGGAATTTAAGCTAAAAAACGAGTGCAATAAAAGCAAGAAGTTCCATCGCTGAAAATATATCGATTTGACCTATCCAAAATTTGGACATTACGAATTGAAACTAATATTTTTTCCGAACATACTGATGTTGTTGAGGTTCTCGACAGGCTTGAAACAATTCTTTACAGTTAGTTTTTCTTGAGAGTCACTCAAAGTGACTTGTCCCATTAGGGTCACTTGAGCTTTTGTCCGGTTGAGCCGCCATCTTGGATCCCCCATAGTGGGCCCGTCTCCAGAGCTGAGTAGTTTCGAATAGGTACCAGTCTCTTCTCCAAAATCATTTTTGAAGAACAATTTCTTGTGATGCAATAAACGCGCTAGGCGGTGACTATCATCTCAGAGTCACTGCTCAGTAAACCAATCGAAATACAGGAATCTTTAAAATTTAAATTTACCTCAGAAGTTGTACTAAAGTTTGATAGTGCTTCAATTATAAGCGTCGTGTTGTCTTTAATAATATTTTTCCCCTCAGATGCGGCGCTCATTGGTGCTTAATGGAGTAAATATATACCTATTAATTATTATGGACAAATTGTCGATTCCACGATTTTGTATTTCTAGAGAATAAATGTGGCTGAAAACGTCAGTACTTAAATTTATCTTAATCTCGGCAGTTTTTAACCTTTAATTAGACTTTGTAGAACAATTTTAATGCAGAAGTCTACTTATACTCGTTATCATTAATACCATTGATATTATTATCATTATTATGATTACTGTCATCGTCATCACTGTTTCTAAATTAGGAAACTGGGTGATGGTCTTTTTCTGAAATGCTGTGATGAAGTGGCACGCGATTATCCAGATATTGAACACAACTCCACGATTATTGACAACTGCTGCATGCAGGTAAAATAATTATATTCTATTTAGTGTGATACAGTTTTTTTAGCCATTGAGAAAAATTGTATTAACTATGCACAATGTCATGTAAATATGAGTTATTTTTACATGTAAAAAGATATCGTTTATCTTCTTTGGGTACAGCAAAAATTGAGTATTAATTGCAGTGACTTATACTTAGACAGTGTTCACAGAGGTGAAAGGCAACACCTCGAAACATAGGTGAAATAACTTTGTCTTCATTAGAGGTGTGCGTCGGATCGGATTGACCCCTTATAATCCGAGGGTTTGCCTAAACTATCAATCCGAATCCGATCCGAAGCCGTAAAATCGTAGTCCGATCCGACCCGATCCGAAAACAGCTGCTCAAATCCGATCCGATCCGAAAAAATGAAACACCGGATATATGTTGCAATAGTTGTGCGATCTTTCCGAAGAGAAAACCAATGAACAAATAAATTTAGGAAAACCAATATGCAATAATAATTTTATGCAATAATAGTCTTCATATATGATGTGCAATGTGCATACAACTAGGGAATTTGTTAATTTTGCGGCACAAAAACTATGACAAAAGTGAATCTATAATGCGGATAAAAAAGTACAAAATCCGATCTGATCGATCTGAGAAAAAAAGAACAAAATCCGATCCGAACGTATAAAAGTTTAGTCTGAATCCGATCGGATTCGCACACCTCTAGTCTTCATTATGTTATATAATCTATACCGATAGGCGATAGCGTAAACCCACTGACAAAATTTCAACGGAAAATTACTTAATTCTGTCAAACTGAAAATAGCTCATTGTCGGAAGGGCCTTTGGAAAATGTCAGTTGTTATCAAATACGCTTTCTAGACGCTTGGGTTTTTTTTACTCAAAAATGGCATACGAAAAAATTTTAATTGAAATAACGATTAAGAAATATAAAGCTAGATCGAAAATTTAAGTTCTGCTTTTTTAAAGATAAAAATAATCGCAATATATCGGAGTAAAATCGGAAAAATGTTTCACTGAAGTACATTTACGACGTTTTTAAAAGCTTATAGTTTTTAAAGTATGCTGAATTTCTCAACAAAACTTTGCAACTTCACTATGTATTTTAAGATAAAGCAAAGTTTCTACGTTGCATTCAGTTCACCTTCAAGACGTTTTGGTGGTTAAATAATGAATTTTCCTTCATTTTACCATTTTACATGATAGCTTGTGGCAAGTCCAGACCAGTTTGACGTAATGGTGATGCCAAACTTGTACGGGAACATAGTAAGTAACATAGCAACATCACTTGTTGGTGGGCCAGGAATGGTACCTGGAGAGAATATTGGCGAAAACTACGCTTTGTTTGAATCGGTAAGAAATCATTACGGAAAATTACTTGTTCGGGAGGAGGGGGGGGGGGGGGGGGGGGGGCAAAACGCAAAATAAACTCCAGAATTGTAATTTTTTAAGATCACGTGTTAATTGTTTGAATTTTGTTTTTTTATATTTTTGCGGCATTTGGCACATTTAGTATACAGGGAAAATATATTTGCACGCATTGGGGTAACTTATAAATATGAGCAAATCTTTCATTATATACAATTCAAATGTTTGAAAAATAGCATTGTTTGCAAAAACACGGCTCTGCTTTTCACTTTTTTTAGGGAACCCGAAATACAGGCATAGATTTAGTTGGAAAAAACATCTATAATCCATTTGGATATCTCTTTGCAAGTACATTGATGTTGGACCACATTGGGTATGTTACGTTTAAGTTTTAGACATGCATTGTTAGCATGCATAAGTATTTTAATACTTTTAGTTTAAAGACCTGATTATACCTTTCCCTCAGTGTGGTTGATGATCGACGTATATGATCTTTTTAGCTCAACTTTTTAAATTTGTTTTCATGGTCAGATAATAAGTTTAAGGCAGCATAATTTGTAGTGCATGCGGAATAAGCTCTGCGTGTGCGGTTGCTACTACAAGAGAGGGCTCATTTTCTCACCATCTTTCTTCGGTTACTCTTTGGACAGGACTGATCGTCTTGTTATATATAGGTCAGTGGATGTAGCCCACAATGTGCATGCCTGTGTAAATCTACAGAACCGCCCACGCCGCCCAGCCGTCTTCTCAGTCAAACGCTTTTGCCCATCATTGAAAATTTCTTAAGGCTCGTTTACACAGACGATTTTTTCATCCTGACGCATGCAATTGAATGGGTGATTCACGAAAGTACTGAACCATATAGTTTGGCACAAAAGGTCCAATACATTCGTAAGTCAATCCATTTATAGCCCACTCTCGCCTTGCGGACACCCCGCTATTAAGGACATTTGGTAAATCCCCGGCCGAAACTACTATGAAATGTATTGAAATAACTCTCGCTATTACGGACTCTCGCTATTGCGGACACTTCATGTGGTCCCCAACAAACATTTTTATTGTTCTACTCTCGTTACAACGGACACCTTGGACGTATTTTCTCTCGACACATGAAAGTGAATGACTTCTTAGTTTATCGAGTGACATATTTATGTTACTGATGCATGTTACCATTTTATTTTTGGTTTTGGAATAAAAAAAATATTTGAATACAAATTTTTGACTTGTATTTTGACTTGTACTGTGTACTTATTTATCACAGTAAACGTCAACTAGAAATTGAAATAAACTGGACATTTTAAAACAAAAAAGCAGTAATACATTGTAGTGACATTTTACAACCTGAAATCGTGATATTTTCATCGCATCCCGCTATTGCAGACTCTCGTTATTACGGACACCAAATGACGGTCCCCGGGGTGTCCGCTATAACGAGAGTTGACTGTAATTGCATCTGTCAGGAGATAAATCGAAGCAAATATATATCGCCTGTAAAAACGAGCTTTTATGAGCTTTCCAGTTTAAAGGAGCTGGCCATTACATGAAGAAATTTTTCCATGTAATCGCTAAAACAAGATAATGTACCCGGCTTAAAAATATAATAATCCGTAATTACCATTGTGCACAACTAAACGACTAATTCGTTATACTTATGAGCGGTATACAACAATTGTTGATCATTCATGTTTTCTTTCAGATGTAAAGGTCATGCTTCTGTTATTAACAAAGCTATCTACAGAGTTCTTAACTCTGGCCAGGTACAACTTTTAAACTATTATATTTACCTAATTATTGAGCCTCGTTCCAGCTCAGTTCCATACAGTGCACATGTTCCTGTCCGTCGTTCCTCTATCAAGACCATGCAGGCATGCGAAACGGTTGCGCATGCGCCTGAGTTTGTAACGATAAACACTGCAAGAGCAGCGATGTTGTCTAGTAGGTTCGTTCTTGCTCTGCTTAGTTCGCATATAGCTGTTAGTGTTTGATACATTGGTCATGGCAGCTGAAATTGTGAGAGGCCTAGAAATGGCCTAAAATTGCGAGAGGCGTGATGGTAAGTGAAATTATGAGTGAATAATAAGTGAATATTAAATTTTTTAAAAAAAGCAATGTATGAAATACGTTCCTTTTGCTATATACAATTGTAAAAACATGAATTTCAGGAAAGAACTTGGACGAGTATTTGAAATATTTCTTCTTTCTTTCTAGTTTCGAACTCCTGATATTGGCGGAACCTGTTCAACAACAGAATGCTTGAAAGCACTGAGAGATGAAATTGATAAGGAACCACCTGTGGATATCGTGTATGAGTAGGAAGCTCCGGAAAACACCAAATATTATTTATGTATAATTAACAATTATTCACCGAAGTGGAGGTGAATAGTACTGGTTATTTTCAGACAAGCCATACCCTGGTCCAGGTTTTCTCTTTGGCGCACTCGATATTTGTCGACCTTTTACAACGTTTGAATATATTAATGGCTAGAAAATTATAAAGAAACACACCTGTGGTCATGCACTCTTCTACTTAATTTTGTTGAATTTTCTCGTTAAGCCTAGCTTACACGGGCAATTTTTCTTTGGCAATTTTCAACATGACAAGTTTTATTTGCCTGTGTGTATGAGGAAACATGACAAGTTTTTCCTTGACAAGTCTCCCTTTTGAAAAGCTGGCACGCCAGTTTTTCAACAAGGAGACTTGTCAAGGGAAAACTTGTCAAGGAAAAATTGCTCGTGTAAACTAGGCTTTAGTCTACTACATCAGCCTTGTTTATCAACAAAATCTCCTGATTTTGTAAACAAAGCAAATCTGGCCGCGATTTTGTTTTTCCCGCAGGTGAATAGTGCAGGATATCCCGAGCTATAGAGGAAGCAATCAGATTGCGTGAAAAGCACTATTCACTTGCTGAAAAGTTTCCGAAACTGTGTTTCAAAAACTAAGTTTCCCTGATTAGAACAATGTTCTATTTTTTTAAACAAGTTTCGGAAACTTTTTCGAAAATGTGTTTCTGAAACTTGTTTCGGCGTATGCCGGGCTTAAGGCTTTAGTATCAATTCTTTGCTGTAAATAATAGTAAAATGTACAACAATTACTACCGACTTTGGTTTAAAACTGTTAATAAAAATCCATAAAATATAGCACTGACTTCGGGCTCGAAAATACTAGCTTATGTTTTTATATTAGTTCCCTAGTTTGTGTTGCCAACAACGACGCTCGTTTTTCTTCATTTTCGTAATATTTTGCACTCGTTTGTCTCGTCTAGAGAAGTATAATGAATAAGACAAGTTTGCTATAAATTCTATTGTTTTTCAAGGAAATCTTTTATATGGCATTTTATAATAAAAGTCCTACAGCTGCACTGAGTGTCTTAAAAAATAATATAAATGGATAAACGAATACATTGTCTTCATGTGTTACGGGAAAAAAAACTATACAAACTTACCAAACAAAAAACCCGCTTGTACTGCCAAATCCACCGGGTTTCTGCTTCTCCATATTAAACTACAACTCGCTCTTTGACATAAGGTAATTAAAAAATAATTAACTAATTATTATTTTAATATTTACTGCCGCCATTAAAGAGACAAAAATTTATATCTCGACTTGCTTATTAATTATGGTTTAAATAGAAAATAGTTGCTTGCGAATAGGAATTTTATGTCTCCCGTCTTCGTAGTGTTATAGCCTAGATAGGTTAATAGTTAAAGAGAGAACAAGACGCCTGCTTAGGCGTTCACTCGGGCTACTGATTTCTGCAACCTTGGCGTAGCCCCCTTGCACATATAGAAGACCTGCCGTGCGAAACAGTGCAAAATTTTTGACAAACCGAGCGAGGTCTTCTATATTGCCAAACAAGCTGCAATTCCCCCCCCCCCCCCGTGACTCCCCCCACCCCCCGTGGAGAAATGCAATGTAAATTGTAAACAAAGCAATGGCAATATGGCTTTCAACGGGCAATGTCGTATTTGTAAATTACAGGCAGCGATTATACACCAGCTGCTTTGCTGTTTTTCGAAGCCTACAATAATGAGTTTAGGAAAGATAAACCCGAATCAGGAGAGATATTATAATAAGATGACAACAGTCAACAGATGACTTGTAAAGGCTGTCTAAAGGTGTGTATTAAAACTCAGGTTTTTCTGCTCCAGCTTCGGTTCTGGTATAAAAGCGTCGATTCCGCAGGGCCTTCTGTCCGCTAAAGTGTGAATCTCTTTCATAAGCCATAACTGTCTACGGTGTCTACGGTGTGTGCAATTGTAAGAATTGTGAACGTATATAAATAAGATCAGGATACTTGCCAGTGACATTGCTGATCAAGAATTAAGTATATTTCAGTGAACAGCTCCAAGCACATCAGGAAAGCCAAGAAAGAACTCATGAGAAGATTAGCATTTTAGCACGCCTCAGTTTCGCAAAGCCTGACGGGATGACGTAATGTTTGCCATTTCGAAACATAGACAAAATGAAGAACGGAGCCGAAACCTAGACTCTGTCTACCATAGGTAGCCCGAGTAAAAAGAGAACAAGAGTCTATTGTGTGATCCAAGTGGTCCAGGTAATATCGACGACACAGTTGTACTGTTCATTCATTCACGTCGGACCGCCAACGATTAAGGACGTTAGAAAGTTCAAGCTCTAGTTCTTCTATTAGGTAAGTTACTTTATTCTCAACTGCGTCCAGATGCTTTGGCGTTAGGTGGCCCACACCTTTACTGGGCACAAGCGTCATAAATGATTTATATAAATAAATATACTCTATTTCATTGTTTTAAAATTAAAATAAAGCGGCTATGGGCGTTGCACATAGCAAATTATCCCAATCTATGGATGTTGTTTTTATTACATTATATTTGCCCAGCAAACTGAGCTCAGGAAATGCATCACGCAGTTCTAAATGCACGGAATCAAATATTCCTAAGAAGACGGAAGACAAATAAAATATCTGGCTCGTTTCGCAAACTAACCGAAAGAATTAAACCAAAAATATTTTTACTTACCGAACAAATTAAGTATCTCTCTTGTTTTGCTTGCTTCATATTTTCTTATCTGTCTCCAAAGGTTTTAAATATGAATGTAAATCTGAAAATCTTTCCTATTTGCTTTTGTGTGTATTTGCCCGCCTGATGTTTGCATTTTACCTTCACGGACTTCAAAGTTTGTTTATTTTGACAGCCAATAAAATTGGCTTTTCAAAGTTTAAATTCGTCATAACTGGTTGAGGGACCCGCATCTGGACAAGGAAAATTTCGGGGAAAAACCTGGAAACGTTTGCTTGTTTCTTGTCTGTCGGAATTATACATATTGTTTAAGTATTTTGATCATTTGTGAAAGTGTTTCGTATGAATGATGAATTCTCTTGCCAATCTTGTTTCATGCATGCAGCGTAATTAGCGTGTCGCGCGAGACAGGCGTGATAATGCGGGGCGAGTTTTTATGTCTAAACCACAACATTTGGGCTGCCTATGGTTAGCCCCCATGGTTCGCCAACACCGCTGCGAAACGTTTGCGGCGTGAATTTGCTAGAGCAAACATTGCAAGACAGGACTGCAGGGAAATAGCCGTGGCAACAACAACAGACAGTGAAGGCTAAGTAAGATTCGACTATTCACTTGCGTTTTACAGCTGAAAAATGGGTCATGAAAATTACGAAAGGGGCATTTCAGAATATATGTTAAAATATTGACAAAGAAGCAAGCCATGCACAAACTATGGCTATATATGCTTGTAGTTTTAACTTTTGTGCGGGATTCTTGGACTAGTCTAAATATTTCAGTGATTTCTATATGAGCTCGGACGTCGCGCAGGCGCAAAACGTTTGGCAGCGGTGTTTGATCCGCCATTTTCACTATGAGTTATCGTTCCAGGTCTTTTCGCGGTACGGTTGAGCTGGGGCGGGGGAGCGAAGATAAGAACCTGGGTACGAGGTTGAGGTCAGGAGGACATGGGACGAATGTTTAAAGACGCTGTCCAGTCCGTTCTGCGCATGATCCGCCATCTTTATTTGGAGGGATCCTCGAAACATGACATTCGTAGATAATTACGTGAAGTACTCAGATCAGTTCATGTATTGATACTGAAGAAAATTAAAATGCATAGTCAATTAAGTCCGCAAACTCAACTTCAAATATTCTTGTACCCGTTTTGAAAACAGCAAAGAACAGCGCACTTGCAGGCGGCGTTGCAGTATCGACGGAACTGTCCGCAATTTAGTGAAATTTCTACAATTACAAATGGGTTCTGAAAAAATCAAACGAGTGTCGACTACTAAAACTCTTGGAGTTATGGTAGATGAATGTATTACCATGGGATAAACATATCGACCAAGTCACACGCAAAGTCTCAAAAGGAATAGGCTTGTTGAGACGATCTAAGGATTTAGTGAATACAAGATCTTTAAATACTATTTATAAGGTTCTTATTTTACTACACTTTGATTACTGCGCTTTACTTTAGTGTGGGATAACTGTTCTATCACGTTATAAAATAAATTAGGAAAGCTTCAAAATAAAGCAGGTCGAATTATCACAGGTGATAGCTACGATACTCCGTCTGATATTGTCATGAAAAAAATTTGAATTGGTTGGGAAAGATTATATGATAGAAGAAAAGTACAGTTGTCTTCTTTAATGAAAAAGTCAGTGCGAGGGGAAAATAAGAACAACCTTAATGAGTTATTTTCCCTTTCAAATCGCCTTGTTACAACTTAAGAAGTACCGCGTTCTATGTTTGCCCAAACCAAATACGAATGCTTTAATTAAAAAAAATCCTTTAGTTATAGGGGAGCTAGGGTCTAGCTGGAACGATCTCCCTGAATCTGCAAAATTTTAGTAGCCCAGTGGTTCTTACCTTTTTATATTTTTATGAATTTTAAACGTGTAACCTTTTTAATATTTTATAAGTTTTATATGTAATAGTTCAAATACGAGATGGAGGACTTTACCAGGATTTCAAAGTCCGAGTGCTTTTTAATATACGAGGGCTTTGTAATCCCGGTCCGACGTCGAGTATTTGAACTGACTTCTCAAACTTAAAACTCCGACGATACCTATGAAACGTAATATAATTTGCCTTATTTCAAAGTACTAGTACTTTTCCTCCGATTTCAAAGCACTTATTAAACATTAATTTCTTTTGTTTTTGGTTCATGAATTATTAATGAGTTTGAGAAGTAAATATATTGCATGGGGTGTTAGTTTTCTCATTCCTGCCAGTTTTTATTTTATTCCTTACACGGCCCTCTGAAGATGAACTTTTTTCTTTTCTTTTCCTTTTTTTTTCCTTCTTGATTTATATGACTTACAGTACTTTTATAACTCTTAGGTTTAGTTACAAGTTGAGAGGCTACCGTGTTTAAATAAATGTAAATAAATAAATAAAAAAATAAATAAATTAGAGCCTTCAATTAACTTATAACTTTCATATAACTCTTTCAGAGTTTCAAGCTTTCGGGTCCTTATAAGACTCCCCAGATTTTACTCTGGCCTTAGTCAAACGATTTTAGTCTTTTAGTCTCCGTCTTTTTTCGGTCGGAAATTTGCTTTGACAAAATGGCGGAAAGAAATTGACACCCTTCGCGGCTTCGCCCCCTCCAGCTTGCAATTTCTGTGACAAGGCGAAAGCCAAGTTTATTAACACACTTCGACGACGTGTTTGGATAGAGGATGGAACATACTGTCGAGTGTTTAATATATATATATATATATATATATATATATATATATATATATATATATATATATATATATATATATCCTCCTGCAAATCAGTATTTGAGAAGAGAAATTGGAGGTAAAATTAAAGTTGTCGAAATTCTATGCTATAGTTAAGACCACATATCCAGTAACCCAGACCATCCACAGTCTCGGTACTGATTTCCTTAAATCGTTCTTATCTCATAAATTATTAATTTTTTGAGAAGTCATGAGGAAAGAATCAATACATGAACATCGATCCCGAACGAAGAAATACCACTACCAATAAATTAAATGCTGGACAATGCACGTTTAACTCTTTCTTGTCCGAATCGGTCTTTAGTATTTTATTCTGGCTAACGCCAGACGATTTTATTCACCTCTGGGGAAGCCCCCGGACAGGAATGAGTTATAAACTATCTCTTTAACTCTTTCTTGTCCGAATCGGTCTTTAGTATTTTATTCTGGCTAACGCCAGACGATTTTATTCACCTCTGGGGAAGCCCCCGGACAGGAATGAGTTAATCACAATATCATGCAGTTCTGAGTTACAGTCGTAGTTTATCTACTTTAAAAGTTATGTTGATTTCCTTTTAACTGAGAAGTTACATTTTTAGCAGTTAATGATCTATTAAAGTATTGAATGATCTGCTTTCTTTTAATTTCATCTAGTTCAGCCAACATAGCGCCAGTACACGATACCTTGGTAAGCATACCCACCCCATTTTGGAAACCCATTTTTTCCGACATTGTAGCGGTTGGCAGACACTGATTTTCTATTGCCGACGTAGATACCGACGTGATAAACTCCATTCTTATGAGCAGCGATAATATCTCCACGTTGAGGAGACGACACAACTGACCAATATTTGAGTGAAGATGTTTTGTCTCCCCAGCCTCCACTACCAGCACCCACTGGTCCGCGCCACCAAGACCGTGTAGGCATCTTAGCACCAGCTTCTTTCCCAACATCATAAACAAAATAGTTACACTTGTTGGTTTTTGTCCCATGGCAGCACGAGGAAAGGTAAGACCAATGAGTAAGACCAACTTTGCGATTAGCAGTATCTGCAATCTTTCTTCTTATAGAAAACTAAAAATATATTAATTATCAGTATAAGAGAGAGAGAGAGAGAGAGAGAGAGAGAGAGAGAGAGAGAGAGAGAGAGAGAGAGAGAGAGAGAGAGAGAGAGAGAGAGAGAGAATAATACATGGATGTGCGGAAATATTAAAGTTATTTCGAGTGTTGACCAGGAAAAAAAATTGCCCTCATTGCCTTACAAAAATTGCATTAAACTATAACGCTGATTCAGCGGTAATCGTCACATGTGAGATTATCATGAATAATCACACATGTCAGCCTAGACACTATAGGCCTTCTATTCTCACGAGGGCTTGCATTCGCAGAGGTCTGGGACCTAGCAAGAAGTAGAAGGCCTAGCTGAATCGCCAACAACATCTCAAAAGTGCCCCCAAAACGGCCCATGTTAAATATAACGACATACAGTGATATCACACATGGATGCTTCACACAATTTCGTTAATTTCAGTTAGTCTCTAATATAAAAAACAAGTTATGAAACCTAAATAACCTATTAATTACTATACGTGTACTTCTTACAATTATCGTAATTCGTAAACATTTCCTACACTGACAAGTCAAACCTGGGTCGATAAATGGTTAGATTCGTATCCAGCAACTTTTATGTACCATTCTGTTAAAGTGTGATACATGTATGTCGCTATATCTTTGACTTGGGCAGTGTGAAACCACTGTACGTCGTTATCTTTGACATGGGCCGTTTTAGGGCACTTTTGGGATGTCAGTTGGCAATTCGGCTAGGCCTTCTATTTATCGCTGGGTTTCAGACCCCCTACGAGCCCTCTCGCGGAGATCTAGAAGGCCTAGTGTCTAGGCTGCACACATGTGAGATTATCATTTTTATTAGTGGCGGAAAAATCAATAAAACAATTCTATTTTATATAATAAATACATATACTGTATGTAGCGGCAGCGGGTTCGTATGTGAAAGGCAAGCTTTAAGTGCAAAATTTTGATATTAGACACCTAAATGCTGCGTCGAATAAATTCAAAACACCAAAAATTAAAAAACTTGTTACGCCACGAAAAGGAGAAGGAAGTGCACAATAGAAAAGTCGTTGAAATAGAACATGTCAAGTAGTATTTAGACCAATGTGCCACATTCTTATTACAAAACTTGCTGATAAATACAATGCCGTATTTAAAGGTTATATGTTTGTAGTGGCTGCATGGGAGACAATAGATTATTTTTATATGAATAATATTAATTTCTAGATTTTGTACTTCAAACTTATTCCTCTATGACCGACGTATTTTATTTTAACAATTTTATATATTTCAACATATAAAATTTAACAATAAACTATAGGTTATATACTGCACTTACAACGCTGGCTCCCCACCATCCTTTAACTGCTGTTGGAGTTATAGATACGACACAAACTAGCACCAAAACGAGAATTTTTATCTCCATTCTTGACTTTGTTGTGCCTAGAAATGACAACAGACAACGGTAATTTTCCCCCTCCAAGTAAGGTGACTTTCCAACAAGGAGATCAATGCAAAGTAGCTTATAGATTCAAACACACTATAGTATTGCTTTGGAATACTATACAGTACCTATCAGTTAGACAATATGAACGTTTGGTCCATGTTGAAATGCTTTTGAATAAAAAATTAAATGTTTTATTTCTCATTAAAATAATGAAAAATATAATTAACAGTTCTTCAAAGTTTCACTTAGTTTAGTTATTCTAATATTTAGACTTACGTAATATAAAAAATGCCTAAAAACAGAGTACCACTTCTTTATACGCAACTGGTAAAAAGCTTTCAAAATTAGTATAATTTTAACCTATGTTCAGCTTCGTACATTAAGTTCCATGAAGAACTCGACAAATTTAAACATCTTTTACTGCAAAACGGATATCCCGACAAAGTCTTAGAGAAATGCATATACACGCTTTCTTATAAGTTATACTAAAAATTTCCACCTCCTGCAAAAACTTTTGATGTCCCTAAATTGCTATTGTCAATGGACTTGCCTGATTATAATGGAAATCATGCACGTGTTTTATAGATATGATCAGCCAACATGCAGTTAGTTAAATTATTTTCTTCGGCCTACCCCCATATTGTTGCATACAAATTTGCCAACGCTGCAACGCTTTGTATATAGGCAAAACATGCCGACATTTTATACGAGGATTTCAGATCATAAAGGTATTTCAGCCCTTACCGAGAAAACACTCGCGATTTCCTAGCTTTCAGCCGTCTTATCTCATTCTAGGAACAATGACCATCCATATCTTTTTTCAGATTTTAGTATTTTAGCTTCGGGAAACTCTCAACTTCTCATCAAAGAAAGTTTACTTATTTTTCATGTCAATTATACCCTTGAAGGATTACCCTTCTCTCAAAAACAATATTCGATCTTTTCCTTTACCACTATTTTAATCTCTATCACTGTTTCTTGACTGCCTGACTCACTCCCACTTCCTTCATCACATCTATTTTTGTATCAGTTAAATATATATTAGTCGAAATCGTGTAACTCTGAAGTAACTCTATCACTCTGAAGTGAAGATGTTACTTCAATAGTGACTGAAAACGTTTAGTAAATTAAATTATGTTTTTCCAAACTTTTTTGAAAATTATTTGCTGGGCAATTACCTTTTTAAAAGTAACTTGGAAAATATAGAGAAAGTATAGCACAACTAATACCTGTGGTAATGATTGCATGCAGACTGAAATAAGATCAAATCGAGACTTACCAGCAAACCAAGTGCAAATATACTGACAATCGTCTTCGATTAACACTGATTAGACACTAACAATTTCCTTCTTCAAACGTCTATATGTAGCTACTAAATTGAAAGGTGACACCTGTTTCAGTAAAAGGTTCTGGTAAAAACAGACTTCATGCTGTTTCAGCGATTCCGGCATTCCTAGCTGAAACACGGCGTCGGAAGTCTGTTGAGTTCAGAACTTCTGAAAAAAATTCATGACAGCTAGGACAGCTAGTGCATGGACGCAAAAACTAATACTATCAAACGAACATCTTAAGCCTGGTTTCCATATAATCGCCGCGATCGCTCAAAAATTAACTCGGCGACCGCAACGATCAACAATCATGTCGCTGTTTCCTGTTTGACCGATCGCGGCCATTGTTTTAAAGGTCCCGCTGGGTTGAATACTGATCGCTGAGATTGTCTCCGTTTCACGATCATTTTCTATGTCAACGATCGCGATCGTTGCGTCAGGATTTCCATATGGCTACGATCGCAGTTCATTTTTGAGCGATCGATTTATGGAAACCCGGCTTTATAATCAAACGACTTCCAAAGTTTTACCTATTGTTGTGCACAGCACGTGTTTCACTCTTAAGACACTTAGGGTGGAGTTAGGTAATAAAATATATCTATTTTCTGGATTGGTTTGTACGATTCAATATGGTTCAGGCGGGAGATTTCATTCTGATTTAGCGAGGAATTACCAGCGAATGCTAATATAGACAATCGTCCTCGAATAAAACTGATCAGACGCTAAAGGTGCATTACACTCCGTTCTGCGCATGTACGAAACTAATGTTTACATCTCCATGTACAAAAAAAATACTGATACCTCATTCAAGATTGTAAGCTATTCTTGCTTCCTCTTCATTACTTGTACTTGAAACGAAGCATTTTTAGTGGAGATAGAAGAAATCCAAGAGATATCCTCGACGAATCACTTGGTTTTCTGCCATGTTGCAATTGCTCCGAACGGTTTACACTGAGCTAAGTGCTTCATATAATTATCTACGAAGCTCACAGAAACAAGATGGCAGATCATGCGCGAACAGATTTTATAATTCCCTTCTTCAAACGTCTATATTTACCCACCAAATTGAAAGGTAAGATATCTGTTTTAGTGAAGGGCTCCGGTAAAAACTGACTTCATGCTGTTTCAGCGAGAAATTTATTCCATGAATTCCTAGCTGAAACAGCATGAAGTCTGTTCAGAAGAAATTTTTATGACATTAATAATAACTCAAGCACTAGACAAAATATGAAAGAACTGTAAATTGATATTCTTCATTATTTTAAAAGTTCTTTCCAAAGAAGGTAAATAATAATTTTCGCTTTATTTGCCCTTCAATAGTTCTTCGCACCTTTTGGGCTGTTTTTCAGTTACAGAACCAGTTTCATATCAGCAGTGGGGGATTACCAATTAGGCTGAGTACAGGTCCGGGCTTGTAAGAGGCCCATAATTTCCAAAGAATGCAGTTTTTATTAGCATTATTATTTTATTTTTAATAATGCAATGAGATGGTAGTATACAGACCTGATCGTTTGTTCACTTATATTCCAACTCAAGCTTTAAAAACTAGAAATAAATGCTTCCAAATAGGTAGCTTCGACCTCATTTGTCATTCATAGAAAATTGTCATGAATTTGAAAGACTCCACTCTATTGATAGGGATCGGAAAAGTTCTGCTGTATCTACGACAAAATAGTTCCAAAAGCCTTTGAATACCATGCTTTTTGAACGCTTTTGAGCGGTCCGCGGGTGGTATTTAAGACGAAGGTCTCCAGTTTCAGATATAGACAAAACGACCATTATATTTAAAGACTTATACTCGCTGACCTCTGGCAGTCTGGCGATGCAGCCATGTTTCTTATTCACAAGACAGCACACAAAACAAAACTCGTTACCAGACCATTTCCTTTGAATAACAGAGCCAATATTATCAATTATCAATTATCAAAATGAGATATAAAGCGATATGAGATATGCTATTATGAAGCGATTAGCTGCTGCCCGAACGCAGCCGCAAAATGTCCATATTTCTGGTAATGTTTTGCTGCAAAACGGATATCCCGACAAATTCTTAGAGAAATGCATATATACCCGTTTTCTTATACAGTTCACCTCCTGCAAAAACCTTTGATGTCCCTAAATTGCTATTGTCAATGGTCTTGCGTTATACTGGAAACCACGCGTTTTAGATCCGCCAACAGGTATATATAGCAGGTTTAGTTATTTTCTTCGGCCTACCCGCATATTAAGCTACGCGTTATTTTTCGACCTTGCCGTCGTTTACCTAACTTTTTAAATTTAATTTAAAGATCGTATATATTCCTTTTCAACCAACGTTGTATACAAATTCACGCGCCAAAACTGCCGCAACGCTTTGTATATAGGCAAAACATGCCGAAATTCTATACGAGGATTTCAGTTCATAAAGGTATTGTTCAGCCTTTACAGAGAAACTGCATGCACTAGCTTTCAGCCGTCTTATCTCACTCTAGGAACAATGACCATCCATATCGTTTTCCGATTTTAGTATTTTAGCTCCGGGAAACTTTCAACTTCTCATCAAAGAAGTTTATTTATTTCTCATATCAACCCTTGAAGGGTTACCCTTCTCCCAAAAACAATATTCGATCTTTTCCTTTACCACTATTTTAATCTCTATCACTGTTTCTTGACTGCCTGACTCACTCCCACTTCCTTCATCACATCTATTTTTGTATCAGTTAAATATATATATTAGTCAAAATCGTGTAATTCTGAAGTAATTCTATCACTCTGAAGTGAAGATGTTACTTGAATAGTGACTGAAAACGTTTAGTAAATTAAATTATGTTTTTCCAAACTTTTTTGAAAATTATTTGCTGGGCAATTATCTTTTTAAAAAGTAACTTGTTGAAAACATAGCACAACTAATAATACTATAGTCTATACGCTGTGGTAATGATTGCATGCGGACTGAAATAAGTTCAAATCGAGACTTACCAGCAAATCAAGTGCAAATATACTGACAATTAACACTGATTAGACATTAACAATTTCCTTCTTCAAACGTCTATATGTAGCTACTAATTAAAGTTGAAAGGCGACACCTGTTTCAGTAAAAGGTTCTGGTAAAAACAGACTTCATGCTGTTTCAGTGATTCCATGCATTCCTGCATAGAATAAATTTCTCGTTACCGGAGCCTTTCATTAGAACAGATATCTTACCTTTCAACTTAGTGGGTAAATATAGACGTTTGAAGAAGGGAATTGTTAAAGGTGCATTACACTCTGTTCGCCTGATCTATCTGCCATCTTGTTTCTGTGAGCTTCGTAGATAATTACATGAAGTACTTTGCTCAGTGTAAACCGTTCGGAGCAATTGCAACATGGCAGAAAACCAAGTGATTCGTCGAGGATATCTCTTCGGATTTCTTCTATTTCCGCTAAAAATGTTCTGTTTCAAGTACAAGTATAATGAAGAGGAAACAAGAATAGCTTACAATCTTGAATGAGGTATCAGTATTTTTTTTTGTAAATGGAGATGTAAACATTAGTTTCGTGGTTTCGTAATGCGCAGAACGGAGTGTAATGCACCTTTAACGTCTGATCAGTTCTAATCGAGGACGATTGTCTATATTAGCATTCGCTGGTAATTCCCCGCTAAATCAGAATGAAATCGTACAAAAACAATCAAGAAAATAGATATATTTTATTACCTAATTCCACCCTATAGCTAAGTGTTTTAAGAGTGAAACACGTGCTGTGCACAACAATAAAATAGGTTAAAGTTTGGAAGTCGTTTGATTATAAAGCCGGGTTTCCATATAATCGCCACGATCGCTCAAAAATGAACTGCGATCGTAGCCATATGGAAATCCTGACGCAACGATCGCGATCGCCAAGATAGAACTGATGATCGAGAAACGGTGATTTTGCAATCTCAGCGATCTTGGCGATCAGCATGCATCCCAGGGGACCTTTAAAACAATGGCCGCGATCGATCAACCATGGCCGCCTTCGCGATCATATGTATGCATGGGAACAGCGACATGATCAGTGTTGATCGTTGCGGTCGCCGAGTTAATTTTTGAGCGATCGCGGCGATTATATGGAAACCAGGCTTATCGTTTGATAGTATTAGTTTTTGCGTCCATGCACTAGCTGTCCTAACCGTCATGAATTTTTTTCTGAAGTTCTGAACTCAACAGATTTCCGACGTGAAGGCCCAGCTTAGCTGAAACAGCATGAAGTCTGTTCAGAAGAAATTTTCATGACATTAATAACTCAAGCAGTAGACAAAATATGAAAGAACTGTAAATTGATATTCTTCATTATTTTAAAAGTTCTTTCCAAAGAAGGTAAATAATAATTTTCGCTTTATTTGCCCTTCAATAGTTCTTCGCACCTTTTGGGCTGTTTTTCAGTTACAGAACGTTTCATATTTGTGCAAATCTTTAATTTGTGCAAATCACTAATTTGTGCAAATGGGCATCTACCTGGGGTATGGAATTTAATGTTAAGAAGTGTAAGGTACTGCGTATCGCTCGTATTAAGTCAATTTTTGAAAGAGATTACTATTTAGGGAATATGAAGTTAGAACGTGTGGAGGTTGAAAAGGACCTTGGAGTTCTTATAACCCACAATTTAAGCTGGAATAATCATGTTGATTATACCACAGCTAAGGCGCAAAAGATGTTGAATGTTTTATATCGCTCTTGTAAGGACATCAGTGACTCGAGTATTAAGAAGTTGCTATATATTACTTGGGTTAGGTCTCGACTGGAATATGCCAGTGTGGTATGGTCACCTCATACTAAGAGAAACATAATAGCACTTGAACGTATTCAGCGAAGGGCCACCAGGTTTATTGTTGGGAGGGAACTATCATATCCCGAACGTCTTAATCACTTGCACTTGCTTCCGTTGACCTATCGCAGAGAAATTTGTGATATCATCTTTTTGTTCAAATGTCTAAGGGGTTTATGTCATGTTGACATTTCTAACTATGTGACCTTTCGTTCATGTGATAAGCCTCTTAGAAATATTGATTATCTTACTTTAAAGATCCCCTTTAGTAGAACTGAAGCATTTAAGAATTCTTATTTTGTCCGCGTGTGTCGTTTATGGAATATTTTATCTTTACATATTAGAGAGTCTGAATCACTTCTTGGATTTAGGAGAAAGCTTATTAATTTCTACTTCGATAAATTTTTGTCTAATATCTCTCTTTTCGAATAATTATTTTCGAAACTTTCTGTTTGTTTTTAAAAAGCATTAGTATTTGTATCGTCTGTCAGTAATATTGTGATTTATTGTATTGTAATTGGCAGTTTATGTTATGGAAACATGATTTCTGTTTTAAACTGACCATAAATTGCATTATTATTGTAAATAAATATTAAATAATTATTTCTGTAATATGCTAATTTAGAAACTGATTAAAATTAAAAAAAAAAAAAAATTAAAAAAATATCAACAGTGGGGGATTACCAATTAGGCTGAGTAACAGGCCCGGGCTTGTAAGAGGCCCGTAATTTCCAAAGAATGCAGTTTTTATTAACATTATTATTATTTTATTTTTAATAATGCAATGAGATGGTAGTATACAGACCTGATCGTTTGTTCACTTATATTCCATCTCAAGCTTTAAAAACTATAAATAAATGCTTCCAAATAGTTAGCTTCGACCTCATTTGTCATTCATTCATCTTCTGTACTTGAACTTGTTACCGAATTCGCCAATGAGGAAGTGACCGGGGTGCCCAAATCATCTCTGGATACGGCACTGATATCGATATCAGTTTTTTCATAGATCAGTAGTGCACTATGTAGCCTGCGTGCAGTCTCTACCCGGAAAGCGGAAATTCGTTGCACTATGAGGCCCGTGAATTTTATTTAGCCTACAGGACTTGAAACTGGTAATCCACCACTGCATATCGGAACTCAAAATATTGAGCTGGCTATTAAAACTCGTTAGACGCCTCAATCTCGTACACAGCGCCTTACCTGACCAGAGCAATCTCGTTTCCAGAGCCCACTTCCAGAGCCCACGAGAGACTCTGGGCAACACGATCTCTTACCAAAATTAACTGTATATCTTAATTGTAAAATAGGGCTCGAATTAAGACATGGCCTTAATTTTAAAATAGGGCTACAATTAAGATATGGCCTTAATTTATCTGTCTCACAAGCGGGATGTTAAACTTGAACACATAAAGCTAAAAATCCTAGAGGGGTGTTGGGGACGGGGTCGGAGGCGGGACTTTTTTCCGGAGGGTTGTGATTAGGCTTAGGGCTACCGGGGGGTTGTGGTTAGGTTTAGGGTTTCCGGGGGGTTGTGGTTAGGGGTTGGGGTATGGGGGATGAGTTTTCATTTAAAATTAAGGATTATCCTTAATTCTAGGCGAGTTGACAATTAAGGACAATCCTTACTTTTGGATGTGAGGTCGACCTGCTCTGGGGTAATCCGTTTCAAATCGTTCTGAAGTGACCGGAAGTAGAATTAATAAAACCAAAATAACAAAGATGTCGGAGGACAAGACTCCAGTGAAGTCGTTGCCGCGCTCGATATCTTCGCCGTATGCGTGCGATTGACTTGTTTGGGGAAAAGTTAAACAAGGAGAACATACTATCCAGATTCCGCGCAAAGCGGACGTAATGGAAAATTCGTCTAGCTCAAAGTATTTCTGAGCCCCAGTCGTCTTCTCAGTCAAGCGCTTTTGCCCAACATTGAAAATTTCTTTAATTAAGGCTCGTTTTCTCATCCTGACACATGCGATTGAATGGATGATTCACGAAAGTACATTCGTAAGTCAATCCACATTTTGATTGCATGTATCAGGAGATAAATCGAAGCAAATATCGCATGTAAAAACGAGCTTTTTATGAGCGGACTTACGTGGAGAACTTACCAATCGACTTTGTAACAAAAATATTTTTAAAACGGATTGACTATAACTCGAAACTTTGCCGTTTCCACCAAAATTTAAATGCGGTTTTTATTTTATTCCTTGATATCTGAGGGGTATTTAGTAATGGGAAATTCCGTTGGTTGGTAAATTTAATGTCTTCATTCTTTTCATCCGACGACTTGTTTACTAGTTAGTGCTGTCTGTAAAACGCACTCAGATTCTGTCTTATTTCGAGTAAGACCTCTTAATTGCTACAATGTTGCGCTAAATTAATGTATAATTCCGTTCTTACATAGAAATACATAATTAGATTTTTTGTCTTACTCAGATCTTACAATAAAGTTGGACTTGTCATGCATTGCTACTACTTTTAGTGTGACGACGACATGCACATATGGCCAATTTCTGCAAAAGTTTGCTGTTTCCACCCAAACGAAAATAATGTGATTTCATTCCCTGGTTGTGCAAGAACACATTGCTGGTGGATAGACCCTCATTTCGTTTTTGAAAGCACGCGTTTCGCACACGTTCGAGGATATATTAGTCGGTTTTCCCTATTTCTAGTATTTTTGTATCTGCGCAGCAGATATATTGCTATCGTGTTGTGTGTGGGTGTGTGGGTGTGTGGGTGTGTGTGTTTGTGTGTTAACTTTTTTGTGTAACCACTGACCTGTAGTGTGCGCTGTGGTGTAACTCTAACCAATGCGCGACAATTATATCGGGGACAATCGGAGGTCAGGATTTTTTGGCGTCAACGTACGAACTGTCAGTCTGAACGATGGGAACAAGTATTTTTCAATCCGTTCGTGTTTACGATATTTCGTCGCCATCCTCTCGGTTTTCGTGGTTGTTCTCGTTTTGATATTTCGACGCCATTGTTTCAAGAACACATTCAAGAAGAACTCTTTACAATTTGGTAAGTATTTTGAAGATGAATTGTAGTAAATTTGCAAGTGTGATCTACAACAGTTTTCGTGGGTTGTATGGAGTCACAAAAGATTTTCAAAGGCTGGTTAAAATAGTCAAATCCAGCCAAGACGGTCAAGTGGGCGAACACGTGTTTGACCAGATGGGCCAGATAGAGCTAGTTACAAGAAAGGATAACTCTCTTCGGAGGGCAAATCAACCTCTTCGGAGGGCAAATCAACCTCTTCGGAGGGCAAATCGACCTCTTCGGAGGGCAAATCAACCTCTTCGGAGGGCAAATCAACCTCTTCGGAGGGCAAATCAACCTCTTCGGAGGAATTATGATGAGCCTCTTCGGAGAAAAAATGAGCCTCTTAATAATCAGAGGAATTATGATGAGCCCCTTCAGGGAAATAATGAGGCTCTTTTGAGAAAAAATGAGCCTCTTGTGAGGCAAGATGATCCACAACAATATACGAAACCTGTTGTAGTTCACAAGCAAACTATAAATGCTATCTACGATACCTACAATTCAGATCTTTGTTTAAATGAATACAGATCTTCTGTAAGAAAGTTAATTAAACAGCCAAATGTCAAACGATATAGAGACCGTGAACCATCTAGAATACCTCTCAAAAAAATTATATTAGCCATGAGAAAGAGAAAAAATCGACGAATAGTTAAGTATGTTCTTAAAAGATCGACTCCTGTGTCATCTGTTTTAAACAAGTTAGCTACCAATTTTAAAGAATATTGTTTAAAATCTGTGCACATGCAACATTTTTTCATGAAGACCTTCTGGTATTTTACACCAGTTAATTTTGTTAAAGTTCAGAAAAGCATTGGCGTAGCTGAACATTCCTTGTCCTATGTATTCAACAGTCCATGTGCCAATTCTAATTTTGAGAATCAACAATATCATGAATCTAAAAAAAGCTTTTAATGTCTGGGGATATTGAATTAAACCCAGGTCCTGTGGAAAAGAGCACTAATGAAACTAGTATAACAATACCATCACATTTACGATTAGAGCAAAGATTACGTATATTTCAGTTGACACCACTTGATGTTGGTGGTGCAGGTGATTGTTTCTTTCGAGCTGTTTCACATCAGTTATATGGTGACCCAGGTCGTCACTTAGATATTAGAGCTGCTGGTATTGCATATATGAGAGAGAATCCTGAGAGATTTATTGAAAGTAATACAGAGTATTCTTGGTTACAATACCTTAATAATATGTCTATGCAAGGAACATGGTGTGATGGTTTGATTATACAAGCTGTTGCTGATCAACTTAATTTAAGAATTGTTATTACTGAGTCACATGAACATTTTTGTGAGGTCAATTTTATACGAGCTGTATCTTCAACACAGCGACCAACTGATGTTTTTTTGGGACATATAGATGAATACCATTATGTATCAACAGTGCCGTTTTCTGCAAGTTCAAATTTATCTGAAAATCCACAAACTGATTTGGAAAAATTAGAGGGAAACTTTTTAACAAATCAACTGCTTGATGAGAATATTCATAATTTTAAAAAGAACCAAAATATTCACATGAAGAAATATACAAAGAAAACAGGCTCTTGTAGAGAGAAAAAGAATGCTTACATGAAGGAATATATGAAAACAAAACGGTCAACTGAGGACCCTCCATCTAAGCAAAAAATAAATGATCGTACGAAGGAATATATGAAAAGAAAACGATCAACTGAGGACCCTCAGTCTAAGCAGAAAATGAATGAGCACCAAAAGGAATATATAAAAAGAAAACGATCAACAGAGGACCCTCAGTCTAAGCAGAAAAGAAATGAGTGTAAGAAAGAATATATGAAAACAAAACGATCAACTGAGGACCCTCAGTCTAAGCAGAAAAGAAATGAATGTGAGAAAGAATATATGAGAACAAAACGATCAACCGAGGACCCTCAGTTTAAGCAGAAAAGAAATGAGTATAAGAAAGAATATATGAAAACAAAACGATCAACTGAGGACCCTCAGTCTAAGCAGAAAAGAAATGAATGTAAGAAAGAATATATGAAAACAAAACGATCAACTGAGGACCCTCAGTCTAAGCAGAAAAGAAATGAATGTAAGAAAGAATATATGAAAACAAAACGATCAACTGAGGACCCTCAGTCTAAGCAGAAAAGAAATGAATGTAAGAAAGAATATATGAAAACAAAACGATCAACTGAGGACCCTCAGTTTAAGCAGAAAAGAAATGAATGTAAGAAAGAATATATGAAAACAAAACGATCAACTGAGGACCCTCAGTTTAAGCAGAAAAGAAATGAGTGTAAGAAAGAATATATGAAAACAAAACGATCAACTGAGGACCGTCAGTCTAAGCAGAAAAGAAAGGAGTGTAACAGGGAATATATGAAAAGAAAACGATCTGAACCTGTCAATCAATCAATACAAAGTTTAATTTTAAAATTCCATAATATTGTGTCCCAAGGACCACTTTATATATGCAGTTGTTGTGACCAATTGTGGTATAAACACAGTGTGTTGCCTGCTGCAACACTAAAGAAAACTAATCCTGCTATTGAAAAAAATCTTCTTCATAAAACAAGTGTTGATAACATTGAATGGTTGTGTAGATCATGTTATAATTACTTAGTAAAGAATAAAGTGCCACCTTGTGCTGCCATAAATGGGATGCAATTCACAGTAAAACCAACATTTTTTGACCTGAATGAATTGGAATGTCGATTGCTTGCTCCTAGATTAGCATTTCAAAAACTTATGCAAGCTCCTAGAGGGAGACAACTCAAAATCAATGGCAATATTGTCAATGTACCAGCAGATATTTCTAATACCATTAGCATGTTACCAAGGTTACCAGATGAAACTGGAACCATTAAAGTAAATCTAAAGAGAAAACTGCAAAGTTCAGCTTTATCATTAAATGTTCGGCCACACAAAGTAGTACAAGCTGCGAAGTGGCTTGTCAATAACAGTACTCTTTATAGAGAAGAAGGTATAAGTTTTAATCAAAATTGGCTTGACAATTATTCCAATGGGTTATTACTACAATGTGAAGGTGATATTCAGGAAAATGAACATCAAACAGAAAAAATAAGTTATGATTAAGTACCAGTTAACGATGAAGATACCTGGAGTGAGGATGAGGTAGAAATACATGCTGGTGTTACAGACACCATGTTAACAGCAACTGATTTCATGACAGACAATGAACGTCAAAAAATTCTGAATGTTGCACCAGGTGAGGGCAGTACACCTCTAAGTATTTTCAGAGATAAATATTCTGAAGAATTGGCATATCCAGGTATCTTCCTTGGTGAAAAACGACCTGACAATACTAGCAGAATTACAGATGTTCATTATAGCGAAATTTGCAAATCTGAGTTAAGACGGTCTGACAGAAGAGCTGCTATGTGTGTTGAGAATATTTTCTTTAAAACAAAGAAACTACAAATGAAAATCTTACTTGGGCAATCTCAAGTTGCCTTAAGGAAATGTCAAGGAAACAATGGATCAATTAAAGCAGGTCAGCTCAAACAAAAAGGGGCATTAGAAAAACTAATTCATCACGATGAAGGATTTAAGTTTCTGAGAGCATTAAGAGGCTCGCCTCCATATTTTGAAAAGGCTAAAAAAGATATATTTGCCATGATTAGACAATTAGGCTCAGCCTCATTATTTTGCAGTTTTTCTTCTGCAGAAACACAATGGGTTCATCTTCTTCGAATACTTAGTAAACTTGTTGATAACAAAGAATACACCGACACTGAGGTAGAAAATCTTAACTGGGAGGAAAAATGCAAATTAATTCAAAGTGATCCTGTTACATGTGCAAGACATTTTGACTATCAAGTAAATCAGTTTTTGCGAAACTTTCTCATGAGTAGTCAAGCACCTCTGGGGAAGATTGCTGATTGGTTTTATAGAGTTGAGTATCAACAAAGAGGCTCACCTCATATTCATATGTTAATATGGTTGGAAGATGCTCCAATTTTTGGTGTTGATAATGATATTGAAGTTATAGAATTTATTGATAAAATAATTAGTTGCAAAAGGCCAACTGATAACCCTGAATTACATAAACTTGTAAACAGACAAGTCCATCGCCATTCTCACACTTGTAGAAAAAAATCTAAGGCACAATGTCGTTTCAGTTATCCACAGCCGCCCATGCGGTCAACAAACATTCTTTATCCCTTAGATGTTGATGGGGAAAACAGTGAAAAGCACAAAAATATGTGGAAATCAATAAAAAAGCATTTGAATGATTTGAAAGAGGGTGAAGACATCACATTTGATGAACTGTTAATAAAATTGGATATAACTGAGCAAAATTATTTGCTTGCCATACGATCAGGGCTAAATGCACCAACCATATTTTTAAAGAGGCAGCCAAATGAATTAAGAATAAATAATTATAACCCTGCTTGCCTTAGTGCATGGCGAGCAAATATGGATATTCAATTTGTCCTTGATGTCTATGCATGTGCAATGTACATTGTATCATACATTTCTAAAGCACAAAAAGGCATGAGTGAACTTTTGAGAACTGCATGTGCTGAAGCTAGACGAGGAAACTCTACTATTAAACAACAAGTAAGAGACATTGGTAATAAGTTTTGAACAATGTTGAAATTAGTGCACAGGAAGCAGTTTATATTGTGCTTCAACTTGCAATGAGAAAATCATCTCGTCAAGTGGTATTCATCAATACCTCACCTCCAGAAAACAGGGTTTGTCTTTTAAAACCAATGAATGACATCAATGAAATGGAAGATGATTCAGAAGAAATTTATGCAACAGGTCTGCTAAAGCGATATACCAAACGACCTGCTAGCCTTGAGCATGTATCTCTTGCTGACTGGGCTGCATGGTATGATTCATGTGGTAAGCCACATGTCAAAAAATCTCACGAACTTGATATTGACAATCTTCCAATTGAAACAAACTTTAATGGTATTAATGACGATGAAGAGGAGGAGGAAGAAAAAGAGCCTTCAAAAAATAAGAAGAGATCAAAAGCTAGAATTATACGAAGTGTTTGCTTTAATAAGGAAGTAGATTCTGAGAAACATTATCGTGAACTAATCATGCTGTTTACAGCATGGCGAAATGAACAAACTGACTTGATTGGTAATTGTTCTTCCTATCAAGAATATTTCTTTCAAGTAAAACATTTAATAGATGAGCAAATGAAACAGTATGCTATATGCAGTGAAGACTTAAATGAAATTCAAAATCAATTAAGTAACATGGATGATAATGATGATAATTATGACTTAATTGCCCCGGGAACACAGAACATTGAGTGCCAAGATGAATCTGAGGGTGCTCAAGACCTGCATCCTGATTTTAATGAAAATTATGATCTTTCCAGTGATATTGGAATCCCTTCTACTGCCTCAAATAGTGAACAACTTATATTAAATGAATTAGAGGACTGTGATTACAGACAAATGGTACAGAAACTGAACAAAGAACAAAAAGAGTTCTTCTTTCACATTTTACATCTGATTAAAACAACAGATAAGCCATTTCACTGTTTTCTCAGTGGAGGAGCTGGTGTTGGAAAATCACATCTGACTAAAGCACTGTATCAAGCAGCACTAAAACATTACAATACAAGAGCTGGTGATGACTTTCATCAAGTAAAGGTGTTATTGCTTGCCCCAACTGGTAAAGCTGCTTTTAATATTAAAGGGAATACAATCCACAGTGCCCTCGCAATACCAGCATGTCAATCATTAAAGAATTACAAACCTCTTGACTCAAGCAGACTGAACACCTTAAGAAGTCAACTTGGTGGTGTAAAATTAATATTCCTTGATG
Source organism: Corallium rubrum (assembly GCA_964035015.1). Lineage (NCBI taxonomy): Eukaryota > Metazoa > Cnidaria > Anthozoa > Scleralcyonacea > Coralliidae > Corallium > Corallium rubrum. Next base: position 43,482,949 of record OZ035997.1, read on the forward strand.
AGATTTCAATGGTGGGTAGTACAATGTTTAATGTTCAGATAAACAACAGACTCAAAGATATTAAGGGAAGCAAAGAAAACTTTGGAGGTGTAAGCATAATTGCGATTGGAGACTTGTTTCAGTTAGAACCAGTGATGGATAGATATATATTTAAGGAGCTTGACAATTCAGAATATGCTATTCTTGCTCCTAATCTATGGCAAGACTACTTTAAAATGTTTGAGCTTAAGGAAATTATGAGACAGAGAGAGAGCAAAGTGTTTGCTGAAATTTTAAATAGATTAAGAGAAGGCAATCACACAAAAGATGACATTTTAAAAATTAAAGAAAGAATGATTGAAAAAAATGGTGCACATGATCCAATGGATGTACCACATTTGTTTATCCAAAATATTAAGGTAAATGAGTTCAATGCAAGGGTCCATCATGCAGCAACTGGTGAGAAGTACTCTATAAGAGCAGTTGATAGTGTGATAGGAGCTAACTCTGCCCAACTCAGAGATAAAATTATCAGTCAAATACCAAGTGATCCCAGGAAGACTAAACAAATTATTTCAAACCTCCAATTATCGGTAGGTGAAAGAACAGAAGTAGCAGTAAATGTACGAACTGAAGATGGCATGACAAATGGTGCTGGTAATGTTATTAAAAAGATACAATTAAACCAAAGAGATAAACCATCAGGGATAATATGGGTACAGTTTGACCATGCTGATGTTGGTGAGAAGACTAGACATGAGAATAGACAACTTTATGTTCAGGGTATTTCACCCACATGGACTCCAATAAAACCAATTACTACTCAGTTTGCTGTTGGTAGAAACCAGACTGCACAAGTTGTCAGAAAACAGTTTCCATTGCGGCCTGCTGCTGCAAAAACAATTCATCGATCACAAGGTGATACTGAGCAAAAAATAGTTGTTAACTTTAACACTAGAAGAGCAATACCTCATATACATTATGTTGGTCTTAGCAGAGTAACAACCATAGAGGGGTTGTATATCACTGATTTGTGTGAACAAAAAATAGCTGTCAATCCTTATGGGAAGACTGAAATGGAGAGTCTAAGAACAGAGCGCTATCTTAAACTTAGTGTGTCTCCTGTTTATAGTTTTGATCCGGTATCATTTAAACTTTGCTTCCTTAATGCAAGATCATTGCACAGACATATTGATGATGTTCGCCATGATTTAAATTATACTTCTACTGATATCAATATTTTTTCAGAAACAAGATTTACTAATTCAGATAATGATAATATGTATACAATTGATGGGTATACCTTATTTAGAAATGATGCTCAACCTTCTCTGACTTCAAGACCTTATGGAGGTACAGCAGTGTTCAGCAGGGTTGATTTTATCCCTGGCTATCCACGTGCTCATAATATTAATGGTATTGAAATAACTATTATGAAAGTAATGATTTTTCCACATGTAACGATAATAGGTGTATATCGCTCACCTAAAATTCCAGTACAGCAATTGTGTCATGCTTTAAATGAGGTACTCACCTTTTCAACTTCTCAGTTCAATATTGTTATTGGTGATTTTAACATTAACTGGCTTGATGAATGTAGTAGAAGACCTCTATATAATCTATTTGTTAATGAAAATAATTACAGACAACTAATATCCAAATATACTACTGACAACCAAACCGCTATAGATCATATTTATACAAATTTACCAGAATCACAAACTAAAAGTCACGTGTTAGAAACCTATTTTTCTGATCACAAATCAATTTGTGCATTAATTAATTGTTTTAACAAATAATTGCATATACATGTACTGTACCCCAGTACTATTGTACGATCATTGGTAGCTTATGCATAGTGGGTATATCTTACAGTGCATAAACGCTTCACATGTAGCTCCAAATAAGGAGATAATTTCGCTCTGAATAGCAGACAGGTAGTTTGAATACAATAGAGACAACACTTTGACAATTAAGTATTTTTATATTATTGTTATTTATTTCAGTTTCCAAAGTTACAATATCAGGTGAGCATATTTTATTTTCATTTTAAAGACGTTAGTTACCCCCTATATATGACTTATATCCCAAGTTCGAGGTATATAACCGACTTATATCACGATTGAGGAGGTTTTCGAACAAGGTTTCGTCAATTTCGAAGAGTTTCGATCAAGATTTTTCGAGTTATATCCACAAGTTTTATCTAATTATTTATTCACGGGATATAACCTGTATATATCCCGCGGTACATCAAAGAAAACCGACTCAATCGTGATATAAATATATATATATATATATATATATATATATATATATATATATATATATATATATATATATATATATAATATACTCAGTTAGAGTACTGATATACAAGCTCAGGGTCATTGCCTTTTATTTCCAGCTGAAAGGCCTGCATGATAGTTGTATTCTTGCAACTGGTCCTATATAGATCGACATATGTATAATATATTTATCACACTTACATTTTTCTCTCACTATTACAGTACCTAATCCAAACAAGACAGTAAACAAGTCCAGAAGAAAATACTTTGGCTGCAAAGTTCAAACAACACAAGAAGAAGCTGTCAAAGTAACTGATATGTTTGTCTTCTGGAAAAATCAACCTGCAACAGACCTTTCAAAATTGTGGGCATTAAACAAAGCAGATCAAGCACATTTGACTTTAACAATCAGGAATATGCTATTACCAAATCAGCTAAAATATCACCTGCATCTGTTGATTTCCCAATTAATGAATCACCTTGAAGTCACCTCTACACTGTTAGAGATTGCCCACAGCGAGCATATATGAGACAATGGACTTCAAAACCACATAATAACCATGCAAGTCTGAAAGCAAAGGAGCTGTAGTACACTATCAACAAATAAAACATAAAGCAGACTGTGTCATTGCAGTTCACACAGAGTCAACGACGCTTGCGTTATGAGAGAACACCATTGACGAGATACACACTGCCACGAGTTAAAACATCCCGAACGTGATTAAAGTGTGCTTTTTTGTGATGCCAAGTTCATTGATACCAATGGATTGACATTAATGTTTGAAAATCATGACATCCAACTTGGCATTACCAGAAATACAAGACAACCTCATCACTGCCATTACATCTATTGGAATTGACATGGCAAAAAAACTTCATCATGCATAGTCTGTAATAACTCCTTAGAAAAAGCTAAAACTGATAAAGACACTATCACTTGTCCAAGTTATAAAACTACAACATTGGCTAGCATAAGAAAAACAACTGGTATATGCCAACTTCTCCTCATTGGAAAGATAGAGAAGATAACGAGTTATACAAACTTGAATGTTGGTTTCGCAGTTTCCTAAAATGCATCAACTCCCCCTGTCGTCTGCTTCTAACACCGAAATAAACGAGCTAAAGAAGTTAAAGAGCTAAATAGACGATGTTAATATTGTGTTGTGATTCATGAAGAATATAATTCAATTTGTTTTATTTGATTAGATTCGTCAGAAAATGGCATGGACTAGAGGCAAGCTCCAATAACGGGGTCCTCAAAATATTCAGTTTCTACATGTTTAAAGCAATTACTCTTGTTTAATGTTGACAGACAAAATTTTTTATATCATTGTCATTGTAATCTATATCATTTTATTGTCATTTACTTTTACAGTTCGTGTTGATAACTTGTAAATAATAAGCTTTTGGAATACAGTCATTTCATCTACATGCTTTTTTGTCTCATCAATAACAGTCTGGTCATACCTGGGGCCATATATAACAGAGATAGACTTAATAGTTATAAACACTAATAATCTTAATCTTGGGTTTAAAATCTATAGATCGTTTTCACTCACGTGATCGGTGGCCCCATTGGGGTGGTGAAACAATACGAAATATTTGAATAAGAAACAGCTAATTCTCATACCGTACACCAATATGGCCGCCATTTCATTGTTTTGGTACACCAATATGGCCGCCGTGACGTCAGATGAAAACGATCTATAGTCGACCTTTCTATTTTAGTACGTTCTAAAAGGGAAGTATCTATTACTTTATTAGGCTAACGTTTGAGCGCAGATACATGTACGCTATGCGTACCTTTTGTTACTCGGGCTACTGTGGTAGCCGAGTCTAGGTTTCGCGATTCTCCCATATTATTTTTATTTTTTTGCGACGCGTTATTAGTCCTCTGGCGGCCACTGGCGATATTGACCAATAAGCTTTGCGAAACTGAGGCATGTGACTATATCTACAGTAAAGTGTTCTGATCTAATGCGACGGCCGACCTTACTGTCGTGGCAATAGAAGCCTTCCTAAAATAATTGTGCAGTTGTATTCCTCACGTTGAACAATTCATTTGATGAAAATATTGCTAAACTTCCTGTTTTGAATTCTGTTTTGAATTTGATTGGTGTTTGGCAAATAATCCTTTTTCTTATTGGTTATTCAAAAACCAGGAACCAATCAAATTTAAAACAGGAAGTTTAGCAATAATAAACAGGAAGTTCATCAAATGAATTGATCAATTTGAACAACCACTGTGAAGTATGCACCACATTCAGCCTTCGATTCAAGCCTTCGATTCAGCCGTCGATTCAATTATCGCACTTATTGTGAAGTTATCTCCATATTCATCAGGTGGTCGCTGCAACAGAATATCATACGAAAACACAATTTTCTCAGGCGCTATTCTATGGAATTTTTTTAAATTTACATATGTTGTACAGAATTTCATGCTCTTTAATCTGGTATAAGTTTCCAGAGTGGGATAGAACCATGAACGACGCAGGAAAGCTTTAAACAAATTGCGGCCGCGTCATTAATACGACTGACGGGGGTTGTGTTGCGTATTTCTTATTACATCAGATATAAACACATTTTTCTAAGGCGCTATTCTATAGGATTTTTTTAAACTTACATATGTTGTACAGAATTTCATGCTCTTTAAACTGGTATAAGTTTCCAGAGTGGGATAGAACCATGAACGACGCAGGAAAGCTTTAAACAAATTGCGGCCCGCGTCATTAATACGACTGACGAGGGTTGTGTTGCGTATTTCTTATTACATCAGATATAAACACATTTTTCTAAGGCGCTATTCTATAGGATTTTTTTAAACTTACATATGTTGTACAGAATTTCATGCTCTTTAAACTGGTATAAGTTTCCAGAGTGGGATAGAACCATGAACGACGCAGGAAAGCTTTAAACAAATTGCGGCCCGCGTCATTAATACGACTGACGAGGGTTGTGTTGCGTATTTCTTATTACATCAGATATAAACACATTTTTCTAAGGCGCTATTCTATAGGATTTTTTTAAACTTACATATGTTGTACAGAATTTCATGCTCTTTACACTGATATAAGTCTCCAGAGTGGGATAGAACCATGAACGATGCAGGAAAGCTTTAAACAAATTGCGGTGCGGCGTCATTAATACGACTGACGGAGGTTGAGTGTTGCGTATATCATATTACATCAGATATAAACACATTTTTCTAAGGCGCTATTCTATAGGATTTTTTTAAACTTACATATGTTCTACAGAATTTCATGCTCTTTACACTGGTATAAGTTTCCAGAGTGGGATAGAACCATGAACGACGCAGGAAAGCTTTAAACAAATTGCGGCTAGGCGTCATTAATACGACTGACGGGGGTTGTGTTGCATATTCCAGATTACCTAAGATATAAACACATTTTTCTAAGGCGCTATTCTATAGGATTTTTTTAAACTTACATATGTTGTATAGAATTTCATGCTCTTTAAACTGGTATAAGTTTCCAGAGTGGGATAGAACCATGAACGACGCAGGAAAGCTTTAAACAAATTGCGGCGCGGCGTCATTAATACGACTGACGGAGGTTGAGTGTTGCGTATTTCATATTACATCAGATATAAACACATTTTTCTAAGGCGCTATTCTATAGGATTTTTTTAAACTTACATATGTTATACAGAATTTCACGCTCTTTAAACTGGTATAAGTTTCCAGAGTGGGATAGAACCATGCACGACGCAGAAAAGCTTTAAACAAATTGCGGCGCGGCGTCATTAATACGACTGACGGGGGTTGTGTTGCATATTCCAGATTACCTAAGATATAAACACATTTTTCTAAGGCGCTATTCTATAGGATTTTTTTAAACTTACATATGTTGTACAGAATTTCATGCTCTTTACACTGGTATAAGTTTCCAGAGTGGGATAGAACCATGAACGACGCAGGAAAGCTTTAAACAAATTGCGGCCGCGCGTCATTAATACGACTGACGGGGGTTGTGTTGCGTATTTCTTATTACATCAGATATAAACACATTTTTCTAAGGCGCTATTCTATAGGATTTTTTTAATCTTACATATGTTGTACAGAATTTCATGCTCTTTACACTGGTATAAGTTTCCAGAGTGGGATAGAACCATGAACGACGCAGGAAAGCTTTAAACAAATTGCGGCCGCGCGTCATTAATACGACTGACGGGGGTTGCGTATTTCTTATTACATCAGATATAAACACATTTTTCTAAGGCGCTATTCTATAGGATTTTTGTAAACTTACATATGTTCTACAGAATTTCATGCTCTTTACACTGGTATAAGTTTCCAGAGTGGGATAGAACCATGAACGACGCAGGAAAGCTTTAAACAAATTGCGGCCGCGCGTCATTAATACGACTGACGGGGGTTGTGTTGCGTATTTCTTATTACATCAGATATAAACACATTTTTCTAAGGCGCTATTCTATAGGATTTTTGTAAACTTACATATGTTCTACAGAATTTCATGCTCTTTACACTGGTATAAGTTTCCAGAGTGGGATAGAACCATGAACGACGCAGGAAAGCTTTAAACAAATTGCGGCGCGGCGTCATTAATACGACTGACGGAGGTTGAGTGTTGCGTATTTCATATTACATCAGATATAAACACATTTTTCTAAGGCGCTATTCTACAGGATTTTTTTAAACTTACATATGTTGTACAGAATTTCTCGCTCTTGGTTCTATCCCACTCTGGAAACTTATACCAGTTTAAAGAGCATGAAATTCTGTACAACATATGTAAATTTTAAAAAATCCTATAGAATAGCGCCTTAGAAAAATTTGTTTATATCTGATGTAATAAGAAATACGCACCACAACCCCCGTCAGTCGTATTAATGACGCCGCGCCGCAATTTGTTTAAAGCTTTCCGGCGTCGTTCATGGTTCTATCCCACTCTGGAAACTTATACCAGATTAAAGAGCATGAAATTCTGTACAACATATGTAAATTTTAAAAAATCCTATAGAATAGCGCCTTAGAAAAATGTGTTTATATCTTAGGTAATCTGGAATATGCAACACAACCCCCGTCAGTCGTATTAATGACGCCGCGCCGCAATTTGTTTAAAGCTTTTCTGCGTCGTTCATGGTTCTATCCCACTCTGGAAACTTATACCAGTTTAAAGAGCATGAAATTCTGTACAACATATGTAAGTTTAAAAAAATCCTATAGAATAGCGCCTTAGAAAAATGTGTTTATATCTGATGTAATAAGAAATACGCAACACAACCCCCGTTAGTCGTATAATGACGCGGGCCACAATTTGTTTAAAGCTTTCCTGCGTCGTTCATGGTTCTATCCCACTCTGGAAACTTATACCAGATTAAAGAGCATGAAAATCTGTACAACATATGTAAATTTTAAAAAATCCTATAGAATAGCGCCTTAGAAAAATGTGTTTATATCTTAGGTAATCTGGAATATGCAACACAACCCCCGTCAGTCGTATTAATGACGCCGCGCCGCAATTTGTTTAAAGCTTTCCTGCGTCGTTCATGGTTCTATCCCACTCTGGAAACTTATACCAGTTTAAAGAGCGTGAAATTCTGTATAACATATGTAAGTTTAAAAAAATCCTATAGAATAGCGCCTTAGAAAAATGTGTTTATATCTTAGGTAATCTGGAATATGCAACACAACCCCCGTCAGTCGTATTAATGACGCCGCGCCGCAATTTGTTTAAAGCTTTCCTGCGTCGTTCATGGTTATATCCCACTCTGGAAACTTATACCAGTGTAAAGAGCATGAAATTCTGTACAACATATGTAAGTTTAAAAAAATCCTATAGAATAGCGCCTTAGAAAAATGTGTTTATATCTGATGTAATATGATATACGCAACACTCAACCTCCGTCAGTCGTATTAAATGACGCGTCCCGCAATTTGTTTAAAGCTTTTCTGCGTCGTTCATGGTTCTATCCCACTCTGGAAACTTATACCAGTTTAAAGAGCGTGAAATTCTGTATAACATATGTACATTAAAAAAAATCCTATACAATAGCGCCTTAGAAAAATGCGTTTATATCTTAGGTAATCTGGAATATGCAACACAACCCCCGTCAGTCGTATTAATGACGCAGCGCCGCAATTTGTTTAAAGCTTTCCTGCGTCGTTCATGGTTCTATCCCACTCTGGAAACTTACACCAGTTGAAAGAGCATGAAATTCTGTACAACATATGTAAATTTTAAAAAATCCTATAGAATAGCGCCTTAGAAAAATGTGTTTATATCTGATGTAATAAGAAATACGCAACACAACCCCCGTCAGTCGTATTAATGACGCGGGCCGCAATTTGTTTAAACCTTTCCTGCGTCGTTCATGGTTCTATCCCACTCTGGAAACTTATACCAGATTAAAGAGCATGAAATTCTGTACAACATATGTAAATTTTAAAAAATCCTATAGAATAGCGCCTTAGAAAAATGTGTTTATATCTTAGGTAATCTGGAATTTGCAACACAACCCCCGTCAGTCGTATTAATGACGCCGCGCCGCAACTTGTTTAAAGCTTTTCTGCGTCGTTCATGGTTCTATCCCACTCCGGAAACTTATACCAGATTAAAGAGCATGAAATTCTGTACAACATATGTAAATTTTAAAAAATCCTATAGAATAGCGCCTTAGAAAAATGTGTTTATATCTTAGGTAATCTGGAATATGCAACACAACCCCCGTCAGTCGTATTAATGACGCCGCGCCGCAATTTGTTTAAAGCTTTCCTGCGTCGTTCATGGTTCTATCCCACTCTGGAAACTTATACCAGTTTAAAGAGCGTGAAATTCTGTATAACATATGTAAGTTTAAAAAAATCCTATAGAATAGCGCCTTAGAAAAATGTGTTTATATCTTAGGTAATCTGGAATATGCAACACAACCCCCGTCAGTCGTATTAATGACGCCGCGCCGCAATTTGTTTAAAGCTTTCCTGCGTCGTTCATGGTTATATCCCACTCTGGAAACTTATACCAGTGTAAAGAGCATGAAATTCTGTACAACATATGTAAGTTTAAAAAAATCCTATAGAATAGCGCCTTAGAAAAATGTGTTTATATCTGATGTAATATGATATACGCAACACTCAACCTCCGTCAGTCGTATTAAATGACGCGTCCCGCAATTTGTTTAAAGCTTTTCTGCGTCGTTCATGGTTCTATCCCACTCTGGAAACTTATACCAGTTTAAAGAGCATGAAATTCTGTACAACATATGTAAGTTTAAAAAAATCCTATAGAATAGCGCCTTAGAAAAATGTGTTTAGATCTGATGTAATATAAAATACGCAACACTCAACTTCCGTCAGTCGTATTAATGACACCGCGCCGCAATTTGTTTAAAGCTTTCCTGCGTCGTCATGGTTCTATCCCACTCTGGAAACTTATACCAGTGTAAAGAGCATGAAATTCTGTACAACATATGTAAGTTTAAAAAAATCCTACAGAATAGCGCCTTAGAAAAATGTGTTTATATCTTAGGTAATCTGGAATATACAACACAACCCCCGTCAGTCGTATTAATGACGCCGCGCCGCAATTTGTTTAAAGCTTTTCTGCGTCGTTCATGGTTGTATCCCACTCTGGAAACTTATACCAGTGTAAAGAGCATGAAATTCTGTACAACATATGTAAGTTTAAAAAAATCCTATAGAATAGCGCCTTAGAAAAATGTGTTTATATCTTAGGTAATCTGGAATATGCAACACAACCCCCGTCAGTCGTATTAATGACGCCGCGCCGCAATTTGTTTAAAGCTTTTCTGCGTCGTTCATGGTTCTATCCCACTCTGGAAACTTATACCAGTGTAAAGAGCATGAAATTCTGTACAACATATGTAAGTTTAAAAAAATCCTACAGAATAGCGCCTTAGAAAAATGTGTTTATATCTTAGGTAATCTGGAATATACAACACAACCCCCGTCAGTCGTATTAATGATGCCGCGCCGCAATTTGTTTAAAGCTTTTCTGCGTCGTTCATGGTTGTATCCCACTCTGGAAACTTATACCAGTGTAAAGAGCATGAAATTCTGTACAACATATGTAAGTTTAAAAAAATCCTATAGAATAGCGCCTTAGAAAAATGTGTTTATATCTGATGTAATATGAAATACGCAACACTCAACCTCCGTCAGTCGTATTAATGACGCCGCGCCGCAATTTGTTTAAAGCTTTCCTGCGTCGTTCATGGTTCTATCCCACTCTGGAAACTTATACCAGTTTAAAGAGCGTGAAATTCTGTATAACATGTGTACATTAAAAAAAATCCTATAGAATAGCGCCTTAGAAAAATGTGTTTATATCTTAGGTAATCTGGAATATGCAACACAACCCCCGTCAGTCGTATTAATGACGCCGCGCCGCAATTTGTTTAAAGCTTTTCTGCGTCGTTCATGGTTCTATCCCACTCTGGAAACTTATATCAGTGTAAAGAGCATGAAATTCTGTACAACATATGTAAGTTTAAAAAAATCCTATAGAATAGCGCCTTAGAAAAATGTGTTTATATCTGATGTAATATGAAATACGCAACACCCAACCTCCGTCAGTCGTATTAATGACGCCGCGCCGCAATTTGTTTAAAGCTTTCCTGCGTCGTTCATGGTTCTATCCCACTCTGAAAACTTATACTAGTTTAAAGAGCAATAAATTCTGTACAACATATGTAAGTTTAAAAAAATCCTATAGAATAGCGCCTTAGAAAAATGTGTTTATATCTGATGTAATATGAAATACGCAACACTCAACCTCCGTCAGTCGTATTAATGACGCCGCGCCGCAATTGTTTAAAGCTTTCCTGCGTCGTTCATGGTTCTATCCCACTCTGGAAACTTATACCAGTTTAAAGAGCGTGAAATTCTGTATAACATATGTACATTAAAAAAAATCCTATAGAATAGCGCCTTAGAAAAATGTGTTTATATCTTAGGTAATCTGGAATATGCAACACAACCCCCGTCAGTCGTATTAATGACGCCGCACCGCAATTTGTTTAAAGCTTTTCTGCGTCGTTCATGGTTCTATCCCACTCTGGAAACTTATATCAGTGTAAAGAGCATGAAATTCTGTACAACATATGTAAGTTTAAAAAAATCCTATAGAATAGCGCCTTAGAAAAATGTGTTTATATCTGATGTAATATGAAATACGCAACACTCAACCTCCGTCAGTCGTATTAATGACGCCGCGCCGCAATTTGTTTAAAGCTTTCCTGCGTCGTTCATGGTTCTATCCCACTCTGGAAACTTATACCAGTTTAAAGAGCATGAAATTCTGTACAACATATGTAAGTTTAAAAAAATCCTATAGAATAGCGCCTTAGAAAAATGTGTTTATATCTGATGTAATATGAAATACGCAACACCCAACCTCCGTCAGTCGTATTAATGACGCCGCGCCGCAATTTGTTTAAAGCTTTCCTGCGTCGTTCATGGTTCTATCCCACTCTGAAAACTTATACTAGTTTAAAGAGCAATAAATTCTGTACAACATATGTAAGTTTAAAAAAATCCTATAGAATAGCGCCTTAGAAAAATGTGTTTATATCTGATGTAATATGAAATACGCAACACTCAACCTCCGTCAGTCGTATTAATGACGCCGCGCCGCAATTGTTTAAAGCTTTCCTGCGTCGTTCATGGTTCTATCCCACTCTGGAAACTTATACCAGTTTAAAGAGCGTGAAATTCTGTATAACATATGTACATTAAAAAAAATCCTATAGAATAGCGCCTTAGAAAAATGTGTTTATATCTTAGGTAATCTGGAATATGCAACACAACCCCCGTCAGTCGTATTAATGACGCCGCACCGCAATTTGTTTAAAGCTTTTCTGCGTCGTTCATGGTTCTATCCCACTCTGGAAACTTATATCAGTGTAAAGAGCATGAAATTCTGTACAACATATGTAAGTTTAAAAAAATCCTATAGAATAGCGCCTTAGAAAAATGTGTTTATATCTGATGTAATATGAAATACGCAACACTCAACCTCCGTCAGTCGTATTAATGACGCCGCGCCGCAATTTGTTTAAAGCTTTCCTGCGTCGTTCATGGTTCTATCCCACTCTGGAAACTTATACCAGTTTAAAGAGCATGAAATTCTGTACAACATATGTAAGTTTAAAAAAATCCTATAGAATAGCGCCTTAGAAAAATGTGTTTATATCTGATGTAATAAGAAATACGCAACACAACCCTCGTCAGTCGTATTAATGACGCGGGCCGCAATTTGTTTAAAGCTTTCCTGCGTCGTTCATGGTTCTATCCCACTCTGGAAACTTATACCAGTTTAAAGAGCGTGAAATTCTGTATAACATATGTACATTAAAAAAAATCCTATAGAATAGCGCCTTAGAAAAATGTGTTTATATCTGATGTAATATGAAATACGCAACACTCAACCTCCGTCAGTCGTATTAATGACGCCGCGCCGCAATTTGTTTAAAGCTTTCCTGCGTCGTTCATGGTTCTATCCCACTCTGGAAACTTATACCAGTTTAAAGAGCATGAAATTCTGTACAACATATGTAAATTTAAAAAAATTCTATAGAATAGCGCCTGAGAAAATTGTGTTTTCGTATGATATTCTGTTACAGCGACCACCTGATGAATATGGAGATAACTTCACAATAAGTGCGATAATTGAATCGACGGCTGAATCGAAGGCCGAATCGAAGGCTTGAATCGAAGGCTGAATGTGGTGCATACTTCACAGTGGTATTTGAACAAACGAATTGCACAATTATTTTAGGAACGCTTCTATTGCCACGACAGTAATAGTATGGCTACGTCTATGAGATCTTTGTCTGACTACGTGTTCTCCGAAAGAAACAAGGAATCAATTTCTCGGCGATACTAGACATGGCCTTTTACCAAAACTCGCCAGGATCTGTTGAAGTAAAGGTAAGCTGTTTCGTTATTTCCATTGGTATATACAGTACGTAAGCTTATTTAGATAGCCGTCGTCTAAATTTAGTTTATAGAACAAAGTTTTTATACCATGTTTAAACGATTTTGTTTGAGCAGTTTGAAATTGGTTATCCGTGTATGAATTAAACATTTTGAAAAGTTGTTGAACACAATTAACTTAAGCTCATTTGAATAACCATAGTCACATAGACATGGATACATGTAAACAAATCTCTTAAAAATTGACATTGTGATTACTATACTGGTATAGCTTCATGGATTTGTTCATGTAATGACTCATGTAATGACTCAAGATTGTGAGCCTTGGACCCTTAGGGTTGTCCACATTATGTCAACATGATTTTGAGCATAATAGTGAGGCAAAAGTATAGTTCCACTCTTTGTGTTCTTGAAAAAACGTTTGACAAAACTATATTAAAGATGGATTCCACCAAGGACCCAAGGCACAGCACTTTCTCGATACATAACATGCACAATGCAAACCGTAACCCATAACCATTTTGGTTGTGCATGTACTGTATCGAGAAAGAGCCCAAGGCACCTCATTTTAAGACCATTCCTGGTTACAATGACTTCCAGACATACATTGCTTCCAGTATATCCAGTTCTAGATGACTACTGGTACAAGTTTTAATGCTTCAGTGTCAGCTGCCTCCTGTGTTTACTGTCATCTACTAATCCATTTTACCTGTCTTTATGCTAATCATAATGGAGCATAATAGATAGTGATGCTACAGTATTTGAATAAGGTTTAAAACACATGTTCTCTTTAGTTCATCCACCTCATATTGATTGAAATTCCACTTTTATACCCCAGGCTAAATTACTGTAACTGTCACAAACCCATACCAAGGGTCTTTATTACTTGCCTTTTATGTACCTAACATTTAGAATTAGTGCCGGGCAATCCCATTTATCTGCCACCATCATCAACTTTGGCTGATACTCATGAAAATCTTGGACCATGGCTCTATTTTTTCTTATACAATACTTTTTTGGCTAATTTTTGTTTTATAATCTGTAGATCCAGGCCCAGAGCCAGGTTTGGACAATCCTACCGGTCATGATCAGTGCTGGTAAAATCTGATGTTTCTGATATATTTCTGGAAGATAAATCTAAAAACCTGGAAGTTAAATTTGGTGTCAGCATGTACACAGAATGTTGGTGGAGTCACATTGTTATCATACATGTACTGTACCATAGAACAATCATGCTGTCCTTTCATTGAACATTGTCTACACTGATGGTCAGCTACAAAACATTTTCACAGGATTTTGTCAAACGACTTAGTTTTTTCAGCATTTGCCGACAAACATTGGTCAAGTTAACCCAGTTGTCTGTTACCCAATGTTAGTAGACATGAAATCCTTAAATGCAAAAGTATTTTTTGTTCGCTACTTTCACAACTTCATGTAATTATAATAAATGGTTACATATGTACAACAAATAATGTACTAAATTTATCATGAAATCAATCATGGCACAATGCTTGAAATTGTGCAGTGGGTCATCAGCCTAAAAGTTTGTGGACTGTTGGTCTACACATGCAAATAGCTCAGCAAAAACAATTTCAACAACTTTCTAATCACTAATTAATGCTGTAATTATTAGTCACTGCTTACGACGTCAATAACTTTTTTTTGGAAATCAATGTTTAAAATGTTCTTCATCCCGACCTGTAACATACTCTCTTCTAAACCTTACTGCTACTGACCTTAATCACTTAATCTATTGTATTGGTTTACATGATTATCCTGAATTGTGAAGTGGTCTAGAATTCCAGATAATCCTGAATACCCCCACCTCACAGTAACCCCAAATGTACAGTAACCACAACCCCCCAGGGAGAAAGTTCCACCACTCAGACCCTGACCACAACACCCATACTGTTTTTTTGTTATATGCTTTTAGTTTAACATCCCACATGTGGGACAGAGAAGTCCCCTAGGCATCAGGATCATCCTGAATTCTATACACTTTAAATTGACAATTCAGGATAGTCCTGCACCACATTCAGCATTCGATCTGATCTTCCTCAGCCCACTCCCACCTCTTTGCTCATGCGTTATAGAGACCTCTGCACTTTCCAGTAGCCCGAGTGCACACCTGACCCAGGTGTCTTGTCTTTATTTGATTTGTCCTGCAAACAATGCACGTAGGTTTTGTCGAAGCACTCGTACAGTTTAACATGCAGAAGAAAAAAAATTAAATAGCTAAAGCCCTGAGCATTTAACCGCCATATATATTTACGTTTGAATTATCTTTGAAAATTCCGCGAAATCTCTACTTCCGGTAGACCGCTGTTTCCCTGCTGTTGGTGAAGTGGTAAAGACCACGGGTATAAGACCCGCGCTAAGCGATGCATTATAGACGAATGGGCCTAATATGATAGTAAACGGAACAGTTAAATGCGCACCCCCGTCAGAGATAACGTTAGAACTACTGTACGATTATGAGTGTTTACAATGATCAAACAGTAATAAATGTGATTTTATTTAATGCTGATAAGACAACATTGGTGTATGTTCACTTCTCAAAAGTAACGCCAGGGCTGCCGGCTGTGCAAGGAACTACAGAATAAAGCACAAATCCACAGTACAAAAACGATTAAGAGACTATGTGCTCACGGTGTTTTTCCGGGCGTTTTCGTTTAAAACGCGTTTCAAATGGTGACCACAATCGATTGCATCAGTTTACTTCCGTTTTCAGTATTTACACCGAGATTGATCGCAAGATTTCGTACCGAATTCTGACGAAATGAAGACATGTCAATCATTAAAAACACACCAGTTCCCTAAGAGGGCGATTACATGGACCGGGCTGGCCCAGTTTGCCGGGATCCCGGTTGTCGCAACCGGGCTATAATCGTTTTCATCCCGGCAAACTGGGCTGAAAAACGTTGAACTCGCTTCGATACGCGTTCGTTTGCTTGACTGTGTGAATAAATGGTGCTGAAAGGAACTGAAATAGAACATCAACGTTGTTTGTGTGTTTCGTGATCAAAGCGAAGGTTTAATAAATTAATTAGTCTTCGTGAAGCCGCTTTCCTGGGTTAGCTAAGACTTTAACAATCTTTTTATTAACGATTGGCTTACAAAATAAATACTAGAATAATTAGTGTAAAACTGAAGTAAAACTAACGTAACTTTGCCCTTATTTACTTGATACTGAATTGCGAATTTCGGCCTGAAATCATCCCGGCTTACCGGGCTAGCCCGGGACGAGTTTACGAAACGATTACATGGAGCGGTTAACCGGGCCAGCCCAGTCCATATAATCGCCCCCTAAGTTATGCCCAAGCATCTATTCGAGGACGCCCAAGTGTACAATTATTATAGAGCATCTTGTTTTCCGCTTCGTTTCGTCAGAATACAAGAGAAAAAAGTCAATCACGCGACCAAAAGGGCACTGAATGGACATTTCCGGTCAAACTTCTGACGTCAAGAAAATAAATTCGACTAGCTAAAAAACGTCGGACGTTAGAAATATGGCAGCGTTTATGCAACTAGGCCCTGATGTTGAATGCGAGTATTGTCTACCGAATAACATGCAGAGCTACGTAACGCAGTAAAGACAAAAAATAGACAATTTTGCTACGATTTAAAAATGAAACAATGTAAGTGATTTTTTAAAATTTATTTTCTTTGTGAGATTAAAAAAAAGTGGTACACTACAAAAACATTACAAAACCGAAATGGAGAGAAAGAACTAATGGAATCTGGAAGATTGTGCAAGCTAAATCAGGCTAAGATATTACTTGTTATTTTACTGTATAAATAATTAATTATAAATAAAATCATTATTTAATTTTAGTTAGACTTAGAAAATCTTTTGCTTTTGTGAACTTGAAATAAACTCCTTTGCGGAATTTTAGACAAGAATCCATATCTAAACATCTCAACCATGTCAGCTTACCGACAGAAAAAAAACACGTTGTTGATCTGAACACGACAAAAAAAAATCCAATAGAAGATCCGCGGTTAAATGACTCAAAGAATTAAGAAGGTACTATTTTAAAAAAAGAAAACCAAGCTATTTGGTTCTAGAAAAGAAAATTATACCTTGCCGTCCACAGCAACCTGTGATACCACACTAAAACCTCCAAACTTAACAGGAATACATGAACATCAACACGGATTAAAGAAACAAAATCACACATCCATGAAATCAGAAAAAAATCCTGAAATGCTTTCACTCGTGGTAAGGCGGAGCCGGTGACCAGCGTTTCTTGTTGGCTAACCCACTGGCATCCCAGGGTTCACTGTATGGATTCAGCTGGTGGGAGCTACTTGTGTACTTCTTATCCTCCTGGTAACATAATTCTGCTTCAGCACCTGAACACGCTCCTCCCCACGTACTCTCGCACGACATGCCATAGTATTCTTCTTGGTATGTTCTCGTTGACCACGCTGACTCGTACGGTTGGTGGAACGAGGAAAATGCTGGAGAAGAAAGCTCTGGATCCAACGTGGGTGAAAAAGCGGTGGACCAACCATCGTTCTCGTCAGCCAAATGGCCAGCGTCCCAGATTTCTGCCACAGTCTTGGTACTCTGAGGCATACCAGGAGAAGGCAGGTTGGAAGCGCCAGATGAACTCTCGTCCAAGAAGTTAACCCAGTTGGTGTTCCTCTTTTGCTTTAGGGTAGGGATCAACGTTTCTAAAGGTGGAATGGGTTCGTCAGGCCAAAACTTCGGAACTGAGCTATCTGTGTCGACGAAGGGCGTGCTCAGTCCAGGTGCTTTCACATCGTGGAACGTATACAACGGGAAGTTGTCTTCAGAAAACTTGTCATCCTCAGAAAGTGACACACCAACTGCATCTTTAGATTTCTCTAATTTCACATCCTTGTCGAAGGGTGTGCTGGCAAACAACGAACTAGAGGTGGAAACTGTCGGGAAAGACTCTAAAGTTGGCGCTGCTTTCGCTTCACGTGTTGATGAATCCCACATCACTGGCCAGAGGGTACTGGGAAGACCTTTACTCACGCTACCGTTTGCTGTGGGTTTCGTCTCGATTGCATCTATTTTAAAGAATAGAATAAACGTATGTTTTTATTTAACGAGCTACCCTAGGAATAAATGAACGGCATTTAAGGTATGTGAACGGGTGGCGTGTGAAAGCACGAGTTGCGTGTTCTGTTATTGCGTTGTCACAACCGCTAAAGTCCGAAGTCAGACAGGGTTTGTACTTGGGTGGGCGTCCAACAATGTTGTTGTAGGTTCTCTCTTCTACTTCTAGGGTTTTAGGGGATAAACCAGACTTCTGATTAGGGTTTATGTTATGGTTAGGGTATCAAAAAATTGCTAAAATCTTGAGACTCACTGAAACTCGACGACAAATTTGGAAAAAACAAATTTGATCACATATTTTGGAAAAGCCGCGAAAGGACTGGACGGGTCCTTTTGACTAATCCCTTTTAGGCGAAGCCCAGAATACTGGCAAGCATTCTGGTAGTTGTAGTCACCCAACGCCATCTCACGTAATCCGGACCCAGATCGGACGGACAGTCTAAACAAATTGTCCCCTTGGTCGCGATGCCCTTGTCCCCCCCCCCCCCCCCCCCCCCCCCAAACAACTCCTGTGTACGAGGTGGTGCCACCAGTTTAAAAATATTTTACACAAGCAATAAACATATACAATCGTATCCTTACTTGATAATTCAGCGTTTTTCTTATTGTTCAGAGGGCCAAGCTTGTGAACTTTTGGATGGTGTTTCTTTCGCTTGCCAGAGTGTTCGCTGCTACCAGACGCGGACTCCTCACTACCCACGACGCTGCTGTAACTGCTACTACGACTGCTTTGGCTGAGGTTCTGTGACGAATCTGACAGAGGTGGCGACGGAGAGAGTGACGAACACTGAGAATTATTCCGGGATAAACGTTTTTGGTTTGCCGAATCACCAGTGGGTGAATTCTTTAGGGTTATTTCCAGGGCTGTATTAACCACCTCTTTGATGGTGTGCGGTGGGGTATCGCCATCTGAAAATTCTCCAGGGTCACTTGTTTGTTTCATAGGATGCGACAATGCAGGAGACGAATTACTTTGGACAACTGGAGACTTCTTACTTGAGCCAGAAGTCGTTCCTTTGCCAGAGTGGCCTTGACTTTTCCCAGTAGTGCTTGTAAGCGACGATTGGTGCGACTTGGACTTCTCTTCTTTGGTTTTGTTCGTACGCTCAAGTTCAACAGGTAGACTTATTCGCCTTGACTTTGAAGTTTTATCGGTTTGAGATTTCAATGTTTTGGTACTGATTTCGTGTTTCCTGGATTCTTTACTCTCTTCTTTAATTTCAACACCATGTTTATTTCTTTTCTCTTTGCCTTTTTCAAAATAGTTATTCTTTTCTTTTCCCTTTGCCTTCGTGACCTCCTTTTCTTTCTCCTTTTCTTTCACTTTTTCCACAGCTTTGGGTCTTTTTTCTTCGACGGAAACAATCACAGGGGATACTTTCGCCGTTTTCTTCCGAAATTTAGATTTCTCTTTCCTTGCTGGTACCGTAGTCGCGACGTCACTACAAACACTGTTTGCGTCACTGGATGAACTATCACGTGAATATCTTGGCGACGAAACACCGACATCGGGTACCACTGCTTGAAACACCTCGTCTGCTATTGGTTCGAGTACATTACCAACGGGACAGCTGGATACAAGAGGCTTGGAAACGACCGAATCACAGTCTTTCCTTTTAACTGTTTGACTTCCACTGTTGTTTTTCTTCGGTTTCTTTAAGTCTTTGGTTAAACTTTCGTTACTTTTCACTTTGTCTCGGTTGCGTTCACTTTCGGGCGTTTCGGTGTTAAAAAAATTGTTGTTAGAAATAAGACGTTCGTAGCTGTCACTAGAACTTCGCCTGCATGTCTGGGAAGCTGTGTTGGTTTTCGTCTTTTCAGGCAAGACAACGTCTTTCCTGGGGCGTCGGGTGTTCGTAGAGCCGTTACTATCGAGACTTGTTAGGTATGAGATGGGAAGTGCTTGGGGTGGAGCGGAAATTTTTCGAAGATCAAAGAGTTCGCCATTCATATGGGAGCCGTTAGGTAAAGCGCCTTTAGAATTGAACGAAGTAATACTCGAGGCGATCAGTTTGTTTGCCTCGAAATAGGCGAGGCCTAGAACGAGCATAAGAAGACAAATCATAACAGCAATGGACGAGATGTACACGTGGAATTCCCAGACTGGACGACCAGCAGCGGCGGCACACAGTGGAATCAATTCAGATGGAATTGTCGCAATTAGACTGAACTCAAAGACACCACCAAGTGCGGTCTTGATCTGAAGGCGACGTGATACACGGGACACAGAAAAATCTGGAGTGAATCTAAAACAAAATCAGAGCAAAATTTAAATTAAATTTACAAAAAGCATTCAGTTGAAAAGAAGGCCAAAGTTAAGCGCAACCTTGTATCGTTGAGAGAGGTCATTAGTTAGTGGAGGGGGGTGGTTTGGAAGCTCCATTGTCTTTCAAGATTATGCAATGGTCATGTTATTGTGTTAATGTTGGAGGAAGGCAATTGGTTGAAGAAAGGAAATTCTATGGACACGTGACGACGAAGGACTACACAACGAACAAAGGACTTACAACACGTAACGACGAAGGACTGCACTAATTAAACCCGAACGTTGCTAGAGAGGTCGTGCTTTTGAACAACCTAATTTAACTTTTATCCACTGAATAGCCACTTATGTATCTGAGTGATAATGCCATTCGCTAAAAGATTTTGTTGGTTTTTCAAAGCAATGATAGCACTGTTTAGTTGCTAGGACTTATCCCCCGGATAGGCTACCCGCGCTTCATACAACTGCCACTGTTCAATATATAACTGCATAGCGTATATTCCCTATGTCCAACAATCAAAATTTTCAAGCCACGGCTGCCATCTTACTACTCCTTGTTCAGTGCTTTACACGTTGGAAGAGTAGTTCCCAACTTATATCTCGTCGAAACCAATCGTGACGTCACAAATACACAGAGTGATTGCTTACATGTGATGACGTGTTTACATTTGACAACAAGTCATTGTTTGCAAGTGACAGCGAGTGATTGTTTGTTTACAATTTTATGAGTGATATATCTTCTGTGTCCACTAGTATTCAAAAACTCAATAATTCATGAGGAAAACACAAAGGGAATCAGTACCATGTCCATGGTTTTATACCTGATAAAACTTGACGTCAGAAAGAATACTAATGAACATACAATTTTATATAAAGAATACTAATGAACATACAATTTTATATAAAGAATACTAATGAACATAACATCCAATACATGGATCGCGAATCTCGACTGCGCATCAGAATGACGCGTTCTGAGTCGGGATAAAACTTAATTAACTTTATAACATCAGGCTAAAGCTGCAGTTTTCATTTGCATTTTCATTCACATTTCTGAACTCATTGTACTGAATTCCTCAGCCTAATGTTATAAATTGAAATAAGTTTTATCCCGACTCAGAACGCGTCATTCTGATGCGCAGTCGACATTCGCGATCCATGTATAACGAATCGTTTTTTAAGCTATTCAAAACAGACGCATCACGTGTTTTATCAGATCTAAAACACTCGGGCGGCGCCCTGGTGGTTTTAAATCTGATAAAACACTCCTGCTCGTGTTTTAAATATTACATAAACTACGGTAAAATTAAATTTTTGGCATCATAAAATGCCAAAACCATGGCTAAATTTTCTTTAGTGGAGTGCACACTTAAGCATACTGGTAGGTCATTGCCTCTTCCAATTTTAAATTACTGGATTAAGTTATGAACGCATCGTTTAAGTTAAAACCCAAAAGCAATCCTTACTCACAAGTCACAGTTTGTGCACTTACGCAATATCAATCTTGACTGACGCAGCCGGCTTAAGATTTACAGCTTGGCAGTTGAGAACTTTGAAGCCATATCCTTCGCACTCGTATCCATCAATACTAAAAGACATTACTTGGGTGGCCAACTGACCAGGGTTTGTAGCTAGAACAGTTCTCTTCACTGTTAATGCACGATACGGCTTTCCTCCAGAGCCCTGGTTTATCCCTATAGCAAAACCATAACGAAACCAACGTTAACTCATCACTCGTAATCTGTAACCCCGAGACATTATTGTAGTGAAGCTATACTATTATTAGTATTTTCAGCTAGAGTTACTGTTAGTGAAGTTTTTTTCGTTTGTTTTTGATGTACAAGTTGTCGTACACTAAGCTCAGAGAAAAACTCTGAGCTCCAGACGGGATTCGAACCCACAACCTTCCGAATGCCAGCCGGACGCTCTCACTATTGAGCCACTGGAACTCAGATGGTATTGATATTTTCGATATTTATACGCCTGGGAACTAGTCAATCCGTACTTGTGTCACAAGTACTTGGGCTACAAGTCGCATTGAAAACAACCTCGGTCTACCATCTGAGTTCCAGTGGCTCACTGGTGAGAGCGTCTGGCTGACATTCGGAAGGTTGCGAGTTCGAGCATAGAGATCATATAAATACTAGAGGGGGCATCCAATATCTTAATTTCAGTCAACCGCGAATAACCAATTGAACGCCACCATCTTGGATTTTTTTGGAGGCAAACATTAGGCGCGTTGGTTGGCAAAGGACTGGGTCTGGTACATTTGCCAACCAATTGACTGAAATATCATAGGTAATGGCGGCTGCCATTGTGGTTACCAAATTTTCCCGCCACTGCCCCCTCTAGTATTTATACGATCTCTATGGGTTCGAGTCCCATCTGGAGCTAATCGTCTGGCGTTTTTCACTTCACATTTACTGTACGAAACGTAGAGTTTTTTCTTGTAAGCTCTTGGGAAGAACTAATGGCCTTTTTCCATACGGTACGACTGAAGTAAAAAACGGGCCTAACGCAGACTAAAACGATCTGGCGTTTTTAGAGCCAGCTCAGGCAAGGAATGACCCTGACATATTCGTATCAGTACAACCTTTTCTCTATCTTTTTATTTTTTATATTTGATTCCGAAAGCGATGACAACAAGAGCAACAACATTGAAAACGATGAGTCTATGTCACACGCTCGAGGTCACACTATTGACAAGGTAATGTACGATGTGTTGTTTCAAAATGCCATATAATAAAGAATCAGCAATTTCCCATTTCAGGAAGAATTACTGAGGAATCCCCTTAACGGCGAATAACTAAACTTGACAACCATCTTTATTTTGAAACTTACTAGTACAGTCACCAAGGTGTTGTTGTTTCAACTCGAATAACAAAACACTGTCCAAACACGGCCTTTTCCCATTGATCATAAGCTCGCCTCTCGCTCCTTGACCCTGAACTGTGACAACGTCTAAAACAGTTAAATTGTTCCTACAAAATCAAACACAAAAAATAGTGTTATCCATTACAATATTTTTGCAATCAGAAACGCGAGCTTGCAAAAAATACATTTAATTTTTCAGTGTAACACCACTGAACTTCCCACTTAGTGTTGTATAATATTTATACCTAATAAACATGACTGAAGTTCGTTGGTCTTCATTTTCGGGTTTAAATTGCACTGGAACTTTGGCTATAGATCGTGGAGCAATAATCAAGGAAATGGCGTCGGGTGAGGTTCGAACTCCGAGTTTAGCTTCAAGCGAAGATGTGACGTCAGAACTAGGTTTGTTTCGCAAATGCTGTAGCAAAAGAAAACAAAAATAATATAGCAAGTTAGTACCACAGACTGAAAAGCAAACATGTATTTAAAAACAAATGGCGTTTGGGACATGGCTTCTTTCATTCATGGTATTTTCTGGAAATTGTTAAATAAACAACTGAATCAGTTTAAATAAACAAAAGTTTCGGGAAATTGTTAAATAAACAACTGAAGTAGCATACTGCGTAGGCAGTGTTGAAACAACAATCGAAATATAGTAAGGTTAGATATACTGCCGAAACACAGAACGTAGCTGTAGTCTAACGTTTCGAGCGAAGGCCCTTCGCTCGAAACGTTCGACTACTACGTTCTCTGTTTCGGTAGTATATCTAACCTTACTATATTTCGATTGTTGAATCAGTTTAAGATGTCTTGTTATTCCTTAACTTTTATACTTTCTTCCCACTCCCATCTTCTCTTGTTTCCTATTTTTATCCCTCTCCATTCCTTCCCAATATTTTACCCCCTAATCGTTTTGTTTTGCATGGTCTTCGCAGGCGAATAAAAATTCCGAAACTTACTCGGTTGGCTTTGACAGTAGGCAGTGAAAAACAGGAGTGATAGGAAGGCTTTGCTGTAAGAAGATCCACGTCAAACCTTCAACAAACAAATTGAAATATATAAGAAATATATAAAAGACTGTCTATTAATTCATTTGTTGGTTGCACGGTTTGATTGGTTGGCTGGTTGATTCGTTGGATGGATGGATGGATGGATGGATGGATGGGATGGGATGGGATGGGATGGGATGGGATGGGATGGGATGGGATGGGATGGGATGGGATGGATGGATGGATGGACGGACGGGATGGACGGGATGGATGGATGGATGGATGGATTTTTGGTTGATTCGTTAGATGGTTGGTTGGTTGATTGGATGGAAGATGGTATATTGGGTAATGTATGAATTGTCGGTACTTGGCGTATATACTTGGTTAACGAGTCTGGAGCACGGGTGGCGCGTGTGTTGTTAGGGCGCTGCCTCTCACCAATATTTAAGCCCGTCAGATGGGGTTAGTACTTGGATGGGTTACCTCGTCTGGGAATAACCCCGTTGTCGAGCTTGGACAATGTGAATAAAGGTTTAGTTGGTCTCCTGCGCCCCTGAGGGTTTTCCCCCAGGTTCTCCCATTTTCCTCCGCAAAATCAACACCATCTGGGATAGAAGGGGCGCCCACTCCTGCCTTAGGGTAGTAGCCAATGAAAGAGGAGCCTTCTGAATCTGAATTCTGGCTCCTCCAACTATGGTCGACCAAATAGAGTACATAGGGTATACATATAGAAGTTGGTTGGCTACCTAGATAGCTTGTGCATGGATCAATCGTTCGGCCAAGCCATTAATTACTTGATGTTAAATAGAAAAGATCAAGTCCAAACGTGCATACCTGTCCGCTAACACATCAATGGCTAACTGTGCATCTGGGTAAACGGACAATGGAACTATCTGGACCACCACTGGAACATCTGCTGGATTTTCCAATATCAACGTCTTCCGCGATATGTTACCAACGTGAGTCATGGGAAATCTGACTGGTCGATCCGACGTAAGAGAAGGCCAAACGAGATCACCTTCGATTGTTGCTTTAACACCTTTTACAGCTTCAGTATCAATCACAATGCTACTGCTAAAACTTTAAAGACAACAGGTATACAATCACGTAACGCCTATAAACATATTGCATTCTACAATAGCAAAAAAGATGGCGACAAGTACGTTTTACTATAATCCTTTGCGTCCAGTGAAAACTATATCTCAACTATATCTCAAGAGCTGCAAGGATACTAAAATTGCTAAAAATTAGAAAGCTGTTGCCTATTAAACTCACGTAGACATGTTAAACAATGTTTGCATTCTCCAGTCGTAAACAAAACCACGCGTGCGCAGTGCTATTCTAATCTATTCCGGGGGGAAACTTCTTTCATTCTCAATATATTAAGATATTACCAGGATTTTACACGTCTTTCAAGAAATACCCATAGATAAGGTACAAACCTGTCTGTTATCGCTCTTTAGGACTTACGAGCTTTAAGCGACATAAATATTTGTTGTATATGAAAGACTGATACTAGTGTTTCACATTTACACGGGTTTTTAGCCTTTAACTACAAGTATGCATATCGTTAAACCTGGTAAGTTTACCCCCCGGAAAGTTTACACTATCTATCTATCTATCGATCGATCTATCGTGTGGATTTTCGCCCCAATACTGCAAAGTTTCTGTGAAACTTTGCACTAAAAACAACTTTGAGAGCACGACAATTCCCGTAAGGTAATATCAAACAGGTTACAACATGTAGCGGGTATATAAATACATGACATACCTATTTCTTCTTGCTTCTAATATCGAATTCCACTCTGTTTGAAATGTCTCAAGAATAGATGTGTCGATACGTGCCGTGCTGGACGGAAGAGAAAGACTGGAAAACCAAGTTTTATCTGGAAAACAAAACCCAAATAACTCATGAAGGTACGACTGAAAATTATGATAAAAGTGTTACATATATTAAGAAAATTCAATAATTCTTATCTCAAATCAAATCACGATTGCAGTATGTGAATGCAAATCTGATACTATTTATGTACAGTTGTCAACAAAAACATTTCTCACGCTTCGGTATAGCGGCTACAGAAATATAGTAATACACAACAAACTACAGAAGCAGAAGTGGGAAGGTGTTTCCATTTTGACTGTAATCATGGCAAATGCCAACATGGTGTTGGCTAACGTTATATACAAACAAAACAACTAAACAATCAGAATTACGAAAGATCACAAAGGCTTAGTAACATGCTTACGTTTGATTCTAAAATTAACGAAAGTCTATAAATCAGAAAAAGTACAAATTCTTGCTTACTATTACATATCATTATGCAAACAGTCAAATAATTAATCGCCGCAATCTATCAAGGAAGTAACTAAAAGCCTATACAAAACAGATTTATTATTGAAGATTTAAAAAAAAAAACAGCATTCCTTCTCAAGTTTGAAAATTGGGATCTCTGAAATGTTGCTGTATTCATGTACCAGTAAACGGCTTGATGTAGTTATTGTTGGAAAAACCGCATGAGATGTGCACAAAGGTTTCGACGACAACGAAGAATTTGCTTTTACCTTTATTTCCTTCACTTGCAATACCCAAGTAACACTCTGGGCGGCATAGAAGTCTTGGGTCAAATATAACATCTCCAATCTATAAACCATTATAGAATAAACACCAAACAAATATCAACAAGAATATTGGTATTAAATATACATTAACACAATGTGATTTATAGTATTAGTCAGGCAAATTTCTTATTCTGATGTGGTTATTAAAATGATTTACGTAGGAGGTTACTGAGCCACTCTTGTTCAGCTACTTATTAACTTATTACTCATAGTCAGTTTATCACATATATCAAAATGACAAATTGGACCAATTCATCACAGTGTTTATTTTACATTTGAAGCCATGGTTACACACACACCAATTTCTGGCGCAAGGGCGTTACAAGATAAATCGGCCATCTGGCTACACACGTCGATTTGTGAGGAAGAACATGCTCAGGTAGCTCGACAGCCTAAATCATGAGAACTTAAAGTGCCTATGCAACGAAATTTCACCTCAGTTTTTTATGAATGCATTTGAAAGAACACTTAAAATGACAAAATAATATCTTTCGTAGACTTTCGTGTCCTTGCTTCATTCTTGAGCTCAACAAAAGTCATTGTTTTATGTTTTTGTTCAGGTTTATGGAAATTTTTGCACTTTCATGCACGGTTACTGAACATATTGTGTTTTCTGTATAATGTAGCAATCATCCAATACCAACGTTTGAGTTCAATCACTCAGCCGTACTGTTTAAATATTAATAAACATAAAACAAAGGATTTGGCACCTTCATGTACCTTTCAACATGAATCGTAGCTTGATTGTTAACCGCTTTGAAGTTTGCCGGGTTTCCAAACCATGTATATTTTCTATTAACTATGTTGAGATATTCAGGTTTGTTTGATATGCAAATGTAATACTTATGACATCACACTGCATAACGACTTTTTGAAAGAGCATCAATTTTAGGATGGTCCAAATATTTTACACGCAGCTACACACGTTTAGTGACCAGTCATGGCTACATACATGCAAGTGCAAATTTTTATTATAGTCAAACGGGATGTTGTCTTGCGTGACTTTGCAATATTGATACGCAACATTGCAATTCTGATTGGCGGAATCAATCAGCAACTTGCAAGCGTTTGATCACAATTCCTCGACGGGTTGCTTAAAATATTTGTTTTAAACATCGAACAACACATAAATGTGATGTTATGTTGCGTATCAATATTTGCACAGTCGCGCGCAAGAGAACATCCGGTTTGACTATAAGTACGTACTTTCGAAAAGTACTCTCATAGAAAATCATACTTTTCTAAAAAGTCATTATGTAGTGTGATGTCATAAGTATGACATTTGCATATCAAACAAACCTGAATATCTCAAGAATGAAGCAAGGAAACGAAATTCTACGAGAGATGTTACTTTGCCTTCTTTCAAATTGTTCTTTCAAAGCTCTAGTGGTAGTCTTGATTAATCATATAAAGAAATATCTAGAGAAATTGTGTTTATGGCAAGCGGCAGATTTTATGCAAATCAGGTTTTCTTGGAAACACGATTTATTCACTTATAGGCCGCTGAATTAAAATTCTTTTAAATTAGCCCTTATTAACTCGTTTTCATGTGGAAAATTCAAAATAACTTTTACTTTAAAACGAGATCATAACTCTCAGGACCAACGTTGGTGTCCGCCTTAGAAAGAGTTTTATTATAGTAACTAATGTATCAGCGGCCAAGAATAGCTGTCCGCCTAAAGGCGGTTTTCCACTATAGGCGACATTTGTCGACCGACTCGACATTTTTCTTTTGTCTTGGCTAATTAAGCCGGTTTTCCACTAGGCGATTTTTTTCGTGCGAAGCGACTTTCTTTTGTTCGAATTCAATAGATTTCTGATTAGTTTCCAGCTCAGAGCTCATGAGACAAAAGAAAAAGTCGCTTCGCACGAAAAAAGTCGCCTAGTGGAAAACCGGCTTTAGTTCCACTCAAGAGCTTGCGAGACAAAAGAAAATGTCGCTTCGCGCGACATTTTTCGCCTAGTGCATGGAAAACCGCCTAAAGCCGGTTTTCCACTTGGCGACTTTTTTCGCGCGAAGCGACTTTTTCTTTTGTCTCATGAGCTCTGATAATCAGAAATCTATTCGAACAAAAGAAAGTCGCTTCGCGCGAAAAAAATCGCCTATAGGAAAACCGGCTTTAGAGAGGTGTCCGCCTTAGAAGGGTGTCCGCACTGATCTCTATATAACTGGATTGCTCATCCGGCTCCAAAAATTAAGCCAGCGGAGATGATGAATTTGGAATACCAAGATGGCCGCCACGGAACATTGTATGTTTTCGTAGCACGAAAAGAAACGAAAAAAGACACATTCAAAATATTTCTGCCATTGGTATCAAACAAAGATCACTGTAAAAGGATTAGAAGCTTAGTTTTTGCATTTGTTGGAATTATTAGCAGTAAAACGTGTTATTTTGTATTTTTTTACACTGCCCGATAATCGATAAAATTGCCTATATCACAAAATTCGTAAAAAAACAACCAAATCAGTCAATAACTTCATTATAAAACTATCTATAAACCTTTGGTATTAAAGCACCATAACTCTTTACAAAGCAATAATTGTCAGTTGTTTGCTGTACAAGCTGTGTTAGTTAGTAATACTCAGAAAAACTCTGAGCTCTGAGCGGGACTCGATCCCACAACCTTCTGAATGCTAGCCAGACGCTCTAACCATTGAGCCACCAGAACTCAGATAGCGAGCAAGGTTAATTAAGGTACTTGCCCAGTCCTCTAGGAACGAATTCCAACCAATTACTAACTAACACAGCTTGTACAGCAAACAACTGACAATTATTACTAACATCAAGCTGCAATTTCTGAAATCTTTACAAAGCCTTGAAGTATATAGTTGACAATTTCGGACTGTATTTGCTTGTATTTCCCTTCTGTTTTTCAGATAACAGTAAATTGCCATTTGAGAATTGTTTTACGGCTTTTCCGACTCCCCCGATAAACTTTTACTACTCTTAAGCCCGCAAGGTACACTAGACCTGGAGTACCAATATGGCCGCCAGTGGCTTCAAAATCTTTACTGCTGGCCATAAAGGATGAGCAATCCAGTTGTATAGAGATCAGTGGGTGTCCGCGTTGAGAGAGTTGACTGTATCAGCAAGTTATTGCATTTATATTTACTAAGTATACTGTATAGTTTTCAGAACATTACCTTCTGTCTGTTATTTGGAGCAAGTTGTGCATTTGACTTTTTAATGGGCACGAATGAAAAAGGTTTGTCTTCAGTTTTAACCACAGCGGACATCACATTTACTGGATTAAGAAACGTACTCTTTAAAAACAAGGACGTTTTCTGGATTTGCCCCTGCAAACAAAAAAGAAACAAAAATCTCATTTTGTTGACAGGGAGAGACAAGAAGCATGTAGTTTTATAACAATTGAGTTGATGTTCGTGGGCATAAATAGGTTTTTAGCGCGACTCAGGCTCATGAGCTTGAGTCGGGCTAAAAACATATTTATGCCCAAGAACATCGCGAGTGTATTATTATTATAATTTTAGTGGGCAATTAGAAGAAAATCAAAGACAGTATACCTTCGCGTCGGCGTGTATTTCATTGCAACAATATTTACATAACTCATAACTTACATGTAACTTGGCAGAAAAACGCAACATTTGTCATCAAAACAATCTTTGCTCCAAAGTATTAACAAGAAAAGTATAGAATTCCGTAAACAACAAACCAATAGTGATTTAGAACTGTTAAAACTGATAGGCTCAGATCAGCGGGCTAAAATATATTTCCGCTGAATTCTCCATTTTAGTCCGCAAAATACACCACAATGCCCGATAAAATTATTATAATAACTGTTGTTATTTAGCTAGAGTTTCACTGGATGCAACGATGACTGCCATTGGTTGGTTTGTGGTCACATGACCTTAGCTAAATTTCAATGTCTACCGAGCGGGCAATAATTGAGAACTTATTGCCTGCTCGGTCAATAAGTTTTCAATTGTTGCCCGCTATAGAACTTTGAACTCTTCACGGCATCCTATAAACAGAAGCTTGTTTGGTACGAAAAAAAATATATTTATAGGTCTTCAAAGCATGTGTGAAGATTAACTGGAGAAATGTATTGCTGTTCTTTTGTTCTGAGAGTCATATTTGTTTGGTTGAAGTGAAATTACGGAGCCAGGCGAAATGTTTTGGTAAGTCTTCTAGTTTGTCTTTTGTTTACTTTCCCTTGATAAACATCGAAATTATTCAGCAAAACTCAAGCTATATAACAAAACACTTAATGTCTGATCCCTCGGGAAACAGTTAGTTCTGTTTTCCCTCGAGTCTCGATGTTTCCTCGACTTCGTCTCGGGAAATATCAAGACTCTCGGGAAAACAAAACTAATTGTTTCCCTTGGGAGCAGACATTAAGTGTATATTATAACATGCAATTAAAATCGTTTAATAACTGATAAACACGAACTCGATCTTTTCAATGTTAAACTATATGCCTATAATTTATAGCATGATTAGCATCATTTGGACATTAATTTCAACTGATGTATAAAAACCCAGAAAGTATATTTAATAGATAATAAACTGTGCGTAAATCACCAAATGCATGCACTACAGTAGTCGACTATATTAGGGACTTTAAGAAAACACAACGATTACGACTACGGCAACGTGTTTGCAACAATAGAATTTTATGTCATATACAAAGAACTTTTGCAAATGACGGTCCCAGGAGTAATTTTCATGCCGTTGTGACTATGTTGACAACGTAGAAAAAGCGTTTTTACGTTGTAAAGACAACGCGAAACCTGAGTCACTACAGAAGCCTTGGAGAAGCTTAACATTACTCTCGCGACTACCATAGATTGAACCAGTGTTTTTCTTCAAGAATTTAAGAACAAAACGAGTCCGTGCGATTATGTATCTTGAAATTTGAATGTATAAGTACACCACGATTTAATACCACTGTTAAACTTTCTACCGTAGCCGTAGTCCGTTGTCTGAATCTTAAAGTCCCTATTAATAACGTCATACAGTTAAATTCCGTAAAGAATGTGACGTTATACGTTCCTACAATAACTTACTGGAAACGAATTACTGAAAACAATCTTCACTGGATCCACTTCTATTCGACCACTAGCAGCTTTTAATAAAAACATGATGGTTTTCGACTAAATAAAAAAGAAAACTGTTTAGGCGATATCTATTAATATGTATATGCATGTACATACAATTACATTATACACAACATAATTAATTGTACATGCATGACATATACATAAATATATACAGTTATACACATACATAACACGTATGCTAGAGATATACCCCGACAATAGATTAATCGATTATTGTCCCGTTGGCGTTGTCAAATGAAATAACGGACCCCAGGCATTGCGAAATAAGTGACTAAGCGTGACAAATAAGAAATTTGCAACACAACAACTCAGTCCGCAAAAACCCTAACACTAATTAGTAAGCTAAACGTTCTTGGGACACCAAGTAAAAATGCCCGAACCCCTCAACCTCTACCCCCCTTAATGGGGAAAGAATCACTGGAGCAGTGTCTCTGCAGAGTTCACACCCGCACCGGCACCACCCGCACGTGAGCTCTTAGTCGACAAACACTCTTATCTCCATCCATGTAGGAGCAATAGTATTTATGCAAGTTTTAAATAAACGGTGCAGAATCACGCGTCCAAAACATTTTTTCTTCCATTATGTTGAATTCGCCATTTTCAGACGATTTTATTGTGTACGAAAAAAACCCCTGGTGATCAAAGGATTAAATAGACTAACAAGGGCAATATGAATCACCAATATTAATTTACATTTCTGACCAATAACAAAATCAGTAGAAAATGGATAACATAAACATTAATCAACTCAAAATCGTTACCTCGTACTCAGTGTTAAAGCTGATGTTTCCAGTGTAATCACCTGCTTCCTTTGGTACTCTGACATCTAGGCGAAACTTCGCAAACCGACCTGGTTTGATGGTGAACTAAAAACATATTGAACATTGAATTTCATTATGCTATGGAGGAATTAATAGTTTCGCTGTCACAACAAGCCCTTCACACTCGAGGAGAATCGCGGTTTTAGCCGTTGACGTTTACTGTCAAAGTTTTACTTTTCTAGCTCAATTGGAGAACATGCGTTTTCTTACCCCTTCTTCTGCAATATCCATTTCTTGGCTATCACCTTCACGTTTGACGTCTATACGATAAAGCCTCGCAAAACTGGCATTTGATGTCGCTTGCTTTATAGTAACCTTAGAAAAAAATAATACACACCTTTCAGATAAGTCAGTATAAATTGAAAAGGTCGTTTCTGCTATCTTTATCATTTTTTTAATACATTTTTCAACAGTTTTCCCATTCGACTTTCTGCTATAGCCTATATAGCGAATTACGTTTCGCTTATATATAGAAGTTATTATTAGCGTTCACAATTAATTCCCATATACGCTCTCTGCTAACAGACAATCTAATATCCCTGGCTTCTATTTACTTCAACTTTATATACAGTCTATAGGAAATTTCAATTGATCGTCGGTGTCAAAAAAGATGACACATTGTGCATGTGTAATAAACACAATACACATGCTTCTTAAAGATTAACGCAAGATATGATTTTTGTAAAAAGATCAAGCTTGGTAGGAATAAAGCTTTCATCTACCTAATTATGTTAGCATTATAAACAATGTTAGCTGCACCGACATCTTTTCCTGTGTCGTGGCGGCAACTCAGAATCTACGTTCTTTTTAACAAGTTCTCGTTATTGAGGGTGGGGTCACTACGCGGCCAAGCTCATGACGGAAACGAAAGGCCTAGAAACTAGGCTACAGCCTAGTTTCTAGGCCTTTCGTTTCCGTCATGAGCTTGGCCGCGTAGTCGGTTTGGGTTCTTGGCAAGACTAGGGAGAGACTGGAAACGAGAAGGCCTAGCAAAATTCGCAAAAACAAAATTCGCACTTAAGGTCCTGCCCTCGTCCTGCCCAGAATCGTTTTGGCCCTTCTAGTGTCCCTGGGATCTAGTACATCAACCGTAAACAACACTGAGCGACGGTATAAAAGCATAAGGATGTCTGCGAAGATTTTACCAAAGATCTTGGCGATCGAAAGAAGGAAATTATGGAATATATTCCAATTGGAGCTCGGAATGAAAATTTAACTGTTTAACTTTCAACTTTTGGCGGTTGCAGAAGGAAAGCTAGTGATAAGAAAGCTCGGAAAGTGAAACTTCGTCGATCACTCGATCCGAGGTGAGCAGGCTTGCATTATTATTTTATGCAGATTGAAATAGTAAATGTCGGAAAACACTTAGGACATCATAATATCACAACTCTTCCTCAATAAACAACCAAGGTGTAAAGTGAAAGTGTTTTACGAATTTTGCTAGGCCTTCCCCACCGAAACAAGTTGTGTTAAATATTGCGCCATCGTGTCGCTGCCATGTAACACAGCCCTAAGGCAAAAAATGTATGGTTGGTTTCCTTTTTACGTCTGTTTGGCTTAGTTGATTTTGAAACTGTTGATTCTGTAAATTCTACTTTATGACCGCCCCACCTAACCTATAGTCTCTAGGCCTTCCTCGGTCAACGCGTTTCGGAAGTGATCCGAACGGATCCGCTGCACGAAAACATGGCAAAGCTAGTGTAACGCGCTGTGCAATGGTCAACATCGTTGCGAGACGGCATGTTGCTGCATGCCATCGTTAGAGAAAGTGAAACCAAGTTCGAATTTCTGCAACAATTGCAGCAACTTTTTAAAACTGCATCAACAAGTTGTCTCGCAATATTTCCAATTATACTGAAAAGCATTGTTATTAATTATTCAGTATACTCTAGCTTTCCCCTGTCTGAATCTAATTGTTGCAAAAATTCGTTGGAAAGATTATACCTTCAATTTTACAACCTAAATGTCGCACGAGTCATCATTGTGAGACAAGCTACATGCGTTTCACCATGTAACGAGGCATTTTAAGCAAGATTTTCACAAGGCCTATGTTGCGCCGTCGACGTTTTTCCCTTTGTCTTGTGAGTTTTCATGTGGAACGAAGTAAAAACTATTCAATTTAAAGGGTAAAGGTAAAGGACTGGGGGCTAATCATCCTTACTTGCAGCCAGTGGCTGAGTTGCGAAGGACGCAGATCAACGTGGCCGTGTCGAGGCATATCAAAGGCGCTCCAGGCAGCCGTCATGCCCACGGATCACAACTAAGATGTTAGGTGTTGATTTTATGGAGGGAGGAAAACCGGAGAACCCGGCGAAAACCCCCCGAAGCATAAGGGAGATCAACTACAACTCTACTCACATGAGTTCCTAGCTCGACAACGGGGTCATTCCCAAGCGGTCACCCATCCAAGTACTTACGGCGGTATTCCACTAGGCGAAAAATGTCGCGCGAAGCGACATTTTCTTTTGTCTCGTAAGCTCTCGGGTGGAACTAATTAGCCAAGACAAAAGAAAAAAGTCGCTTCGCTCGAAAAATATCGCCAAGTGGAAAACAGCCTTTAAGCAAACTAGGACGACGACGGCAGTCTAAAGTTCAGTATCTAGCAGAAACCACGAATCATTTACGTAGTATTGAATACTTAAAATATGTTTTTCGACATTCAAAAGCTTATAATAGAGTTCAAAAAGGATTTCGTTGCATAGTTTGAAGTCAAACTCGACTAACAGGTTTCGCCGTTCCACGAGTTAACGTTGTCCTAAAGACATGAAAATGATCTGAATAACGTTGTATGTAGAACGGAACGGCGTTATGGTTACTCTAGGGACTAAAAATTATTCATCTTCTTTGTTGTCGGAGGAAAATTCTATTGTATTAAACACGTTGTCCTTGACGTTCGCGCTGTATTTGCTTAAGCTCTCCACTAACCCCGTCTAACCGGGCTTAACTTTTTGGTGAGAGGCAGCGTGATAACAGCACACGCCACCCGTGTTCCATTATACCACAGAATAGTAATACAACCAGAAGTCCAACTCCAGTGAAAACCTGTCCGCATTTCTTCAATGCGCAGGCGCGATATTTTACGCCATCCTACGTGATCCTACGCAATGTCCTACGCCATCCTGGCAAGTTCCCCCCGGCAGTTTTAACCTTCTTTTGAAGGTCCAAACTGCCGGGGGAACTTGCCAGGATGGCGTAGGATGGCGTAGGATGGCGTAGGATGGCGAGGAATCAAGATGCGCGAGGCGACATGCGCGAGGACATAAACTTCAAAGGTTCCGACGCGAGTTGGACTTCTGGTTGTATTACTATTCTGTGATTATACGATAGAAAAGTAGAGCGCGCGACATTTTACGCCTAATGAAAATCCAGCTTAAGAAATAAGAAACGGCACACTGGGTATATTTACCTCGACAGGATTTGGGTTTGCTACTTCAAAAATTCTGTGATGTTTCTGCGTCACCGCAAGAGTTCCAAACTCTAACACGGATTCATCAAGACGGAACTAGGTGTAAAATTCAAATTTGATCGCATCAGAGTTTAAGATCGATTGGAAGCCGGGGATATATATGTATATGTGGATAAGTATATTAGTGTAGTTATAACTAACCTGTAATTTCCCATCGTAGCAATGGACAGGAATAGTGAAAATGGACGCATTAGTGTAAACGCGAATGCTTGAAGAAAATGTTGACATTGAGTTATTTGCAAGAAAACGAATAGAGAAAGGCGTAATGGTTTTTTGTTCTTGAACTGTGACGGGAGACGAGAAATTAACAATCTAGAATATAAATAAAAGATGAGCTATAGTGTATATGTGAAACCACACAAAACGTAAACTTTAGAGATTCAGTTGGCAAAGGGAAAAGTAGGAGAGAAAGAGATGGCGGAGAAGGGGGAGGAGAGAGAAGGAAGGGAAGGGGGAGAAGGGGGAGGAGAGGGATAAGAAGAAGAGAGAGGAAAAAGCAGAGGAATGAGAGGGAGAGGAAGAGAAAGAAATGAAGGGTAAGGGAGAAGAAGGGAGAGAGGAAAGGGGAGGAGGAGAGGAAAGGGGAGGAGGAGAGGAAAGGGGACGATAGGAAGGGAGAAAGAGTGAGGGAGAGAGAGGGGAGGAAAGGGAGAAAAACAGGGAAGAGAGAAGAAGGGGGAGAGGGAGAGAGACAGGGAAGAGAGGGCGGAAGAGAGGGCGAAAGGGGGCGTTAGCATGACAGACTTACAGACAAGGATTCTTGCACATCAGAAGAGACATCAACACGATGAATAACCAAGGGAAATGTGAATGTATTAGTGATGATGATTTCGCGAATGACTGGATCATATGGCGGCAAACCAATAAAGAATCGCGTTTTACTAACGGAGTAAGCCAACGTCCTAAACAAGTACAAACATTTACAATCAGTCGAAATAAAACCAACAATTTAAAGGACATTGGCAATAAAAATGAAGTTCGTCAAATTTGAATGAACTCGTAAAATTTTAAAACTTTTTGGTATCTTTCTTCGTTTTTAAAATATTGAAGTTTGTTTGATATGTAAATAAGGCCTGGTTCATACGTCGCATTTAATTCAGACGAATTTAACTCAATCAATTAAATGCGACTGTAGTGCGACGTATGAAACGAATTAAATTCGACTGAAGAGTTAAATTCGTCTGAGACGTTGTATCCGTCACGGTGAGACGGATACAACGTCTGAAATGCGTGTTGGTTTCAGACGTCGCTGTATCGTCGCATCGAATTAAATGCATAAATTATGATAACATATTTTTTGTGCCCATGATCTGATTTTGTTTACTTCGCATGCGTATTGGACGTTTTTGACGCGATTTAGCGGGATTTTCCTTGCTCGTCACTGAATTAAATTCGTCGCATGAAAGAATTCGAGTTTACGTCGACTTTACTATGAATTAAATTCGTCTGAATTAAATGCGACGTATGAACCAGGCCTCAGATGGTCTCTGACCGCAAGGCAGGGTACAGTATTTTCATACATTACAAAATCACTTACACCACATCTGATTGCTCAACATAAAATGTTTAGTGTCATAAGGCGTTTTTATGTGCAGTTATTTCGTTAAACAAACTTGCAGATATAACGGATTTTGCTAGGTGTGAAAACACTGTACCCTGCTGCTGACGTCAGAGACCATCTAATTTACATATCAAACAAACTGGGATATCTTGAAAACGAAGAAAGATACGAAAAAGTTCTAAAAGATCTTCTATGACAATTCTACGATTTCTTTCAAATTAGGCAAACTTAATTTTTATTGCCAATGTCCTTTTAACGCTAAAATAAACTGCCGTTAGATTGCCCGAGGTTTTAACATATACGGAGTTTTTACCCTCAATATCCATATATTTTAATATATTTTAACATGCGTGACAGGCGTTCCCACTGGGGGAGAGGAAGGAGGGAGTGGGATGGGTTATATGATGAGGCAAGAACGCCATGTTAGTTACAACGGATGTATCTGTCACAATATTTCAATACCAGTTTTTCACTATAATTAGCCTGCAAGCAGAGCCTTCATTTCCTTTGTTTCCTTGCCAAGAGAAGAAAGGGAAAAAATTAAGGCCCTACCGTATTCGTGTTTTATCTCGTCCAGGTTTTAGAACGAAGTACTCCGTTTAAGGTGGCTCCCTACGGTAATTTTAAGAAGGGACTGGTAACGAGTATGACGTCGGCACATGTGTAAATAGCAATCTTGTCGAGTTGATATTCTGTCACGTCAGCAGCCGTCTGAGCGATACAAATGCTCAAAAATATGACACATTTGCTTTGGTAAAATTCTTTAAAATGTTGTGCATAAAGAAATAGGAAAAACTTAAATAACATACTTAGTTTTTAAAACATTTCAATAGACAAGACTTTTTTTAAATCCATTAAGTTTATAGCGAAAATCTGTCTTGACAACTTTCCCTAATATTTTGCTGTAGTGTTCTGTGTGGAAAAAACTGACCAGATGACAATTTTTAGAAATTTTGACCAAATTTTTAGAAAATCTGACCGAAGAAAACTAGAGATAGGCGTCAAAATAGACGAAAACCGTGAAAATTTGACAAATTTCAAACGTCATTATTACCATGGTAACAACAGATATTAGCACTATTCAACAACTACTTCAAGTGTGGTTCTCCTTCTGCAGTTCAGTATACAGAATAATTAGGTAATAGTTATTTTAAAGACAGCGATAACCATAGACTATGACTGAATGTAACAAGCCATGAAAAAAATAAAACTCTAGGGAGCCACTTTAAACAATTTTTTAGGGTGAGGCGGTTAATTGATAAACCGGAAAAAACCGATGTTTTTTGAAAACCGATTTAACCGATGTTGCTTTTGGAGGAAAACCGAAAAACCGAAAAAATCGAAAGAAAAATCGGTATTTCAATAAACTCGAACCATACTTACACGGGGTTTTGTTGCGTTTACACACGGAATTGACGGGAAAACGACTGAAGAGATTTGCGTCTTCGAAATACCGTACGTTTATTGCCAGGTATGATCTCCGATATAAGAACGGAAATTACGGAAAATAAAGAAGTCAGAAAAGCCGTCGCCAGCTGTATCCACGCGTGATCGTCTCTCCAAAGAGATCGAATACTACATCTCTGCGTTTCCAGTTATCGACGGTGACAACGATCCACTTCAATGGTGGAAGTCAAACACAAAAGAACTTCCGTTGCTGTGTCAATTAGCCAGAAGATATCTTGGCATCCAAGCAACCAGTTCCCCAACGGAGAGACTTTTTATCAAAGCAGGGCAAGTTAGTACACCGGCACGAGCACAGCTGAAACCTGAGAGAGTGGATGAGCTTGTGTTCCTGGCAGAGAACTTATAGTCGTTTGTGTCAGTGTTATTTGTAAATATGATCATAAAATTTGTAAAATTTATCTTATATACTGCATGTTTCTTTGTAATTCGTAGTTAGGATGTTATAGTAAATACAATTGTTTTTGAAACTTAAATCTTGCGCGAGTAGGGTCTTGCATGTTTTTTTTAACTATGGTTTAGAACGCATTTTAAAAAAATCGGTTCACTCCGTTTTTTCGTTTTTTTTCGGCGGTTTTCGGTTTTTTATAAAAACCGCCTCACCCTACAATTTTTATTTTGTTTTTCGCTCTGATTTAGCAAAGCAACTGATAATACATAATCAATTGAAACTATAAACACGAATACAGAAAACCTTTTCCCCCCTCTATCAGCAAGAAGAAACAAACAAAGAAAGGTTCGGCTCGCATGGGTACACTAGAGTCGACAGTAATATTGTTGGATCAAAAAGTGTTCCTTTTGCGCGCGCTACTGTAATATCACCACTGCTCGACGTAAAGAATTGAGTAATATAATAAGAAAGAGGGGTTGATCATCGCCAGAAACAAAATGTCGCAAGAAAAGGCGAGAAAATAAAACGAACTACATCAAAAGAAGAACCACAAAGAAGAGAAATGACCTTTCCATGCAATCTGAGAATCGTCTTCAAACCGAAAGACGATCATTTCATTGCAAACATTGATAACTAATTTACGTTTAAAAATATGAATTGTTTAAACAGGTTGTTGTTGGTTCAGCTGAAATACTTTTGTGGTCGAACGGTAGCTAGCTTAAGACGTGAAAGAAATTTGTGGTAAAAAATCCGACAAAAAAGGTATTGTAAACAACTAGCTTTTATTAAAACTATTCAGTTGTTACCTTGGCTCCAGAAGTTTTGGGATTTCAGAAAGGGCGAAGCAGAGGAATAAACCTTATTCAGACGACATATGCGAAGAATGATTTGGGAGGGGGGAGGGGGGGGGGGGGATACTGTACTAATCATTTAAGATTTTAAGGACAGAGTAAAAGATACCTTAACTGGAAATAGTTGGGTTTTTTCGAAAGAAGAAGAAAAATACAAAATACGCGAGTGATTAGAGATTCTTGACAGGTTTTGACAGGTCACGCCCCGTCTTTTCTTGTAAAAGTTAGAACGTCAATCACAAACCAATCAACGTTTAGGTTTCATTCTTAAAATTAATGAAAGCAAAAAAGCAAACAGCCAATGTCACCAGAGGTTCTCTTGAGAAGAAGTTCCTCCGGTTACCAGGGTAAGTTTTAATAAAAACATTGCAAAATAGATTTGTACATTACCCTTGTAAGACGTTGACTTGATAGGTGATCTCTAATCTCGGTGTGTTCTTACTCGTCGACTTGATAACAATTTTACCGAAGTGTTGCTTTGGGCTCTTCACATTACTCGCTACAAAATATAAATCACTTTGTCAACAGTGTATAATTACGACAACTTGTGATAATCATGTACAGTTTTTGAGTCTCCATGCATGGCTTTCCTTAAGTCACTATATATGCCTCAGTATGGCAATGCAACTCTTCCTAACTTTAGATCACTGTAAAAAGCAATAACATGCTTAAGATGCAACAGACGTTTGGTGGACGTTCGTCAAGTTCAATTACTCAGAAAATATTTCTGAGTCAATCTTAGCTCTCCATCTGAGCCTCAGTGGCTCAATGGTTAAAGCGTCTAACCGGTCATTAGAAGGTTGCAGGTTCGAACCCTGTCTGGGGCTCAGAAATCTTTTCTGAGTAATTGAGCTTGACGAACGTTCAACAAACGTCTGTTACATTACACCAAGTTCGCAAACGTACCACATGTACGACATGTATATGTAGTCTAAACCAGGGGTTCCCGAATGGGATCGTTGCTGAAGTGTAAGGTTGGTGAGATCCTGGAATCAATGGGTGTTTATTGATTGCAGGTTAGATAATTGTTGTAAATCTTGTTTATCGCCTAGTGTCAAAGCTATGACCTGATCCTAAAATAGGATTTTCTGAGTCACTGAACCCCAACAGAAATTCTGCCTCTAATCAGAAACCTGGTTTATTGTCCAGCTAATTATACGTCAGGTCGCTAACCTGACCCACTGTCGATAAAATCGAGAGCTCTAGTGGAGTCTTGGTTATTGAAAAGGTTTACTCTCTTAAAGTTTGCGTGGAGAAATCGTGTATTCAATAAATTCAGAAAACTTAACTTGCATAAAATCTGCCGCTTACCTTCTCAAGCTCATTAATAATTTATAACGAAAATTCAAAATGCTTAATCCCCGCTAATCTCGACACGCGTGGAGTTCACTTACACGCGAAATTACACGCAAGGAAAGAAATTCTGCGAGATGTTTGTATATATATATATATATATATATGTCAACAAATCCGCAACTTTCGCACGACGAAGACCGAAAACGACACTGCCACCTGAAACTGGCCAAAGCCTGTAAAGGATTCTGCTCTGGTGTATTCTACTTAACTCGAGGGAGAACGATGAGGAAATCAGTTTGAAATAAACGGCTTTTTAGATCTTGAAGAGAACTGAATGATATCTGAATTCTGAAAAGAGTATAAACTGAATTGGCAGTGTTTGTGGTGACAAAAGCAGAAGAAAGTTTAACGGTATGAGATTCATATTTACCAGTTTAGCTGAGTCTTGAAAAAGAAAATCATGCAATATAAATATAAATATTCTTGTTTATAAGTTCGGTTGGATTACGAAATAGTTTTTCAACGATCATGACGAAAGAAATTTTTGCCAAAAAATGGTTTCAGCTAAAATGTACATTAATATTACTATGAAAAAAGACCAAAGAAAGAAGGCTAACAAGAGATGTGGCAGCGAGAAAAAGACAACAGTAAATACGACTTAAAACCACTGAATACGATAAAGACCTAAAACGATGCCGACCGAAATGTAACTGAAAGAAGGATGTGTCCTGAAACTGTTCAAAGCCGGTAAAGAATTTTGCTCTGGTGTATTCTACATAACTCGAGAGGGAACGCTGAAGAAATTTTAAAATAAACGGCTTTTTAGATCATGAAGAGAACCGAATGATGCCTTGTCATATTTATGTGTCAACAACGAAAAAAGTAAGAAACCGCGAACGAGAAAAACAATCCGAAAAGACTAGACAGAATTGGCAGTGTTTGTGGTCACAAAAGCAGAAGAAAGTTTAACGGTAGGAGATTCGTATTTACCAGTTTAGCTGGGTTAAAACGGAAGAAATCTTGAAAATGAAAATTAATATAAATAATATATT
Source organism: Corallium rubrum (assembly GCA_964035015.1). Lineage (NCBI taxonomy): Eukaryota > Metazoa > Cnidaria > Anthozoa > Scleralcyonacea > Coralliidae > Corallium > Corallium rubrum. The sequence continues at coordinate 43,525,971 of OZ035997.1, forward strand.
GTCTAGAATTGTCTTTCAACGCTAGGACGTTGACATTGTGTCTTTTCTTGGCCACTGTTTATATATATTTTTGAATGAAAATTTGTCATTTGGTTCATCTCGTTTTTTTTTTAATATTGACATTGCATGTTCTTTCGGTGTGTCAATACATGACTACAGATGAACCTTGCTAACTAATTTTCTGGATGTTTTGCGATCTGTGTGCCATTAATACAACAAAAAACAGAAATTAGGGGGGGGGGGGGGATGGGGTTAAAAAATGCATATAAAGCGGGCGAGGGGTTGTTGCGTTCATGTATTTCTAGTCAGTATTAGAAATCGGAAGAAGATTACGGTAAAATTTAGCAAACTTCTAGGATCGTGAGTGTCCGTCCTGCGATGTCTAAATACATCCAAGCTGGTTAAAAAAAAACTCAGCTTCGCCTCGTATATGTATTTAGAAATCGGAGGAAGAACACTCACTCGCGTTGGATAGATTAATATAAATATAAATATATATAAAATTTTGAACTAGAATGGAGCTTTCATGAAGGAAAGTTGGAATTTCTAATGACTTATACCTAGACTGTATGTCTATTTTCACATTAAAAGTAGCTTCATTAATAACTGTCAGTAAGAGTGATATCCACACATAACGGTCTTGCATTGTATAAAGCTTCTACGACAGCGTCGGCCACGGTTGAAATCCAAATATTACCAGGGTTAAGTCACGTTGGCCTGAAAAACAGAGAAAAATCTTCTCGACGTTTCGAGCGAAGGCCCTTCGTCAGGAGAAATTAGTAAACAACTCACATGTGGTCACGCGTATTTATAGCAGAGCTACAATGGGAATCACGTGAACACATGTAAGCCAATAAAAACAAAGTAAACAAATAAATTAATATGTAATTTTAGCCTGTGTGCAGGTGATGACCCAATTTGTGGGTCAGCTACTTGCAAATAAGCAAAGAAACAGGTTATAAATTACTATTTAAATCATCAGAAAAAGGTTAAGGAAAAGGTGTGGAATATGGTGGTGGAGTGAGCTAAATGAAAGAGAATCGTTCGTTGAGGCCGTGAGGGTGAATGGTACCAAGTTTGTAAATGAGACGCATTTCTTGTTTACGACGAGTATCGTTACAACCTGTAATGGGCTGAATGGCGCAAATTGGGTCATCACCTGCACACAGGCTAAAATTACATATTAATTTATTTGTTTACTTTGTTTTTATTGGCTTACATGTGTTCACGTGATTCCCATTGTAGCTCTGCTATAAATACGCGTGACCACATGTGAGTTGTTTACTAATTTCTCCTGACAAGGGCCTTCGCTCGAAACGTCGAGAAGATTTTTCTCTGTTTTTCAGGCCAACGTGACTTAACCCTGGTAATACTTGCATTGTATAGTTGCATTTTTTACAACTCCATGTCTCGCTTGGATCTTAATAGTGACTTCATGTAGCTCAATAATTCACACTTGCAATCTCATCAACACTCTTAGCTACTAAACTACGATAAAATCATGCCATTAATCTTAACGTCTTACAAAATTCTAAAACTATGAACTGTTGTCGTTCTATAATAAAGAGGAAAAGACACGTACCTGAGTACGTTACTGCGAAGGCTTTGATATATTTATGAGAGTGTTTAATCACCGAGGTCTAGATACAGAAAATGACATTACGCGTTAAAGGAATATATTACCTCTTACGGTATTATTGACTGCATTTTATCAGTAATAGGCGAGTTTCAGGGTGTTGCGCGCGCATCATTTTTCAAAAAAAACTGGCAAGCTCCACTCAAAGTAAACATACTGTTTAAAATAAACAAAGTGTAGATACAGTTTCTGGATATAAAACATTGTTATTCTGCTGTTGTTGGCTCGCTAGCAAGTCTGTTTGCCATTCCTTACTTTGTGGGGAGCCCGCCAAGAGCCGCCAATTTCTTTCCAAAACGATGCGCACGCAACACCCTGAAACTCGTCTATACTGATCAGCACGAGATTTTCTACTTACTTTGAGATCTATCGAAATGGCTTTGTTAGGTGGATAAACGCTGATGTCCTAAAGAAATATACACATTTAGATATTTGACTGAAAGCCTGGCATAGTTGGCTGCTAGTATATGCGTTTGATAGAGATACCCATACCGATATTATAGTCCTAACCCACTTGAATAAAAATTAACTTTTTTGTCACAAAAAAGGCACTCTATATGCAAACGCAACAGAAATGTTTGCTGTATTTGGTGTAGTCTGCCATTTCAAATTCAATTCACATCCAGACTCACGAACTAACTTAGATACCCTGTTTAAAGTGATCCCCGACTGTTTGAACAAACACAGTAGCATGACCATTGATGTTAAAATAAGAGTTTTAAAGTAATTTTGGTAATGACGGGACGATTTTCTGCCAAAGAAATTTATTCAAATTTTCCTTTTCCATACAGAGCAAATCTTTGTTAGTCCATACCAGAAATAAATTGAGCACTCGATCTTCTTGGAAACGCGGTCGCGAAAAACAAAACACGTCTGTACACATTAATGCACGTCATAAACTTATATGTCATGGAAGCATTGAACAGTACAATGGCCATTTAACAATGGAACTCTTAAATATGGATTATTGGATAAAAAATAACCACCGATGAAGTTGAGTCTGCGTGCCATAAACCTTTCAGGTAATTTTTAATTTAATTTTTAATCTCAGACCATAGAAATAATAAACCTATACTAGCTGTAGAATGCGGGCTCCTATCTCTTGTCAGTTAAAAAAGTGACCCCACTATATAGGGAGTGAAAATGGTCGATTTATAAGGAAACTGCAAAGAGAACTCGCCCTAGGACTTCTCGACAGGACTACGCTGACGGGACCCTCCTCCAAACCTTGCAGTATTTAAAATGCCCACATTCTCGATCTAATCCTCAAACTATATAATCAATAAGAAAACATTGCATTTCTCTGCTGCAATATATGGCCTTACTATTATATACAGGCAGGCTTTGTTTGTAGTTTGGATCTTGATTCTATAATTGTGCCGTCCATCTGTACACATATAGCAAGTACAGTCGTATAGCGAGTCCAGTTATGGCAGGTGCTGTTGGTTTGTTGGCCGTTAGTTCTTATTCCACCTTTAGCTTATTAAAAGAACAGTTGCACGTGCAGATACGCGTACTTTACAAAAAAAACTGATAAAGTAAAACTATAGCGGAACTATACAGCAAGTGTACAAGTCTAATATGTACATTATTAGCCGACCAAGGAGGTTTCCTCTTGGGATATTAATTTGACGTAAGTAATTGGCAAGAGTGCTGTATATAGGTTATAGCACCGATGTTTGGGATAGTCGTGATATATATCCCGCGGTAGATCAAAGAAAACCGACTTTGTCGGCTAATAAGTAAGTACGCCCTCGGTTTATAAAACAACTAATTGACCTCGGTCGGTTCAATGACCCTTACCTAAGTTCATTCATGCGTCGATTCTCTTTAATGCAACGCGGTTAATATATAGGTTAGTTACCTTGCATATTAAATGACCTATTATTGTATTGCTTTAAAACTACGTCTAGAATAATAAACAATTATTGAATGAGGTTGAGCATGATATCGAGAATTATCAAGGACGAGGTTTGTGTTATCCACCGAAGCCGAAGGCTGAGGTGGATAAAACAAACCGAGGCCTTGATAATTCTCGATATCATGCGAAAACCGAATCCAATAATTGTTTTATTATATATTCAAAAACTATACTCTTCGTGCTTTTACTATCTTTCTCTGAGAGCAACGTCGAAATTTCTTCTTTGTTTAACGATGGAAACCGGTTAAAAGCCATTTTGTTTACTCTTCAAGAATATTTAGTTTTGGCGGGATTTTTAGCAAGCTGCCGACCGCGCTGGGGGCTTGGGTTCGACAGCGTGCAATAATACCTTGTTTTGGCTCGAAGTTCGATCCAAAACAAGGTATTATTGCACGCTGATCACGTCAGCAGCTGAAATAACGCGTCAGCTTCCAGATACGGAGAATTAGCGGGGACGTTTTGGCCAATCACGAACGAGAATAAAGTTTGAATATATAATAATCTATTTTACGTCTAGAAAACCATTTTTGTGTTAAATAACGACGGGTATCATCTATATCATGAATGAACTAAGTATATAGATTGGTTATACTTATCTTTAGTTATTTGTACTAACCGTCAGAGATACAGGTTTGTTGCCAGTATTCATTAATGATACCGTGATAATCTTGGGCTCGTCTGAAATGATATAAAGATTATGTTCAAAAATTAACAATTGCGAAAGTAATTTTTTTACACTCATGAGAGTAAAAATATGGGACCTGTCTTCACAACGATCACCCCTGATGAAGACACTAGATCGGAGTGTCGAAACGTTGGGTCATGAACAGTAACTTTTTAAGCTAGGTTCAAAAAACGTTTAAGCCAGAGTGTCTGAAAAATGCATAATTATTTTTAAATTGCACATTTTATTCATCAATATTAAAACACTTGCCCATTTTCCTCAAAGTGCCAAAATCTAGCTGATCAGTTGACGCAAATATTCCAGGTACTGCAAGATAAAAGAACAACAGAGTAGGTGCTTGTTTACTGGTAGGTCCAACGACATGATTATAGTGACACTTCACCAGTGGCGGACACGAAATATTGGGGGGGGGGGGGGGGCGAAACCGCGAAGGGTGTCAATTTTCCCCCGCCATTTTGTCAAAGCAAATTTCAGGACCGAGAATAAAATCGTCTGACTATAGGCCCATTTACACTGCGCTTGATTTTTGGTACGGCTCGTTTAAATTGTTACCCGTACCAATTGTATACGTGCTCGGACCTTGTAAATAGGTAGTCCGAGCACGGGTAAAATTGGTACGCGTAAAATTGGTCCAAAAATTGAGCGTAGTGTAAATGGGGCTTATGTCTTTAGTCTTATAAGGACCCCTCAAAGAGTTGTGTGAAAATTATAAGTTAATTGAAGGCTCTAGTCATATAGAAACAGCTTATCCAAGCTAGAACACGAATTGCATATAGTATAATTCTATTTTCTCCTAGTGGCTGATCTAACGCCAGGAAACAACTATCTTCAAAATCTTTTTTGAAATTGACCTCCATCAATATTGCAACGCCGCCGGCAGGTACGCTGGTCTTTGCTGTTTTAATACAGGTACAAATATATTTGAAGTTGAATTTGTGGACTTAGTTGACTATGCATTTTAATTTCTAGCATTTCAATAAGTTCAATTGTTATATACCAAAGACTTTCGTTTGCCAAAGATGAAATCCTATTGGTCAAATCATGGTCACGTGTTGTACAACAAACTCAATGTTTCTTTCTGCCGAGGGAAACAATGCAATGTTTCCCTCTGACGTCAACAACGAAGAAGGAAACAGTACAATGTTTCCCTCTGACGTCAGCTTTAAACATGCGTTGTTCACGTGAATACACAATGATTGTTGCATCAGATCAAGAACTTTGGACTTTTCGGAACATTTTGAAAACAAGAGCTGTTTCGAGCTTGTTTGGTACGAAATAGTCCATTTTCCAAAGGAAAGAATATCTATACATCTCTTCAAAGAAGGTCTGAAGAAAACCTGGACAAATTTAAAGCTGTTCTTTGTACTTGTTGAGTCTGGTGTATTTGTTTAGTTGAATTAAAATTACGAAGACAAAGTCAAAGGGTTTTAGTAAGTGTTTTTGCCTTTTGTAAGTTTCGAGTCAACTTGGTATTTTGTATTTTAAAAGTCTTTGGTATATAACAAAACGCTTGTTGACTTTTGCCTCGAGAAACATCGAGTTTTACGGTCCCTCAAGCTTCAATGCCACCCTCAGGCTAAAGCCCTCGGGTGACAATAGCGAGGTTCAGATCACACTTTCACTACCGCTACCGCTACCGCTACCGTAAGTGTAATTAAGCATGTCAAATTATTGTTTTTACGTTCAGTAATGGTCGCAGGTCTCAAACCTAGTGCAAAAAGAAAGCGTTTTACGATACCAAGATTAAAGCCAACTACGACTACAGGACGGAAAAACGAACATTTACATCAGCTTAACCACATTTACGGTAGCGGTAGTGGAAGTGTGATCTGAACCTCGCTATTGAAGCCTTCGGGTCCGTAAAACTCGATGTTTCCCTCGGCGCCAGTCAACAAGTGTATACTGTGGCATGACGTGTGAAACCATCAGGTTCGGCAGTGTGAACTTTAAATTTGAGCTTTTGATATTTCGATAAGCTCTGCCGTGTAAGCACGCCATTAACTAAAAGTATGGATCACGAAAAGTCGAAAATGCATTGGTTCAGCTGGTTGTTTTTATTTTCGATTTGAAACAATGATGATATTTTGATATTTAAAACCAGTCTTTTTACAGTTGTAAAAAATTGTTAATGAGCTATCCTTAAAATTTTAATTTGGAAATTATTGATGGGCGATCCCCCCCCCCCCCCCCCCCCACACACACACACACACCCACACCCATAGTGTCCGCCACTGTAGTTCACCAACACAACACTGCATACATGTTAGGTTTCATACCTGCTGATACCTCAACTTCTACGGGCAAAATAAGAAATCTATTTGGAGGAAAGAATTTGTTGGTACGGATTCGAATAAATGAAGTATGGTTACTGGTAACTCTGCCAAGGAAACTCAGTTTAATGATTGCCTTTGTCTCATAGGGCGCAATTTGCTAAACAAAGAAAGAGGAAAAGATATCTAAAGATGTACAGTAACAACAGAACACATGTAAGCAAAATTTAATAACTAAAGCTGCATTTTCCCAGTTTCATACTGACAATATATTATTACAGTGATACAGTCATTTGCAACTCACTTTTCACCCAAATTTTCGGAGGTTCGTTCGGAAGTTCGTATTTCGTTTTGAACTCTGCATTTGATTGGTTGCTTGGTTCCTAGCAGCCAATCAAATGCGTAGCTCGAAACGAACTTTGAACTTCCCAACGAACTTGCGAACGTCCGAACGAACGTCCGAAGATTTGGGTGAAAAGCGAGTTGCAAATTCAACTCAAAAGAATCTTTGCTTCATAACGAAGCCCGAGGGCTCATTTATATGCATGAAAGTGGTCTACATAAGTTGTTCTTAAAAGTAGATTTTAGAATTTAACTTTTAACCACATGTATCCTTTGAACTTTATTACAAAATTCAACAAGCGTCTAGCCATTACTCAATATTTTACAAATTTGTAGAAAATGCTAATTTAGACTTCTAAAAAAAGATACAGCCTGGAATAAGTTAATTACGATTTTTTTTATTAACTTATTGCTGTCTCAAGCCTAGTTCTCACTTGTAGTAAGAATCATAAGAATCGGGGACAGTTCTATCCCTGATTGTCGGCGATTCTTACGACAGCCACGTTCACACTTGTCGTGACTTGTCGTAAGAATTTGGGATTTTTCCTGTCCCCGATCATCCCAGACGAGTGCTTTCAGTGTTCTTCAGTGTTCACACTTGTCATAACTATAGTCGTAAGAATCCCCGATCGTCGGCGACCGTCTGGGATGTATTTTCCAATAGAAATTATTCCGATTCTTGCGATGCTTCCGAACAGATCGGCGACTGCCTGGGACGTTACTTCAACCATGTTCATACTTGTAAACAATCCCAGACGATCGGGGACAGGAAAAATCCCCGATACTTACGACAAGTGAGGACCGGGCTTAAATTACCCGCCAATACAGTGAATGGCTTGCCACCTATAAAACGTAATGTAGCAGCACACTATATATTGTCATGCTGACCGAAACACCGTATCTTTGTGCATAGTCAATCGAGATATGGTCTGGAAACTCAGCTAAAGTCTTTGGTCTATCTTTTTGTTCGTCTTTATGCATTTTTGTGCACGGTGCACGGTCACTGAACACATTGTAGTTTAGTATAATGAACGAATTGTCCAATAGCAACGTTTCAGTTCAGTTCAGTCACTCAATCGTGCTATTTAAAGATTAATAAACCTAAAACAAAGGATGTGTACGGTGTAAGGTACGGTTCAACATAAAATCCCAGCTCATTATAGGCGCTTTGAAGTTCGCCGAGTTTCCAGACCATATCTCGATTGACTATGCTTTGTGTTAAAAGTTAAAACTTACCCAATGTTGATGTGAAGCATCATCTTCGCCAGTAGGGAGCTCTAAGTGTAAATCTCCTCCACTTGAATATATTTCAGTTACCTGTAAAAACACAAATATTTGTTGTACAAAAAGGTGGATGTACTACCTGGTCGCCTGCATGTCTCTACTAAGCTATACCTTCCCTAGCGTTTGGTGAAGTTCACAAGCTTCCCTATCAACCTAAAGACTGGTTTCCACTCAGGAAAATTTTCCTCAGGACAGGAACAGACAGGGAAATGTTCTGTCTTGTGAGCTCTTGGTCGGAACTAATGACTTTAACACAAAAGTCACAAAGGTGTCCGTTCCTGTCCTGCGAGAGATTTTCCTGAGTGGAAACTAACCTTAAAATGGTTCTCTGAGGATATGGCAGTTAGTAACACATTGCATATGTGCAAAGTTTGTATTTTGGTGCGCCGCCAGTGGCCGAGCCTGAGAAGAATGAGTCAAGGAAGATTATGACGTCACAGGACTCAATAACAACGATGACCCTTTTGTTGACAACAACAACGACGTCATAAGCTTCGACTCATTCTTCTCAAGCTCGGCCACTTTAATGGCGGCGCTCCAAAATAAAAACTTCGCACATAAATTAAAATACAACTTTGTTTTAGACAATATTTTCATAAGAAAACCACTTTAACACATTTATCTTCGTACTGATCAAAGCCCCCGGTTATTAATAGCGGCAAACATGCACGCTTTGCGTACCTATTTTGTATTATTTGAAATTATAAGTGTACAGTGTATACCTGTAGCATTGAGTCATGTGGGTTATACATATTGATAACAGATGAAAATACATGATCAAGAGCAATCCTCGTTCCTAAGAAAGGTCGTACTCTGTATGGATTTTGAATCCCAAATCCACGAACCTAAAATAACCCAGAAAAATTAACAGTGAGAAAAACAGTCAGATAACATTATAGAAGATAAAAAGTGAGGTAGCTCGGCTTAAAACAACATGCAGTACCACCCATAAAAAAGTGTACAGACACCTATAGAGTCTAAAACAAATATTTAAACCATTTAACTTCACGACAACATCCAAAATTTGTCAACATAAATTACAGTCAAAATGGAAATACCTTCCCACTTCCGCTTCTGTAGTTGGTTGTGTATTACTGTATTTTTGTAGCCGCTACCGAAGCGTGAGAAAAATCTAGCGATAAAAGTCGCCAATTCTTAATGTATATTCGTCTGTTGGTATCGACTTGGGATAAACATTTATTGACTATTATTGACTATATGAACAAATGCCATTTAAAGCTAAATTATACTATTTATGTACAGTTTCCAGGCTTCGGTAGCGGCTACAGAAACTTGTACAGTAATACGCAACCAACTACAGAAGAAGAAGTGGGAAGATTTTGACTGTAATGCTCCAAGGCCCAAGATTGTCCAGAACCATTGTCACTCCCACTAACTTATTGTTATGTACTTTTGAGTTGTTGCTGCGGATTGATTTTCGAAATTTTATTATTCTTTTTTCATTTTCATAATTCGTATCATGGTTATGGGTTCCGTGAATCAATTAAAGAAGTCTGGCCTGGGCAATAATGTAGGAGAACACAACGCTCGCTATTTTTCCTAAACTATTGTTGAATATTCTTAGCGGTAGAACATCATATAACATACTTGGTAAGGATATGCACCACTTGATGTATGAATAAACAGTGTGTTTTCTACATTTCCCAACGTTCTGGCAAGAAATATCACATCAAATGTTGTGTTGGACAGAGGTGAAAGAGCCTAAAACAAACCATTTATAAAATTAATTAGCGTGGAGATTTTCACTGAAAACAAGACAACTTTAAGGTTGCTTTTCATGATACCTTACACTGCTCAGGTCGGCCGAAACTTTTCGGTTGACCGGTCCGCCGCTCCACCTGTTGAGCTATCGCACAGGGATTGGAGGCGAGTTTTATCCAACTTAAGTGCACGATTAAGTTTTATCCAACTTACGTGCACAATCCCTGTGCGGCTCGATAGCTCAACAGGTAGAGCGGCGGACCGGTGCGAGTTCAAATCCTGCTCGGGTTAGCCGAAATTTTTCGGTTGACTTTAGCAGTGTAAGAAATCATGATTCTTTGAGATTACACTAGATGATGAAAGCATGGTTTTCATTGTTTTGTGAAATTGGCCATTGCGCACCAACGTTTTGGGCTATGTATCTCAAATTTTCAGTCAAGAAAGCCAAATGGTTGCTGATTATGAAAATCTAAATTTAGTGAGAATCTATTTCAAACTTCCTTCGTTTATAACGAGTTCTCCACCATGGATTTTTAATCCCGGGTTTTAATACTTTTTTTCAAATTTTGTTATAGTATTAGTTTTGTTATGAACTATATTCTGTGTTAGTCGGTCATCATATGATTTTTCAATACTTTCTCGTTAAAAGTGAATTTTTACCTCTTTGTCGTTTTAGCCAACGCAGATCTGAAAAGAATGACGTGTATCTGAATAACCACAAGCACACACGGTTTTGTGCGATTACTATTCAAGATTGAAAATATGGTATGTAGGAAAATTTTTAGTTAAACCGCAAATTTATTTTTTGAATTTTTCTGGAGTGTGTGTATTTTCGTGAACTCGTTAAAAACGGGGAAAGTTGGAAATGAATACTCATTGTAGGAACGTTGAGTTTTTTGTAGCTTCTCGGGCTACCTGTTTACATGTATTTTGATTGGCCAATTAGGCACGTGACAAGCTCCTCGAAAGCACATTTTCCGGTTGTTTTATTATTGTGTTCTGTTATGTATTTTGGGTGAATGTGTGAATAAATGTGTGTGTTTTTTCTTGATGTAAAGTACGAAGTTAACTACATGGCGCCCAACGTGGGGCATACTTACTAAGACAAGAATGCCCGTGGATAATCTCGAACGTTTAAAGGCTCAAAGAGCCGCGCACAGAGGAATAGCGACGAAATTTACGAGAGAAGTATCGGATATCATTACAAACGACGACTACACGAGAGTATTACGTATCAAGTCATTGGATTCTTTAATAGTGAAAAGAATTGAAATCATAACGAAGTTAGATGAGCAGATAATCGAGCTTACAGAGACAGCCGATCTCGAACAAGAGGTGCTTGATGCCAGTGAAGTGGAATTACGTTTGAAGGATACACTCGATGCCATACACGAATTCATAAATAAAGCGGAAACGAAGACGAGTGGCGATATACAAACAACAACGAAGACAAATCTCGAAGTAAACACTGGGGATGCTGCCCAGGACATAGTCGAAAATAATCCACAAGCCGTGCCAACGAACGTGGCTTCTCTGGGAAGTCAAGGACAAGCAGAAACGCCTGGAGCTGTTGGGGTAAGTCCGTATTTTAAAGCTAAATTACCGAAGCTCAACCTGCCAAAGTTTAAAGGAAACGTCACCAATTTCACTTCGTTTTGGGACAGTTTCCAGAGCGCGATACATTCGAATTCGTATCTTTCGTCCGTGGATAAATTCAATTATTTGAAGTCATATTTGGAAGGCGAAGCTTTAAGGTCAATCGAAGGACTACCATTATCTGAAGCGAATTATCAAGCGGCTCTTGATATTTTGAAACGAAGGTTTGGGAACAAACAACAAATCATCAGTGCTCACATGGATGAACTGTTGAAAATTCCTTCCAGTCCAGATAAATTACGTCAACTGAAGTATGTTTACGACAAAATCAACGTCCATGTCCGCGGATTAGAAGCATTAGGAGTTGACTCAGAGAAATATGGCAGTTTGTTTATTCCTATTATTATGGCTAGACTTCCTCGAGAAATCTCCTTACAGATCGCAAGGCTTACATCCCAAGACATTTGGGCAATAGACGATGTACTGAAGGTAATTCGACAAGAAATAGAAGCACGCGAGTGGAGTGAAAATGCTAGAATTAAGGAAACAAAATCACCAGAAGACCATGATGAACATAAGAACTATAGCTCGAAACGAGGTCCACCTTCTGCTGCAGCTCTCACAAGCCAAGTTGAACAACCTGCCTGGTTGTGCTGTATATTTTGTCAGTCCAAGCATTATTCCGCAGAATGCAAGAAGGTCAAAGATGTTGCATCACGAATGAAAATATTGAAAGAAGAAGGTCGCTGCTTTGTGTGTCTAAAAAAGGGACACCGTGCCAACAACTGTCCAAAAACTCGAAGCTGCAGGAACTGTGGGAAAAGGCATCATCAAGCGATATGTGGAGTGGATCAAAAGAACAAAGGCCAGGAAACAACACCTACCAACAAGACCAGCCAGGAAACTGAGCCTAAACAAGATGTTTCGCCAACTACAACTAACGTTGCCCGCACAAAAACAAATGTTGTACTACAGACTGTAAGAGCACTTGTGCGTGGAAGAAATGAACCGAAGGTCGTAGAAGCAAGAATTCTGTTTGATGGGGGAAGTCAGCGCTCGTATGTCACACAGGAATTACAAGCGAAACTAGGTGTTAAGCGAAATGGAACTGAAACATTACATGTAAATACCTTTGGTGGCAAGAATTATTCAAAGCAAAAGTGTGACATAGTGGAACTCTGTGTCAGCAAGAATGGTGACGAAACCATGATCAAGGCCTTGACGTTTCCTACTATTTGTTCCAACCTTTTATCGACAACCGAAGTCAGGAGTTATCCTCATCTACAGGGACTGGAACTTGCTGATGACTTTGATGACCCAACTAACAGCAACATTGATCTATTGGTAGGATCAGATTATTATTGGGAATTCCTTACTGGCAATGTGGTCAAGGGAATCTCTGGTCCTGTGGCAGTGGAAAGCAAGCTCGGATGGATATTGTCGGGTGTCATTGACACAGGTGAATCGAGTCGCAGCAGAGAGAGCTCCTCAACACACCTCATTCTGCACAAGGCAGACATCGGACTACCAGAACCCAGCGACGACGACCTGGTGTGCACGTTAGAGAAATTCTGGCAGACAGAATCCATTGGTATCCGTGACAGGGATGAAGAAACAAAACCCGAGTATGAAAGTGTTTTGGATGATGTGCATTATGACGGTGAACGGTACAACGTGAAGTTACCTTGGAAGTCCAAAGCGGACAATTTACCAGACCACTATCAACTCAGTGTAAACCGAGCAAATTACTTGCTACGACACCTGAAGAAAAACAAGGAATTACTGGTAAAATATGATTGTATAATCCAGGAGCAGTTGGAAGCTGGTGTGATTGAAATTGTTGACCCTAAACAAATCAGTGGTGGAAAGACCCATTACATGCCTCATCATGGTGTCATAAGAGAGAACAAGTCTACAACCAAGCTTCGGATTGTGTACGATGGTTCTGACATGAAAAGGATGACCACACCTCGATCAACAGCTGTCTAAGGCAGGGGCCAAACCTGATACCATCCCTCTTCGATATCCTTCTGCGATTCAGAATTCATCAAGTGGGATTAGTTGCTGATATTGAGAAAGCATTCCTCATGATCGGAATTAGTCCTATCGATAGGGACTGTCTGAGGTTCCTGTGGTTCCAAGATGTTATGACAGAAGAAAACCCAAAGCTTATCGAGTACCGATTCTGCCGACTCGTTTTCGGTTTAAAACCAAGCCCAGCAATTCTTGGAGCAACCATTCTCCATCATCTTTCGCAACAAGAGCAACAAGACGCTGTCAACACCCTGAAGGACAGTTTGTATGTCGACGATTTGACAACAGGCGGGGACACGGTCACAGAGGCCTTTGAGTTGTACCAGTCAAGCAAGTCCATCATGGCCAGTGGAGGATTCAACCTTCGCAAGTGGACCTCAAACTCAGCTGAACTGTGCAAGTTAATTGAGGTAAGTGAGCTTGGAACACAGATAACAGCAACTGCTGTGGACCGAGATGCGAGCCAAGGTATAACCGAAGATGACCAGTCCTATACAAAGAGTTCCGTGGGCTCATTTGCAACCAACACAGAAGATCTGGCTAAGATACTGGGTGTGAGTTGGGATACTCAATCGGACATGTTGCTATACGACTTCGAGGAACTAAAGAAATATGTTTCTACATTACCTGAAACGAAGCGTTCAATCTTGAAGCTTTCTGCCAGAGTCTTTGATCCGTTAGGATTTGTGTCGCCATTCATTGTCAAAGTGAAGGTCCTCTTCCAAGAATTATGCGCTGAAAAATCAAATTGGGATGATGAACTACCTTGCGAAATGAAACAGAGGTGGAGTGCTCTTATCAACGAGTTGCTAGTTCTTCAAAACGTTCGTATTCCAAGATGTTACTTTTCGTTCCCATCAGTGAAGAGAAGGATAGAGCTACATGGGTTCAGCGACGCCAGCAAGAAAGCTTACGCAGCAGCCGTCTACATCAGAAGGGTCGTCAACGATCATGTTGAAACTACGTTGATGTGCAGCAAGTCCAGAGTGGCCCCGTTAAAGCTTCAAACAATACCCCGTTTGGAACTCTTAGGTGCTCTTATTCTAGCTCGTTTGATGAACACGGTGCTGAATGCCCTAACCAAGGTCACGACAACCGATGTCATTTATTGTTGGACCGATTCAACCGCAACCCTGTATTGGATCCGAAACGAGAAGAGCTGGAAGCAGTATGTTGCACACGGAGTCGATGAAATCCGCAAGCTAACACCAACCAAGGTTTGGAGACATTGCCCGGGTAGTCAAAATCCTGCAGATCTGCCCTCCAGAGGAACAACTGTCCAACAACTCATTGAAAGTGAATTATGGTGGAGTGGTCCCGAGTTTCTCAAGCACGACGAGTCCCAGTGGCCTCCTATGATCAGTGAAAAGGAATCCGAACAGTCTGCTTTAAGTGAAGTTGTCAAGCAACCGCCTATCGTAACCCATGTCTTCGCCGCCACGCAAGACACCAGCCCAAGACTACGTGTAAGCCGAGTAATCAAGGTCGACACATTCAGAAGTTTAACAAAGCTACTCCGCGTAACCGCCACAGTGATTAGATTTGTGAACAAGCTGAAGCTCCGCCTGGAAAGCACAGAACGAAATCCACGTGAAACCGCTGTGGATGAGCAGTTAACCGCTGGTGAGATAAACTATGCAAGAATACAATGGATTTTGTCAGTTCAAGAAGAGTTCTACGACAAAGAACTCAACGCTGTTATTCACAACGATTCAAACCCTCCTGCTTATGTTAAACAGTTTGGGCTCTTTTTGGATGATAACCGAGTTTTACGTTGCAAGGGAAGACTAGAAAATTCCTCTCTGGCTTATGCAGCGAAGAATCCCGTGCTTTTGCCTGCCAAGCATCACCTTTCGTCACTGATGATCAAAGATGCACATCACAGGACGATGCACAGCGGCGTTCAGAGCACCCTTACTTGCTTGCGAGAGAATTACTGGATCCCAAAGGAAGAGAGTCTGTGAAACGTTTCATCAAACAATGTGTCGTATGCGCAAGACATTCAGGAAAACCATTTGCTGTTATGCCACCTCCTCAATTGCCACGAGAGAGAGTAGATGA
Organism: Corallium rubrum; assembly: GCA_964035015.1. Lineage (NCBI taxonomy): Eukaryota > Metazoa > Cnidaria > Anthozoa > Scleralcyonacea > Coralliidae > Corallium > Corallium rubrum. The sequence continues at coordinate 43,541,522 of OZ035997.1, forward strand.
AGGACCTCCATGGAGTAACACAGGTGTGGACTACGCAGGGCCTTTGTACGTGCGAAAGAAGGATCCGTCCAACGTCAATGCGACTGAAAAGGTATATGTTTGCCTTTTGACATGTGCAGCAACAAGGGCGGTTCATTTGGAATTGGTTGGCGGATGTACTGCAGAACAGTTCCTAAGAGCGTTTCGCCGCTTTACGAGCAGAAGGGGACTCCCCAGAGTACTGATGTCCGACAACGCAAAGAACTTCAAATCGTGTCGCAAGGAAATTGAGAACATTCGTCGTTCGCCCCAAGTAAAAGCTCATCTGGCCAACCGTGGAGTGAGCTGGAATTTCATTGTCGAGAAGGCTCCCTGGTGGGGAGGGTTCTGGGAGAGAATTATTCGTCTTACCAAAGATTGTCTCAAAAGATCAATTGGAAAAGCCCTGTTGACCTTCGATGAGATGCATACGTTGTTGGTTGAGATTGAAGGAGTGTTGAACGCTCGTCCATTGACATACATATATGACGATGTAGAAGGGATTTCCTATCCCTTGTCTCCATCACATCTTATTTACGGAAGGAGAATTGCTTCCACGCCAAATGAAGAGTACAGTGACATCAAAAGCACCAATGATAGTCATACGAGGCGAATGCGGCACCACCGAAGATTATTAACTCAGTTCACCACCCGTTGGTCGCAAGAGTACCTCACCAGCCTTTTAGAGAAAGCCAAAGCCATCAAGGACAGAACCAAAGAAGAGACGCTAGCCGTGGGAGACATTGTGTTCAAGAAGGAACAAGGGACTGCAAGATGTCTTTGGAGAATGGCGAGAATAGAAGAGTTACTGCCTGGCAGGGACGGCAAAGTCAGATCAGCAAAGATTAGAGTTGTAACCAAGGAGACAAAGAAACCTACGATGTTACGAAGACCCATTCAACTATTGATCCCCACAGAAGTGACCTCAAGAAAAGGAAACTGAACACATGCATGCAATACACTTTAGTTGATCACCATTGGTGTCAACGTGGGGAGTGTAGGAACGTTGAGTTTTTTGTAGCTTCTCGGGCTACCTGTTTACATGTACTTTGATTGGCCAATTAGGCACGTGACAAGCTCCTCGAGAGCACATTTTCCGGTTGTTTTATTATTGTGTTCTGTTATGTATTTTGGGTGAATGTGTGAATAAATGTGTGTGTTTTTTCTTGATGTAAAGTACGAAGTTAACTACACTCATTACTACTTTCACAATCAGCAAGAACACTAGTAAAAGGTATTACAAAAGTGCATGTGGTACGATATAAATAATGTGCTAGTACATGGTATTACAAAAGTGCATGTGGTACGATATAAATAATGTGCTAGTAAACGGTATTACAAAAGTGCATGTGGTACGATATAAATAATGTGCTAGTAAAAGGTATTACAAAAGTGCATGTGGTACGATATAAATAATGTGCTAGTAAATGGTATTACAAAAGTGCATGTGGTACGATATAAATAATGTGCTAGTAAATGGTATTAAAAAAGTGCATGTGGTACGATATAAATAATGTGCTAGTAAATGGTATTACAGAAGTGCATGTGGTACGATATAAATAATGCGCCAGTAAAAGGTATTGCAAAAGTGCATGTGGTAAGATATAAATAATGTGCTAGTAAAAGGTATTACAAAAGTGCATGTGGTACGATATAAATAATGTGCTAGTAAAAGGTATTGCAAAAGTGCATGTGATACGATATAAATAATGTGCTAGTAAATGGTATTGCAAAAGTGCATGTGGTACGATATAAATAATGTGCTAGTAAACGGTATTACAAAAGTGCATGTGGTACGATATAAATAATGTGCTAGTAAAAGGTATTACAAAAGTGCATGTGGTACGATATAAATAATGTGCTAGTAAATGGTATTACAAAAGTGCATGTGGTACGATATAAATAATGTGCTAGTAAAAGGTATTACAAAAGTGCATGTGATACGATATAAATAATGTGCTAGTAAATGGTATTAAAAAAGTGCATGTGGTACGATATAAATAATGTGCTAGTAAATGGTATTACAGAAGTGCATGTGGTACGGTATAAATAATGCGCCAGTAAAAGGTATTGCAAAAGTGCATGTGGTAAGATATAAATAATGTGCTAGTAAAAGGTATTACAAAAGTGCATGTGGTACGATATAAATAATGTGCTAGTAAAAGGTATTGCAAAAGTGCATGTGATACGATATAAATAATGTGCTAGTAAATGGTATTGCAAAAGTGCATGTGGTACGATATAAATAATGTGCTAGTAAAAGGTATTGCAAAAGTGCATGTGATACGATATAAATAATGTGCTAGTATAAAAGGTATTACAAAAGTGCATGTGGTACGATATAAATAATGTGCTAGTAAAAGGTATTGCAAAAGTGCATGTGATACGATATAAATAATGTGCTAGTATAAAAGGTATTACAAAAGTGCATGTGGTACGATATAAATAATGTGCTAGTAAATGGTATTACAAAAGTGCATGTGGTACGATATAAATAATGTGCTAGTAAAAGGTATTGCAAAAGTGCATGTGATACGATATAAATAATGTGCTAGTAAAAGGTATTACAAAAGTGCATGTGGTACGATATAAATAATGTGCTAGTAAATGGTACTGCAAAAGTGCATGCGGTACGATAGAAATAATGTGCTAGTAAATGGTATTACAAAAGTGCATGTGGTACGATATAAATAATGTGCTAGTAAATGGTATTACAAAAGTGCATGTGGTACGATAGCAAACGTTTGATGCGCGGTGGCTGTGTTCGTACTGTATGAGGCTAGTGATACGTTTGCAAGATTAAATGTTCAGTAGAACATTTCATATTTTCGTATTTTCGCGCATTCATGTATATATTATTCTCTATTTATACGTCACAGTTTCGTCGAATAAAATTCATATAATTAAATTAGTCTGAATTAAATTCATCTACTGTGTGACGTTTAGCGCAGGCCTAGGGACATGTTCCCTCAAGAATTTTTAAAATTTTAGGATCTCGAAAATAAGCTTTCCTACGTTCTGAGAGCAGTATTTCTTGTGAACAAGGTTTAAAGGGTTTAGCAGCTTTAGCTATTTAAATTAAAAAAAGATACATAAACATCATTACTTATGCTATTTTTTTAAAGAAAACCTTCACGGACCGCATAAAATATCTCTGCAGCCCGCGGGCTGGCCATCTCTAATCAATAGCAAGACGCCTGGGTCAGGCGTTTACTCGGGCTACTGGCAAAATTGGAGAGGCTCTATACCGCGCGAGCAAAGGTGGGAGTGGGCCGAGGAAGATCAGATCGAGGGCTGAATGTGATGCATACTTCACATTGGTGAGGATATTTACGATCAGGAAAGATCAAGACAGTTGTTAGCCTCATCTGATCACTGTGAAACTACAAAGTCAGTCAAGTCAGTCTATTTCGAAATTTACCAACAATGTACAAGAACACCTTGATCAAAAGGCAAAGCTGTTCAACTTTTTTTGTCCAATTCCAAAAGCGAAAGGAGCAAAGAGCTTACATGCCAACCTCGTACCCAGGGCCTTCTAAAAATGGCGGGGCAGAGAGGACCCTGGCAAAGGCTGGTCACGTGACACCAATAATTTTGGAATATTTTGATGAGTGACTCACACTGTACCAGGGGGCGCGGTCAGTGACTGATGAACAGAGAATAGTTGACCTATTCAGCGAATTATTTCATAGGAACTCAAGAATAACCAAACCATACAAATAACAAGACATTATCTTAACAAATTTATCAAATCAGATAGTAAGAAGCGTCTACACTACAACATATTTGCTTTATCATGCAAGCAAGAAGTGTTTAATATTTCGGTTTCTGGACTTTCCGAATCTAATTTAAAAAGTTTAGAAATATACAAAGTCAAAATCTTCAGTGCTGATCTATAATATGTTCGTCGATCGTAGTATTGTAGTTGATCGAATATTTGTATTAAAGTACAACCTCAAAGTCAACGAGGACAGCAGATTCGAATATGCCATTTGAATATCAAATCGACAGACACAACAATTAAATTTCCACAAATCCCAAACGTGTGGACAAGAAACATAAATGTGCTATACTGGACAGTAAATAAACTTCCGACAATCAACAGCATTCGAATATTTTAAGTGTATCACAGAAACCCGCTTTCAATAGAACTACTGCGGTACAGGTACTGCTACATTACATTGTAATGTAGCAGTACCTGTACCGCAGTAGTTCTATTGAAAGCGGGTTTCTGTTTAACTGTTTATGATCGTTCGTCGCCTTCGCCTTCCTTTCTGAGCTTCTGACGATTGACGGCAACAAATATGAAATATCCAGCAAATGTCGTAAATTTTGAAATAGATCTAATATACCGCTCGAATTTAACATTACAGGACTTGCAGCGACCTTCTACGTTTATAAAAGAACCGAATCAACCGCTCCCCCAAGGACGGGCGAAGCTCAAATTATCCACGTGACCAAATACTCCAAGAATCTTGGAGGTCTTCTCATCTCGCCATTTTGAAAGCAGATAAGAACCTGGGTACGAGGTTGCTTACACGCCTCACGGCCTCACTCCATCATACGGCTAACAACTCACCGGAAGTATGAAAAAATATGTATAAAAAACCGAAACGAAACCTAGACTCGGCCTACCACAGAGGTAGCCCGAGTAATAATACTGTCTGTACATTATCCATGCACAGTAGAGTAGTTTTAGAATATTTATGGTATTCAATTTATTCTATCTACTGCAATGTTATAATGATTACATGTAGGTGAACGTTTTGTACTACTATCATAATCATTCATTCGCATGACAAAAGCACAGTTTACAGTCAAATAATTGTACATGTACAAATTATACTAACTATAGACTTAAATAATTGTATACCTTTGGTTTAGGAAATGCGGCGTGAAAATGTGCATTATCTCCAGACAATGTTTGAAGCTGAAGACTTTTTTCATGGTTTGGATTAAACACTATCACATCACGAACATATGGCATACCAATCGCCCTAAAAACAGTAACAAAAGCATGATGTAATACACACTGTACAAAGACAGTTGACCAGCGCATGCGTTGGTGCAGTACTTCGACTGGAATACTCGTGTAAACAGTAATTTCACATCAGAAGACACTAGTCAGTAGTCGTTTAGTGTTTGCATTAGAGCAAAGTGAAAATGCAGTAAACTGTCAAGGTTTTTGGTAACGGAAAACTGACGTTTCAAGCGGCGCCCTTCACATTTCACTCTGGTGAAGGGCTCTGCTCGAAACGTCAGCTTTCCGTTACCAAAAACCTCTGCAATCCTGCGCAAAACGTCGCGCAATAGACGAATTTAATCCACACGAATTTAATTCGAATTAACTTCATCGGCAATGCGACGTAAATGCGACGTCGAGTTAAACGTCGAATTTCAGTCGAATTTAATTGTTTTTGGAACCTGAGAACGACTTCTTGAAAACATGGTGCCGAATTGTCACAGATAGAACAGAAACATTTTATTCGACGCGACAATAATTCGTCGTGTAACTCGAACAACGCATTATCGTCGCATTATCCGTCTGACTCAGATGAATTTAATTGCCCAGATGAATTTGATTCGTGCGTCGAATTTAATCGAGTTATACGTCGTAGTTTCGTCGAATAAAATTCAAACAATTAAATTCGTCTGAATTAAATTCGTCTATTGTGACGGTTTAGCGCAGGCCTAAGAAATCCGTCCTAAAAATCCCTAAAGAATTTCTAAAAATTTCTTAAGAATATTTTGACCCTTAAGTATAAAGACCCGAACTATAAAATATAAATAAAAAGGATATTTATAAAAGCGCAATTATCTATTAATCAATAATCATTGATACAAAGGCGCGGAGAGGGTTAAGTAAAATGTCTCGCCAGTGGCAGTGTTCTTATGACAGTAAAAGTAATGTGTGTTCCCAAAGACAGTAAAAGTAAGAAAGCTCCAAGAGAAAATGTCCTATCAACGCCAACAATAGACGTGGCCCTATATATTACACAGAAGTTCCCCATTTCGAAGTGGGGAGTTCAAAATTGTGACATTGACAACGCAATTGTGACATAATGAACCAGACACACAAGTATTGAAAGTATGGGCGAACCTGACACATAAGTATAGGCGAACCTGACAGAAACCTTTCACTTGACTGTGAAGATGACCGCCGCTGAGGCCGTCGAAACGTCAAACATCAACAAGTCTGTCTCAAGACTACACTAACCTAGACGATCAATTTTCACAAACATGTATTAATCCTAGGTTCAACCCATTTACTTTACAACAATTATTGAGAATGGTCTTCGCGGTGAGCACCAATCATATGCACCAATGAACAATGAAGCAGCGTGATGGTGCGTTGCGACTAAATATACTTAGTCGTAGCAACCAATGCAATGTCAATTGCGAGAGAAAATTCAAAGTCAAGGGGGAAAGTCTAGGAAAGCCATGCGTGAAAGGGTTAGCCACATCATCACGTTGCTAGTCCCGATCTCTTCAATTTGTGGATTTTTTCTTACTAATAGCAATATTTAAATGTCAATATCTTCGAAACGAATGGACGAAATAAAAAACTATAAAAGAACTTATCAGCTATTTTTGGCTCTATAGTGAACACTACATTTATACGACTTTCAACCAATCTCGCACCTGATTGGTCAATCCATCTCTTCCCTAGCAACGGGGTAGCAACCAGGAATAGCATGAAAACTATTTCATTTTCCGTTATATAAGAAGGAAAATGCCCAAGTGTTGTTCGGTTTATAACTGCAAATCTACATCAGAAAACACTCCCGATAGAAGTTTCCATCAGTATCCGCGAGATTCTAAACTACGAGCTGCATGGGTAAACAGAATTCGAAGGGAAAATTTCCAGGCAAGCGAGTAATCGTACGTCTGCTCGTACCGGTCACATTACAGAGGAGGACTTCAGACAGCCGAACAAGGAATCTCCGGCCAAATTTAGGAAAGTTACCCTCAAACCAGGCAGTGTACCTGCTTGGAACTTGCGCGGCGAAGTTACCGATGACAGAATTCCTCGGCGAAATTCTCGTACATCCATAAAAGCTCGGTCCACGTTCAAGCAACCAACGACAACGACAACCAGCAGAATGACAATTATGTCAATGATGTTTCCGTTGAACTGCATGAAGATGAGGATATATCTCTTGAAGGGGTTTCTCCAATGGCAATGGGTGCTAACAGATGGTACACGAACCACTTGTTATGGCCCTTTCTTACTCGCGCACGAACCACTTGTTATGTTTCCATCGCCGTTGACTTGCAATGACACTGCATAACATTTGTCTTTCAGGACGCTCTTACCTTCACATTTATTGTATGTTCTCTCATTTTAACTTCAACAAGAAAACCAGACTTGAATTTTTGTTCCCCTTTTTCCATACTGTTTTGGACGTCTTTGAAAAATTTTAACATCCCGCTAAATGTTATGACTTCCACTGGTTCTTTTCCCTCCATGTTATGGTATTAAAACAGCAAACCTTTTCTGGACGGTGGCATAGAAAGGCCAGAAACCAGAGTAAAGGTCAAATGACCTGTACTCAGTCTTGATAAAACATATTTTCCTACATTTTCGATTGAGTTCTTGACAAAAACAAACTGGGGATGTCAAAATCTAAGATGAAAATTATTTTTTTCCAATTTGATTTTCCAGGTTGCTGCCCCGTTGCTAGGCGGGAAAGGATCTGACTAATCAGGTGCGAGTTTGGTTGAAAGCCGTCATTCACATTCACAATTAACATGACTGATAAAATACAACTGTTAAAGTAAGGGTACTTTGTACATCAAAGCGTATAGCTAATTACGACTTTACAACATGTGATTGTGGAGGACTATCTCATATAGTACCAAAGATTCTTGGGAGATTCCGAGAACGTCGCGGAATTTTTGCCAGAAAGGTTCTTGTTAGCGAGACCAGCCGAGCACCAGTCCAAGCCTGCAACCAACCAACCACATTGCGGAATACCATGCCCCGATAAATCAAACACAACTACACAAGATTGACTGGGACTAATTACATGTACAGACGACGTACCCAATTCCCTTTTAGTTAGCACACACATTTAGAATACAAACCGCTAAACCAATCACCAGGTGAACCATTACCGGCACCTTACAAAAGACGTTATAAACGTCACAGGCGGGCTGATTTTATGTCACGAAAATCTTTCTTTGACTATAAAAAGGAATGATAATACTCCGTGTGCGATATACCTACACTGTAAATTTTAAGGAGTAAAAATCACCCCGAATAGTAGGGGTAGTTTATTTTCCACAGAATGCCCCGTTTTTTCGGGGCAAAATTTAATAGAATAAAAGGAGGGTAAAAACTACCCGCGCTAACAGGGTAAAATATGAGGGTAATAGTTACCCCTAAGGGGAGAAATTCTAGGGGTAAAGTTACCCCAAATGTGGGGTAAATTCGATTTCCACAGAATGCCCCGTTTTTGGGGGGTAAAATAGGAAAAACTTCAACAGGGGGTAAAAATTACTCTGCTACCCAGGGTAAAATCCCCCACCCCCCACTGGGTATTCAAATGCTATATAGACTAATTGAAAGACAGTACTATTTCACATGCGTTCAACTTTTACTATAAATCAACGATCAAAGAATATGCATGATATTGTGCATCAGGGTTTACAGAAGCTTGCGATCAAGATCTTTGACAAATTTTTGGACAGCAATTTTGTTTGACGCAATGTGCTGCAATCCAAGAAGCACATGAGAATCCATGAACAAGAACATATCTTGGAACTCTGGTGGATACTGGATTGAGAATACGTTAGTCATCGCATGTAGAGACAACAACACAGTTTTGATTGGGATGTCCGTGACATCCACCAATTCGTTTTCCTCTGCACAGATCACCAGTCGATCCAAGCAGAAGATGTCATCTCCAACTCCAATTACTTTTGGAAAGTTGCTTTCCGTACAGCGTCGTTAAAATCGTCGTCTTCCTATTAAAATATAAAGTGTTGCAAACGCCATTGATATGGATATAAGGAAATGGGCAATGCGTGGAAAATAAGGGTAATTTCATACTGTTCCAAATTACTTATTGAGATGTTTCTCCTACACCGATGTCAATCGTATTAAAGCTAGGAATTCCTATCATACAGATTGGATTCTGATTTGAATGTCACTTATTATTCCGAATCTTAACTTGGAATCTTAACTTTAAGCTTCATGAATGATGTTCCAATCCTTTAATAACATGATCGAGTGACCATTAATGGTAAACCATCTAATCTCGTACTCACTAACAAATTAAATTGTGTATTTTATCAAATTTACTGAGGGAAAACACTTTAATTTAAGCCACATGCATCTGTTATAACGAATGATGTAACGTTACCGCAAAGACTGTAAAAGTTGAGCTTTGTTCAACTTTTACTGGTCATTACAGTACTGGCAGCATTCATTCTGGCTTTTCTGTATTATGTAAACTAGCCTCTAGTGTGCTATACTGTACAGTACGTAGCAGGATAAGTTGTCATCTGGACATCTTTTTGAATAGTTATATTATGTATGTATCACATGCATGCATACAATCAGATGAATAAGGGATTTAATGGTTCTACAAACAATATAGATTGTGGGTGTTAATCAGTTAGCCTTTCTCATGCCATGACAAGACGCAAGACAAGTCACAGGACAAGACGTAAGACAAGACGTAAGACAAGACGTAAGACAAGACGCAAGACGCAAGACAAGACGCAAGACGCAAGACGTAAGACAAGACGCAAGACGTAAGACGTAAGACAAGACGCAAGACGTAAGACGTAAGACAAGACGCAAGACGTAAGACGTAAGACAAGACGCAAGACGTAAGACGTAAGACGTAAGACAAGACAAGACGCAAGACGTAAGACGTAAGACGTAAGACAAGACGCAAGACGTAAGACAAGACAAGACAAGACAAGACAAGACAAGACAAGACAAGACAAGACAAGACAAGACAAGACAAGACAAGACAGGACAGGACAGGACAGGACAGGACAGGACAGGACAGGACAGGACAGGACAGGACAGGACAGGACAGGACAGGACAGGACAGGACAGGACAGGACAGGACAGGACAGGACAGGACAGGACAGGACAGGACAGGACAGGACAGGACAGGACAGGACAGGACAGGACAGGACAGGACAGGACAGGACAGGACAGGACAGGACAGGACAGGACAGGACAGGACAGGACAGGACAGGACAGGACAAGACAAGATGCAAGACAAGACAAGACAAGACAAGACAAGACAAGACAAGACAAGACAAGACAAGACAAGACAAGACAAGACAAGAAAAGACAAGACAAGACAAGACAAGACAAGACAAGACAAGACAAGACAAGACAAGACAAGACAAGACAAGACAAGACAAGACAAGACAAGACAAGACAAGACAAGACAAGACAAGACAAGACAAGACAAGACAAGACAAGACAAGACAAGACAAGACAAGACAAGACAAGATGCAAGACAAGGCAATATATAGATATCATCTATTTATAAATAGGTATAGGATATAACAGTGCATAATATAGATATAATTGTTGTTTTCTACTTACTTGTCTATACTTGTAAATATCTTTCTGTCTCTATGTTTGGTCGTCTATATATAGTTAAACTCTGGCCTAGAAATAACACACGAAAATTGATGATAAAAAATAAATATACTTGCAAATTTACAATGCAGTAATTCGAATAAATCCAAATTACAATGCAAATGCATAACAATACCTGAGATGTAAATTAGGCAAAGTGAGGCAGCTTCGCAGGCAACCTGCAAGGTAAGTGCCAAGGCAAAGTGAGGTAAGACAAAACAATTAAGGCAAGAGAAGGGAAGGCAGTCCTTTAAAACTGTAAAATGTTTTACCAAATACCAGACACTGCCAGATAGCAAAATTTTACTGGATACTGCCCACAGGGCACCAATACCCAGATCTGGCACATCTCTAAAAACTTTACAATACTTATACAGAACAACATTATATAAATATCATCTTTAATAATTTATAAATAAGCCACATTAAAAATAAACATATTTTTCTACTTACTTATTAAATAGTTAGTAGAATAAAATTATATCTTTCTGTCTTTTGTTTGGTTTTCTAGATTATACTCGAGCCTAAAAAATACATGAAAATTTAAAATATTGAAATAGATAGACTTGCAAAGTTACAGTAATATTTTCAAAATATTGTATCTCAATGCAATGGACTCCAATACAATTAATGCATGTAATACAATGCAATGTAATGCAAAACAATGCAAAACAATGCAACGCAATACAATGCAATGTGACACAGTCCTCATTACAATGCAATAAATGTTAATACACTGCAAAACTATACAATACAAGACTTTACAACACTCCAATACAATACAATATGCAATAACAATACAAAAACAGTACAATACAGTGCAGTACATTACAGTGCAGTGCAATACAGTACATATATCTTATTAGATGTTTTGGTGTGTAGTATCGCTGTATATTTTTACTCGTTGTTTGTATTTTCATGAGCCTGCGTATCGCTGTATATTTTTTCTCGTTGTTTATATTTTGACGAGCCCGCAGGCTCATCAAAATACAAACAATGAGTAAAAATATACAGCGTTACTACACACCAAAACAGGGTGAGTCAAAATACAAACAACGAGTAAAAATATACAGCAATACTACACACCAAAACATCTAATAAGATATTTACTATACAACTGCTCTGATAAACAAATTTTTATGGAAAGAGAAAACTCTAAAAAGGCCAGAGAAGTGGCGTGACTTGCACCAGGACAAAATAATAAGCATACATGAAGTAGTCTCCCATGTGATAACTTTCATTTGCTAACAATCCAAATAACCAGTGCAAATACCTAACTATGCAAATATCACTGTATATTTGCACTAATTTTTAGCGTGATTTGGACAGTTTTTAATGCAGTTGTATAATAAAGTACAGTACAGTACAGTACAGTACAGTACAGTACAGTATACAGTACAGTATACAGTACAGTATACAGTACAGTATACAGTACAGTATACAGTATACAGTACAGAGTACAGAGTACAGTACAGTACAGTACAGTACAGTACAGTACAGTACAGTACAGTACAGTACAGTACAGTACAAATACAGTGCAGTGCAGTACTAGTAAAGTATTAGTTCGTACAATATTATAAAAATTATTTATTCAATTATAAATACTACAATGCAATGCATTGCATTGCACTGCATTAAGCAATGCAATAAGCAATACAATACTATAAAATGCAATGCCATGCCATACCATATACCATACCATACCACACCACACCACACACCACACCACACCATACAATACAATACAATACGATACAATACAATACAATACATTAATGTACAATACAATATACAATACAGCACTCTGCAATACAAATGCAAAGAGAAAATTTATACCTTTTAAGACACTGTAAAACTATACAAAATAATAAAAGAAATATTTACAATACTGCAACACATTCAAGCAAAACATTTGAATACAATGCAATACAGTACAAAACAATAAATATCATCTTAAATAATGCATCACCTATAAAAATTATTATTACTTATATAGGTATGGGATTAGCTACACTTAAAAATAAACAAATTGTTTCTTTCTACTTACTTGTCTTGTTTAGTTGGTAGAATATCTTTCTGTCTTTGTGTTTGGTGTTCTATCGTTAACCTCTGGCCCAAAGAAAGAATTGAAAAAAGCCTTTGATATATAAACTTTTATTTATAAAACAAAGAATTGCAAAGAGTAACCACAAAATGTTTTAACTTACAAAATACAGTACATTTATAAAATACAAAAACTAGTGACGATTTAACTTGTTTTTACATGCCAAACTTAGATATTTTATGTATGGTCAAACACTGTCAAAATTTATATTTTTCGAAGATACAAACGCTATTTATCCCGCTGTAGAACACTGCAATTTAATCCAAGATACAGAATACTATTACTAATAGTTCACACTCCTTCAGTTTACTAACCTCTTTTTATCAAACTAACGCGATTTAATCTTCAACTTTTTGGCGTCGTTTGTCGTGATCAATCGTTTCCAGTTTTGTCTGTACAGTGCCGTCACTGTAGTGTTTAACAAGCTTTTTTGACGTCAAAAATCCACATATTTAGACAGATAGCACTGGATAAACAAGAGGTTTCCTAAGGCACCACTTTGATGACAAATTATTACGTTTTTTGTAGATGTTCACTGTAAAAAAGATGGATTTTTTCGTTGTGTCCATTCAGACTAAACCAACCCGCCATCTTCTTGCTTGAATAAGTGTGTTTTAGCGGGAAATTTCTTGAGATATGATTGGCCAATAAAACTATGAACAAAGCCTCCGACTTTAATCCGACGACTTCCGATGACGCATATCGATCGCAAAAAGTATTTGTTTTTTTGAGCATACTTTTTCATATTTAGGCAAATGCCTTTCTGTAGAAGCTTGTTGTGTATAAGCATATTATTTTAAGCATTCGTGTTGTTTCTTGTTGACCGCGGGTGCTCTAGGATACAGGCTATATAGGATATCCTGTTGGAAGGATATGGTACAATTTTTGTCATTCTAAGTCTCAAACATAGGGTTATATTTTTTTTTGTGGAACAAAAAGCATGTTTTGAATAAACAAGGCACCGTTGTTTAATTGTTATTGATTAATTAATTAATTAATTAATTAATTAATTAATTTGATTGATCGATGATTGATTGGTCGATTGATTGATTGATTGACTAATTATTTATTAATTAATTGATTGTTTGAATGAATGAATGATTGATTGATTGATTGATTGATTGATTGATTGAGTTTTACTCAATTTTATTCAGTTTTACGCTATATATTTGCAACGGTTGGAAAGTTGTGCAAATTTAACGACAAATTTGCTTTTTAAATTGACATGAGCAAATTTATTAGTAAAATTTTGCAAAGTTACAAAACCGCAAAATGTAATTAGCACTTATAATGGCCAATAAAAATTGGCCGTGCACATATTTTAAAACTACCAGACCTATTTATAGGTTCTTAATTTTTTTCAAGAGTACCAAGTATATTAACTCAGCCTAATCAGATTCTGATAATTTACTAAGTTTGCCAAGCTTTGATCAAAACATCAAAAAAATTGTATTTTTATAGAAGGCACTCGCAACGTTCAGTTTTACAATAAATTTGCAATAGCGTCAAAGTTGGGAAATTTAATGACGAATTTGCATTAAAAATTGACTTGAGCAAAGCCATTAGCAAAATTTTGCAAAGTTAAAAACAGCAAAGTTGAATAAACTATTGGGCAAAGTCATGCAAATTTCTTTTCAAATTTGCTATAAATTTACCTTCATAGGCAAATTTATTGCAAATTTGGTAACTAATTTGCAAAGGGGCAAATTCATATGCAAAATTGTTGCAAATGTATTTGAGTGCAAATTTATAACACACATTAGCAAATTACATGCAAATTTAGTTTAACAAATTTGCAAGTTATTTGCAAATGTGCAAATTTAGTGCAACTTCATTTTTTTGTCTCGTGGTAGTTGTGAATTATCTTGTGATTTATCTCATGGTCACCCTGCTTTTACCAGGGAGCATGGAATTGATGTGCGGGTCTTGGGGACTGGTCATTATTTGTTCAACATTTTTTATGACCCACTCTATCAGGCAGGAAAGCCTGTCCAAACAAGTGTAAAATTTTTCATGGCTGGACCTTTAAACCATGTGAATTTTTTTTCAATCGGTGATGTATACAAAAATTAATATTCGATTCACTGAGGTGGACAATATATAGCCTCATGGCCTGAAATAGGTAGGAAAAAGTTGCAACCAAACTAAGACCTATGCTCATAATCCAAGGGCAATCACAAAAAACATTCTTTAATAATACATGTATATATATATATGTATAATTAATCAATGGTGCAGTCATCATTTGTTTTGAAGATTCTACATATAGTGTTGTGCGGTATAGGGCCATAGGCAGTATATAAATACGAATACAATACTATAAAAGGTTTATGTCATGTTATTTTTAGCCAAAACTGTCTTTATATATTCAAATTCTTTTGTTGAAAACTTCAGAATTAAAATTGTACATTGATTCAGGAGAATGTCTGGACATCAAGACCAATTTCACACAAATTGACCTTAACTAGTCTTCATCAGTACTTCTGTGCAGTTTTCTAGTATCTCTTTTGTGTTTTTAGATAATTTAAAACCGTAATTGTGGCGTTTCATGCAATTTTAGGGCAATTTTGTTTGTGTCAGAATAGTGAGATGAAGCGTGAGCTTATACGGTCTTCAGGACAGGATCTCAGGTGCTTGCAACGTATGTAGAGTGTTACGCTTAATAAATTGCTGTAATCGACAACTATCTTGACGGTTAAGAGCAAACAAAGCGAATAGATGATGAATAGTTTAATACCGATACATGTCAATAAATTTCTCAAATAACACTGAAATGTAATTTAATGTACTAACCGTAGAAAATTCAAACACTTCTTCCCGGCGATTTTTCCATTGAGATTGAAAAACACGTACAATTGTAAATGAAACTACCAACTTCACTCCTCTTTCAAAGAATCCGCCATTTTGAAAATATTTTGGCACCGTCCCACTTACCCCAAACGTATGGAGTAAATTTCACCCCCCGTAAATCCCAATAAAAATTCACCCCAGTTGAAAGGGTAAATACCGCTAGGTCCGCCATTACTCTCGACAGAGGGGTAAACATTTGGCCAAATTGCCCCAAATCCAGGAGTAGTTTTTACCCTTTGAAAAGTCACCCCATCCACTTTGGAAATTTTACACCTAAAGTGGGGTAATTTTTACTCCCTGAAATTTACAGTGTACAAAAAACAAACTCAGTTTTGAAATATGGTTAGATATACTGCCGAAACAGAGAACGTAGGAGTCTAACGTTTCGAGCGAAGGCCCTTCGTCAGAGAGAAACGTCACGTTTCTCTCTGACGAAGGGCCTTCGCTCGAAACGTTAGACTCCTACGTTCTCTGTTTCGGCAGTATATCTAACCTTACTATATTTCGATTGTTGTTTCTACACTGCCTACGCAGCACGCTACTTTTATTAAACTCAGTTTTGCTTCGTTATGTAACTTTGCATTTCTCAAATAGTCGTAATAAGATTTCCGTGACATAAAATCCCGGGCTAGCCCGCCTCGTATGAACAGCCCAGCCCCTATGAACCGCACCTTTTGTATAAACAATGAAACTGACAAGCCCATTATCGACGAAATATCGACAACACTAGACTGACCACAAGTACAACACCCACCTTTTACAAACATAACTACAACTCTTACAAAACACTTTCACATAAATATAGACAAAATTGGCAAACGCATTTCTGTTGAGTCTGGCCGCCACTGTCAGTCAGTCGACTAGCAACCATCGTAGAGTCTTTCTAGACTACACTAACTTACACGAGCAACTGTCACAAACATTTTATAATTATTGCATTTGCCTAAGACTGCGTTCACACGCGTCCGGTATAGAAAATAAACGGTAAAATGTGGTTACGTTCACACGAATCCGTCATAATTTAACGCTTTGAAGGAGTTCACAGAACTCCAGAACCATCTGGTGTACATCCAGTATTTCAATGCTGTATACTGTTTAAATAGCCATATCTCGTCAAAAGTAAATGGAAACGAGTAGCAATTCAAACAATATTATCCCGCCAAAGTGCATGTTTATAGTGTATTCTAGGTTTACAATTTTTTAGTCTTTCTGTTAGGAACTCTCCTTATTACTCGGGCTACCTGTGGTAGAACGAGTCTAGGTTTCGGTCCGGTTATTATTTTTTTGGGGTCGCGATATTGCCCCGACAGGCTTTGCGAAACTGCAGGCCGACGTCACAGCTCAAATGCTGATGTTTCATCATGGCGGATATTTTTCATTCAGGAGTGGCGAGTTTTTTCTTCTCCTGACGCCTTTGGTTGTGTTGTTCGAAGTGAATTTGTGTTTTAATGATAAACACGCTCGCATTGTTTTTATACTATAGTAGACCTGGGTTGGTCCGCGATCTCGATAACCGTACGCTGAAAATGTGTAGCACTACTCGATCAAACTTTTACGAAAATTCTCGATCAATTTACATGTGTTATTAATTAAATTGTACTGAAAAATGTTGCTCAAGTGCTGTAAATCAAAGAACAAAGAAAGTTGATAAAGCCAACTTGCAAGTGAAAGGTAAACATGCTGTGTTTTACATCTTCATCGAAGTTGTCATTTAGCTGAACTGACTTGTGTCTGTGAATGTTAAATGTATTGAGGTAACTGTATTAATATTTGTGGTTTGCTTTATATTGCTTGTATTGCTGTTTATTATTGTACTGATGTCTTGCACTAAAAGTCGATGTTATTAAACAGTTTATACATTACTTTCATCAAGTGTGTATTATTGTTTTGGTACACCAATATGGCCCAACCATTTCATTGTTTTGGTACACCAGTATGGCTGGCATTTCATTGTTTTGGTACACCAATATGGCCACCATTTCATTGTTTTGGTACACCAGTATGGCTACCATTTCAATGTTTTGGCACACCAGTATGGCTACCATTTCATTGTTTTGGTACACCAGTATGGCCACCATTTCATTGTTTTGGTACACCAGTATGGCTGATTGGTCACTATTTCACTGTTTTGCTACACCAGTATGGCCACGATTACAATGTTTTGGTACACCAGTATGACCACCATTTCATTGTTTTGGTTCACCAGTATAGCCACCATTTCATTGTTTTGGTACACCAATATGGCCGATTGGCCACTATTTCATTGTTTTGGTACACCAGTATGGCCATCATTTCATTGTTTTGGTTCTATGACTACCATTTCAATGTTTTGGGGCATGTACATCAGTATAGCCACCATTTATTTGTTTTGGTACACCAGTATGTTAGTTTTGTTCTTGGCATGGTTGCCATTTAGCAACTTCTTACTTTTACTCTGTCTAATGGCACATGATTTTATTTTTCAAGTGGAGACCTCCTGGTAATCTTGCCTGGTAAAGGGTTAATAGTTGCATAATGTTTACAAGAAATGATTGATAAATTTTTTGTGTGCCCAGAATTCCCACCTTAATAATTCTGATGAACAAATTCAAATTTTTCTTGACAACTATCCTAATAGCATTTGTTAGCACACAGGTTAGAATCATGGTGTATTGGATTATTTGCATAGCACAATCTTCCCATACCAGCCTGTACCACTGCCCAGTGACCACTATTAAGTAGCCCGAGTTAACGCCTAGCGGGCGTCTTGTTGACTATTAATCTTCTCCTATTTGGCTAGTCATTGTTGTAATGATGTTATAATTGTTCAAACAGCAGCACAAGTTCTTAGCAGAAGCTTTCCGAAGTCGAGAAGACAAATAAAGTTTTCCATCGCTGAAAAATACACCAGTCGTTTGGTTAGGTGCTGAAAATTTCGGAACTGGGGTACTAAAGCGGAGCGAAAAAGTGCCGGATCTTGTGTTCACACGACACCGCCAAGGGTTCTGTTTTCACCTCGCTCCGTCTAGAAATCGTTTTCAAAACGCTCCGGTTAGAGCGCCGTTTTCACACAATTTCAATCCGGTGCCGTGTGAACGCAACAGCGTTTTGTGACATTTTAGCGCCGTTTTCAACTCGCTTCGGACTCGTGTGAACGAGGTCTAAGTAACATTTTATGACATCGGATTTTGTCCATGAAGATTAATTATTTACAACGGTAAATGGAAACTAGGTATTATTCATTCATTCTACGTATGGCAAATTAAATATCGCTTTTACACGTTAGTTAGCAACATTTTTCTGCAACTTGCAACGCAGAATTTGATGCACGACAGGTTGCAAGAGCGGAAAGTACTACGTGCAATATCACGCATCAACTTGTAATAAAACATTGTCGGGAGGAAAGTTGCAGCAAATTATTACTTTTGCAGATAAAATTCGTTAAAATTTTTATGCAAATTTAATCAGTTCAGAATATTCAACCGAGTTAATGAATTAGTTTGGTGTATCCATTTGTCAATAATTGTAACGTGTCAGCAAAACTATTTTATGTAGATAATTCACCACAGACAATTCAAAATGATTATTTGTAAGAGACTAAGAGTCAAAACTTTTGCAATACTGTAGATATCATAAGCGTGCCAATATACACATGGTATATTACTTTCACTATAATGGCGATTAGCATTGTTATATACAAACAAAATAGTCGACCATCCAATATATTGAACCGTATTATACAGTTTCAATTAAAGACTATAAGTTGTAATCCTGTCACCCCTAAGCCAAGAATTAAAGATTTTATTCTGGCTAATGCCAGATTATTTTATTTTATAGAAGTGGCTTTTAGTGAAGTGATTTACAAATACACAAAAGCACGTGATCCATACGTGATTACCACATGCACAAACAATTTCATGTCAAGCCAAAATATGCCGTATGAAATGCTTAGTGCAAATGAATTAATATATACATGTACTTCAAAAGGTGAATACTTCAAAAAGTGCTGTATGAAATGCTTAATCCAATGGGAATACTATATTTTTGGAATCCAAATGAGAGCAAACTGGGCACCAGTACTTGTCCTTTTAACACATGTAAGCAAACAGAATTACTGTATACTGTATGTGCTACAAAGATATTGTCTTGAACAACAGCACTTCAGCTGTTATCCTATAGTCACTAGTCAACTCCAGAGATACTTCTAATGAAGTTACATTGTATGTAGCAATGGTGTTTTTAGAAAAAAAGCACCCATAATCTTTATAGCTATAAATTTGTATGATATTATAAAAAAATGTACAGTACATATAATAATAAAGACACATAACACATCTTGAACAATCCTACTTGATTTCTTCAGCAATTGCAACTCAGATTATATTAACTTAACTACCATACAGTACTGTACAAGATTACACATGAGTAATCAGCCTGACAATAAACAGACAAAAAATTTAAAAATGTTTAAACACCTACAGTAGTAGTATTGTTACAGTTTCACGCCAGAAGCGAAAGAATACAATTATACACATCAAGTTAGTACCACATACAGTAGTCCCACTGTACAGTGCTATATATTAGTAACAACACCTGACAACCACTTATTTTTGGGTCAAATCCACCAATTCGCACATTTTTTTGTTCAAATCAGAATCGGCATACCGTAACCTGATCAACAGCAGGCAAAATCCACAATCTGAAATCCAGGTTCCACAGAAAATTTCAAGAAAAATCCATAATCCAAGGGATTGGGAAAATCCACATTCACCACTTTCACGGGATCCACAAATCCAACAGAAATTTCAATTGGAATCAAAATCCACACTGGTTTTTAGGAAAAAAATCTGCTGATCTGTAAACCTATTCACCCCTCCCAGAATAAGTATACATGCATATATATATATGCATATATATATATATATATATATATATATATATATATATATATATATACATGCATATATGGGCAATTCCACATGAGAGTTGAAAAAAAAAAAATTTTGGACTAAGAAACTTTCGTCAAAAGTAAACATTTTTCATATCTGTGTACCTCAAAGTTTATAAAAATGTTGAAGTCGGCTTTTTCTGTTACCGGGGGGGAGGAGCCCTGGGGGTCAAAATGTTTGCATATTTTAACCACAAAATTTATCGAAAAATGCACACATCTTAACATTAAATATAACAACCAAGACAGGTGGAAAAAACAATCTACACATTTTTTTGCAATTTTATAAGGGTTGCTTTGTAACAGCAAAGTTTTTTTGGAGATTATGTTTGGCATGAAAAAAAATACCGGGGGTTGTTCGGAGTTGAGATTTCGTTGCGGACGTTACACGATCACAGTGGGTAACATAGGTTTTTTTAATCTCATAACATAAAGCAGTATCATTTTACGCATTCTATTACTCAAGTTTAATTAACAAACTAAAAGTAACATAAAAATAATAAAAAACATTAACCACTGTTTTCTAATTTCCAGGAATTGCGTTGCGGACGTTACATAACTTGTGTTGCGGACGTTACGTTGCGGACGTTACGCAGTAAAACAACTGCTTCAAACAAAGCAGAACCGAAGGCATATTGATCCTTAAGATTCAAATATCTATCCTGGAGTTTCAAATATCTGTCCTGGGTAAAAAAGTCAACATTTCATATCAGCTATTTAAAGCTGTCTCAGACATACAGCTAAAACAAGAAATATTTTTCTTCTTCAGGAAAATTTTTCCTCAAAAGTGGCTGTTTCTAAATTTTGAAAACTTACAATGGTTTTGTTGGCTTAATAATACAATTTAATAGAATACAATTTATTAAAGTCAGTAATGTGGGATAAGGTTACCCTTACATTAAGACATCAACAACAACAATTAAACAACAATTAAAACTTAAACGTTTTTGAACAAAACACTTGTTGGCCTTTAAAGAGCAATGGCCCTCAATGACTGCCGCTTTAAATGTTCATGTATTTCTTTGTTTCATTACAAAAGAAAACAGTTTCTTGACTTCTCCATGCTTATTGATAACAAATGGATTGCTGCCTTCCAAATGCACAGGCCCATAGGGCAGGTTAACCCACATGCTGGACAATTTAATTTCTTAACGGTTATGGTTAGGATTAGGATTAGGGGTACATGAAGTATATACTTTATGTTTTTATTGAAATGCTGACTTTGAACCATCCCAAGAAACCTTGGAAAGGTCCAGATCTGATGTGAATATGTAAAGCTTTCATACTGTGTAACATCCGCAACGGCTCATTTTGTCTTCTTGGTAAAAACAGAGAAAATAATTTAAAATAGTGTGACATAAAAATTAAACCTCAAACATAGGTTGATATGTGCAAACTTAAATAGTTCCCCTAAACGTTCTCATTTCATAGGAAAATACAATCAAACATTGTTGTCAAATACATATGGTTCATTTTTGTAACGTCCGCAACGCATATATTCCCTTTAATTCAAGAAGAACTAAATTGACAACACTCAGGATTGTACCAGTGTAAGTTGTCTTTTACTATGTACAGTAGCTACAAACAGCATTATTATCAAAATAGTTTTTGACATTCAAGCTATATTGAAAAATACCCTTGATATTTTGTCTGAAATGTAACGTCCGCAACGAAGAAATGCCCATATATATATATATATATATATATATATATATACATGCATATATATGTAATGTTTACAACACGAGCGGCCGTGTTGTATTGAATATACAATCACGAGCCGAAGGCGAGTGATTGTATATTCAATACAACAAGGACGCGAGTGTTGTAAACAACTTGTGAAATGAATGAATAGTAAAAATCCCTTTGGGATATTGAGATGCTAATTAGTTACAAGCACTAGTGGTTGTATCAGAAGAGTATACATCCACTAGTGGTTGTAACTAATTAGCATCATTGGTTTTAGTTTGTATGGGGTTTACAGGGGTATACATGTGACGTATTTCTGAAATTAGATTGGCTGCAAAACTCATGAATTAGTAATGAATTTCACAAATATATATACATGCATATACATATATATATATATATATATATATATATATATATATATATACATGTATATATATGCATATATATATACATGCATATATATATGCATATATATATACATGCATATATATATATATATATATATATATATATATATATATATATGCATATGCATGGTACAGTACAATTGTAAATGGTTTACTTTATGCTAACAAAATGTCTAGACTTCATTGGTTTATTCTGTAAAAGAAATAAAATTTCTGTACTGGAAGAATTTTAGTATAAAAACCCATATAAAAGACTTTTCAAAATGAACACATGAAACTATCAAAATACAATTTGACTATTGCTATGGCCTGTCAATTTTTGTTCCATAGACAGTAAGTACTTGAACTTTTTACATCATTGTTCTTTCTTCACTTATATCATTGTTTATTATGCTGAGGAAGGTAACATTGGTGCTACAGTACTGCTCAGAAATAACCTAACATAAACCAAGGTTAAACCTACAACATGTAGGAGCTACAAGTCAGAGCCCCTTTCAGACCTACTGTACACAGGCTTTGGGGGAAAGTGGGCTCTGCCAACAAACTTGATAGCTAGTTCTTTTTGGGCATGCGTGAACAGTTGCCAAGATACTATTTTGAGCCCAGGCTCTAACACATTACTTGCTATTTTCCTACTTGCAGGTGCTCATAAACTAGAACTTGTTTGATCAGTTCAAAACCTGACTGACTTACCCCAAACTTGGGGTGAAGACTGAGTTTGTTGGCAGAGCCCACTTTCCCCAGAAGCTTGCATAGGTCAGCAGTGTAGAAACAACAATCGAAATATATTAAGGTTAGATATACTTCTGAAACAGAAAACGTAGGAGTCTAACGTTTCGAGCGAAGGCCCTTCGTCAGAGAGAAATAGCCTAGTTCCTCGATATACAGTAGAACCTGAGTTTTACGACCACCCCTGTTGCCAGGTAAAAGTGGTTGTAAATGACAGGTGGTCATACATGGCAGGTACTGACAGTTTTCTTGCAGAGGTTCTTTATATAAACATTGTTTAAAGGTTAGGAAAATGGTGATTTATAAAGATTTACATGCACAAAGAAGTGCAGTCTTGATTTATTAATGTTAATATGTTATTTGGTTATTAAAAGAAAAGAAATTTGACATTTGTGTGTTTATATCATGGCCTTAGAGCCATGTTCTCCACATCAAAATGGTGTCGTTCACTTCAGTTTTTGCACTGTGTTTTTCTTACATTTGATTCAATTTTGCACTGGTTTGGTCTTGTTAAACGCTCTTGGTTTATTGGCTTAATTTATGATCTTCCAGTATAGTATTTTTTAGATGTCAACACTCAGTTTTGTCACTTTCCTTTCCAAGTCAAAAAGGAGTAAAATATACAAACTTGTTGTGGTAACGATCATCAAGATCAACGTGTCAGTTAACAAATATTACTCATTGTTTTGAATTGTTCAGTCATTGTATTAACTCTCGAACTTCAACTATAAAAAAGTAGTTATAACTCTGACAACAAAAATTCACACAGATTTTCATCAAATAATGCTCAAAAGAGAAGCAAAACAAAACTAAAATGCAGTAATATGGCAGTTGTGCAAAACATTCTGGTTTCTTGTATTGTTTACTATAAAAAGAGCATTTCTTTAACATATTTTGGCAGATTTACATTGAGATGGTCACTCATAACAGGTAAGTATCTTGTTTGGGACACTAAAAAGTGGTCAATGGTCACGTTAAGCAGGTGGTTGCTCATTGCAGGTACATTTCTATTACAAATTGTCCATGCCAGAAAAAGTGGTGTAAACAACAGGTGATCATAAAAAGGGGGATTGTAAAACTCAGGTTCTACTGTAAACACCACCTAAGTCAAGGAAAAAGTTCCTGTTTCAAGCTGGTACAGGTGAACAAAAATTTACTATATGATAAATATTGCCAATTTCTAATTTAGACGCATTTTAAGTACAAAAACAGTCAGCAGATTGCACCCTGATTTCATCTTCTTCATTTTTCTGCTTGTTCGTAATTGACTACCATGCAATAAAATCAGAAGATGGCAATTTTTATTGCATCAAAAATTGCATGTGTAAACCAGCCTAAAAACACCTCACATGTGGTATTTTTATTAAATAACTCTAGTAAAATTATTTTTGATGTCCTCAACCCAGTCCTTTTCATTTGACATGTGCAATTGCACATGCACATGCCAGAACATGCGCAAACTCAACTATGCATGCTATTTGTCACAAGCATGAAAGGCCATGTTCAATTGTTCACTGACATCGTGAAAATGTGTGAAAGTTGCAGTAATGTCACAATGTACAATGTAATGTTGGTCTCACAACGTCCTATAAGGTCTTACAAAATGATATCACAATGTAACGCAAAATCTCATAACATAACGCGAGATCTCACAATGTAACGCAAGATCTCACAGTGTAATGCAAGATCTCACAATGTAATGCAAGATCTCACAACCTAACTTAAGGTTTCACAACGTGTAAGGTCTTACAATGTAACATATATTGTTTTTAAGCATAGGCTATTGTAACAGTTTTCATAGTGTAGTAGGTTTTACATTTTACAACTAAACTAACACATTAAAGTGAAAGATAATGTCTTACAATGAATATTGAGCAACACACAGTTTTCTTTTTCAGATGTGTTGAAAATATAAAAGTTAGGTTCATATTTCTGTGCTATAATTGATCAGTTTTAACAAACGGTGCAATTCATATGCACAAAATTATTTACATGTGCAAATTACATGTACTGTACCACACACATGCAGTTTTCCTTACAAAAAGGACCGTCAACCATTTAATCAGAAATACATGTAGATAAAATTGATCAAAACATTTCAATGTCAGAGACTCTAGATCTCAATATTCCCCAAACAAACATGCCTATGTGCATCCCTAACAATTTCTCACACTTCAATAATCATACTTCCCACTCAAGTTGGGACTCTTTTTGTTGAACACTACTGTATGGATCAAGGCTGATGCAATCATAAACAAAAGATTCTTTGTTTGTCTATTTACATGTAGATTAACATGAAGAGTTGGCTTGACTTTATGCAAGCAAAGGCATGAACGAGATGAAAACAAACATGAAAAAAAAAGTTATCATTCATGTAATAAACCACTAAAGTTTTATTTAAAAACTGATTAAAAAAGTGATCAGAATAAACATATTAACAAAAGCACGCTCAGAAATAAAATGCTCAAAAAACACTTGCATATAATCCAAAGTTAATGAAAATAATTTGAAATTAAAAATAACCTGCAATTTGGACACAAGTTGAGCATTTTTTCAACGCAGCAGGATAGGCAAACAGATGAAGCTCATAGAAATGAAATAGTTCGATCAGAATGAAATCAAGTAAATCAACAATACACTGCTAGGTAAATACAGCATACTGATATAGTGTGTTAGTATTTTCTTAGACTGGCAAAAAGACTCTGTTCTTCTCTTTTCGGCCTCTCGCAACCAGTTGTAAACAAAACAGGTGTTCTTCACGACAAGAATACATTAAGCGGTTGCCCGGGCCTTTGTGAAAGAAAGACACGTAAAAAAACGTAGATTTAACTTACTGCTCTCCAAAATCGAGGTATGGTGGCTCAAAACTGATCGCTCCCATGCTAAACGATGGCTTGCCACCATTGTTCGACCTAATAACCAAGTAAAACCAACCGGATTAGTTACAAAACGTCGCTCGTAAAAAGTTATAAATCCCAAAGGTGATGCCACAGTTGGGAAAGAACCGCTAGAATATAACTAACTACAGCGAAACAAATACACAACAAGACGTTATTTGGCATCAGAGATATAAGCTATAACTAGATAATTTGTTGACTAGTATTTTGATAATGATCAAGAAGAACAGAATCTTTAAACAATAGAATTGGCAAGTGTAGCTGGCACAAAGTTAAACGATCAAAATATGGTGTGTGTAAAGTACACACAGCTTGTCAACTCCCGTTACGGCGTCAATATAAACCTACTATCCTATATCTCACTTGGCTATCCGTGTATTGAAACGAGTAGAAAACATGTGAAATTTCAGAACAATTATTAAATGAAGAGGACAAAACGGCTACAACAGTCATACCTTTTCTCATGATTGTGGTTTCCCTAAAAAGAAAATTGAACAAAAAATCTTAGCCTTTCCTCCTTGGTGGATTGTCTTCATATTCTCTTCATACTACACACAGAATTACAAATGCTTCTCGGTATTAATGATTACGACCTTCACGATAACGACTGCAAGCTCTAGACATTTACCGTCCCCCCGACACGGAAACGAATACAACCACGCAACGATATACAAGGTGTTCGCCGACTCAACCTACTGCACGTTTATACTATAGTAGAAATAAATACAAAAACGTGGGCTCATATCCCTTATCTTAAATATGACAATCCCACGTTATTAAACATGTTTGTCTGATACCATTAATGTGTGTTTGTCTCGACAGAAACTGGCGTGGCTTTTTGTACACACTACTACCAGCTCCAAAGCACAACATGTCATGTCTGCCTCTATAACAAACTCACCTCAGCAGCAAACGTCATTCTTTCGCCAGAAAATACACCTTAAGAAAAGGTAATGAAGTACGTATTTAGATAAGCCTTAAAAGGGCTCGGAATGAGTTGTCTTGAGGATGTGAAAGTGGGTTTACGCTTGTCCATTCGCTTCACTCAAACAAACCCAGTGTAAATTTTAAAGCAATCAAAAAATTCAAAACTCCCAATAATTTGCTTGAAGATATTTACCTGGATGAAGCATTTGGTTACATTGACACGATCCATACGTGAATGTGACAAAGATGGCAGAAATAACTAAAAAAATAAAGAATATACGACACACAAACCCCATAATAACATTCTCCTTCTCACATGGATTGATGAACAACGCTAGCACCGTTGTTTCGGACCCAGATCCCTATTGTATATATATGCGCACGCGTACGATCAATTTCCTGTTTATTTTTTTAAAGCATGCAATATAATGCATGCGATGCATGCACATATGTGTGTGTGTTATGTTGTCAAAAACATTATTTTTTGATAAATAAAATAAATTTATATAAATATCACAACTACTTTATATCAGTATAGAATTAATACCAACAAATAAGCCATAACTTTATTTTCAAAACTAAACTATACTATACTTTATTTTCAAAACTAAACTATACTGTACGTTAGAGATCGTTAGACAATAAAATTACTGATTATAAATTAGAATTACGTCTACGGTTCACAACAGAAAAGCCTACTTTCGAAACCCTGAAATTTAAAAAGTTTTTGGACCCCATTCGGTTCGGGTACCTCTCACCTCCGCCGTAATGATTCGAATAAGCGCCCTCCTTCCAATAAGCGCCCCTCTCGAATAAGCGCCCTCCTTCCACTACATTTTTTGAAATAAGCGCCCCCTCCCGAATAAGCGTGCCCCCTCCTTCCTCTCGATAGGGAACTACTGTATGTAAATGATTACCCAACCGATAAGAGACGCATGAACATCGGTATAAAATCAACTGTCCTTCAACATTTATTTGTCACAAATATATGCATTGCGCCTATTAGAACTTGTCATTGATTGATTGATTGAGAACAATTATCTACTAGAGCAGAGAACTAGGGTTTTAGTTTTTTTTAAATCCTTGTTATTGTTATTGTTAAGATTGTTATTAAAGTTCTGCGTTTTTATGGAATCAGATTGCGGTGTTTGCTAAAGCATTATATAAATGAACGCCCCCTCCCGAATAAGTGCCCCCTCTCGAATGAGCGTCCCCGGGTGCTTCCTAGATCCGCCACTGCTGTTGGAACAACTTTGTTGACATACTATACCCTACCGTGTTGTATATAAATTCTATATAAATTTTTGGAACGTTTTATTTAACAAATAAAACATAAAGGTCTGTGCATGTGTACTCTAAAAAAAAATAATAATTTCTCATGATGTCTCTGAGGTGACGCCATTTCAGGAACACGTAAGAAGTTGAGTAGAAGCACAAGGGGATAGCCGAGTGCCTTTACACTTCTTTCGTGTTTGAAACCTAGATTTAAATTTATAAGTACATATGCACAAGAGCGATATGTTTTATTTATTCTATATGGAAAATAGAAAGAAGAAAAAACAAGCTAAAAGCTGGGCAGTTTTGAAAGCTGGCCGGGCAGTATCCGCTACGCGGCCCGGATCGATTCTCAGTTCCCCTACGCGGATTCTGCCCCCCTAAAAATGTCGATACGAGTTTTAGTTCTTGTGTTCTTTGACTGTTAAAAATGTGAAAAGTATGGATTAATTTAAACGGTTCATCTAAAAATCTAGCTCGGCAAAGAAAATCTTGACTCTTTAATAAAAACGAGCTGTTCCCGACCAGGTATATTCAGTAACGGCCGCGTTTTGTTTGTTTTTGCGATATAAAACAGCCCACTGATTGTCTTCGTTGAGAAACTGAAAGCATCGTTAATAAAATTACCGTCTGAAAGCTCCAATAGAAAACGCGGTATTATTTTTTGCAGCAATCTACTCAATGAAAATAGACTGAGCGAAAAATGTAATCGGCTCAGTGCACCATGACATCACCACGCTCATATTTTCGTGAGCCGTGAATTGCCAATATATTTTCTTGTGAAATGTGAAATGCCGATTTTGTGTCGTGAAACGTGATTTGTATTCCAGCCGTGAGCCGTGATTGTCGATAATAATTGTCCGTGAATTAAATGAGAACAAGACGCCTGCTTTTAAAAGGCGTTCACCGGGGCTACTTATAGCAATGCAGCTTGGCATACATATTAAGCATTTGTTAAAAAGTACAAAATAGCCTAGCATTGAAATGGTGGCCATACTGACGTACCAAAACAATGAAATGGTGGCCATACTGGTGTACCAAAACAATGAAATGGTGGCCATATTGGTGTACCACTGAAAAGAATGAAATGGTGGCCATACTGGTGTACCAAAACCATGAAATGGTGGCCGTACTGGCATACCAAAACAATGAAATGGTGGCCATACTGGTGTACCAAAACTGTGAAATTGTGGCCATACTGGTGTACCAAAACAGTGAAATGGTGGCCATACTGGTGTACCAAAAGAATGAAATGGTGGCCATAGTGGTGTACCAAAACATTGAAATGGTGGCCATACTGGTGTACCAAAACACATGAAATGGTGGCCATACTAGTGTAGCAAAACATTGAGATGGTGGCCACACTGGTGTGCCAAAACATTGAAATGGTGGCCATACTGGTGTGCCAAAACATGGTATTGGTGGCCATACTGGTGTGCCAAAACATGCATGGTATTGGTGGCCATACTGGTGTACCAAAACATTGAAATGGTGGCCATACTGGCGTACCAAAACAATGAAATGGTGGCCATACTGGTGTGCTAAAACAATGAAATGGTGGCCATACTGGTGTACCAAAACAATGAAATGGTGCTCATACTGGTGTACCAATACAATTAAATGGTGGCCATACTGGTGTACCAAAACAATGAAATGGTGCTCATACTGGTGTACCAATACAATGAAATGGTGGCCATACTGGTGTACCAAAACAATGAAATGGTGGCCATACTTGTGACGAAGTAGAAAATTAGTAATTTAAATAGTATTTTAATTATACTTAAGTTTAGAAAAAGGCATGTAAATAAGTAAAATTATAATTAGGACAATCCCTTAGAGAGTTGTCAGACGTCAAGTTTATGTAAATGGCCAACGCCTTAGATAAAAAGGAGAGTCCGAAAGTGTCTTGACGAGAGAGAGGTCATCGTTGTTAGGCGAAAAGAAGATAGAGTTCTACTTGCTTGGAAATCGCCAAGCTCGCAGATATCACAGGAAGATATTGACAGTAAAGACGGTTGGGGTAAGAGACAGCCTTATTCAAAGGTACACCAGACCAACGTCGTCATCGTTAATTATCTGAGTTCGTGAGCAAGTGGTGGTAGCAGTTACGTATAAAACGCTGAGCAGAATCTCGTACAGTTTGGAGTTGGCACGTTTGAAGCCAGCAAACGTTAGTCGCTGAAAAGACCTCGCGTTCAGACAACTTATCTCGTGGAAGAAAGCGGAGCAAAGGAAGACTCTAGAGCTAGTGAAGAAGAGGCCTAGGCAGAAGCCGAAGAAGACGACTGACAACGGACAAAAACGTTTAGGAATACGTTAAGTATATTATTTAGTTAATTAAATACGACCAGTATATTTAGTAAGTTAGGAATTAAATTGAATAATAAAATCTTTGTAAGTTCATTGCACTGGAGTTGCGTGAGTTGATGCAAGCTGTAGGAAGGAGAAACCCTCAGTTTAGGGGCGGATTAAACGAACTACCCGAAGCCGGGTAGCGTGACTTCGCTACAGAAATTTGGTGGCAGCGGTGGGATTTTAATTTGTTCGAGGGATTTCTTCAGATATAGCTTGGGTAGACTCATTAAACGACAGTGATTAAACTTGTGTATAGGTTATAAGAATGGAAACGAAGAACTCAGTTGATTACAATAATTGTGAGTTAGAAGATTTGCGAAAGGAATGTGTACGACGTGAAATAGCAATTAACTCCAAAGACGGAGTAAAAACCTTAGCCAGTAAACTTAGGGTGAGTGATTCTCAAAATATTGAGAAAGAAATAAGTAACCTCGTTTCGGATGATGGGCTAGGACGTGATGTGGACTCGGAAAGGTTTGAGGAATCGAAAATAGGTGTAGATAATTTGGGATGTATCGAAAGGGATGAAGAAGTTAAACAAGGGGAGGATAAATTGGGGTTAACTTTCCAGCAAAGGATAGAGCTCCTGCAACTCGAGAGAGCCACGATGAGAGAGCGGGAGGAAATGGCGCGAATAAAAGAGGAGAGGGAGATTAGACGTGAGGAGAGACAGAGAACTTTGAGAATGGAAGAGAGAGAGTATGAGCGAGAGCAGGACAAGAATATATTACAACACACATTATACGAGCAAGAGAATTCTAAACCTATTCGATTCATTAGGATGAGGGAAATGCGCGAAAAGGAGGACATAGATGATTATTTTAGGATATTTGAGATGACCGCTAAAGCTCAGTTGATTCCTGTAGAGGAGTGGTTAGGCAGTTTAATACCTCGACTTAATGAGAAAACAAAGGATATATATTTAGAAATAGAAGGCACTGAGGCACAAGATTTCTATGCAAGTAAAGAAATTATTTTGAAGGCGTACCAGCGTACGATTGATTATTATAGATATTGTTTTAGACATTCAGAGAAAGAAGGAAACGAAGATTTTGTTAGTTGGGCACGCAGAACAAGACGATATCTTAACAGATGGATGACTGTAGCTAACGCTAAGACTAGAAGTGAAGTTTTGGAACAGGTAACTATGGAAAGAATGTTAGAGGCAGTCAGTCCGGATTTACGTGTATGGCTCAAGGAGCGTAAATTAGAAACAGCTGAGGGCCTGGC
This sequence comes from Corallium rubrum, assembly GCA_964035015.1. NCBI lineage: Eukaryota > Metazoa > Cnidaria > Anthozoa > Scleralcyonacea > Coralliidae > Corallium > Corallium rubrum. The sequence goes on from OZ035997.1 coordinate 43,573,548, forward strand.
CACTAAAGCAAATGAATATGTGCAAGGTAGGAAAGGTCCCCTGATAAAGGGTAAATATGTATATGCCCGTTCAAAATCCCGTGAGACAGAGAAACAGATCGAAACAGACAATAGTGAAAAGGGAAATCCAAATAATAGAGCTAGTGGAGCTAATACTAATAGCGTCGGCAATGTTAGGGGTAATGATCCGAAACGCCATGAGAAAGGACATTATGCCAGTCGATGTAAAAAGGGTCGGGGTAGAACTGGCCAAGTAGGGGGTGGTTTATTGTGTATGGAATCGTTGGATAATGAAAGGAGCTTTCCTAGCGTTAACGTTTCGGGTGAGATTAATGAACAAGTAGGAGATGGTTTATTGTGTATGAAACCGTTGGAGAATGAGAGTAGTTCCCCTAGTGTTAATATTTCGGGTGAGATTAATGGGCAACTAGTAAATATGGTTGTAGATTCGGGATGTACAAGGACGTTAGTTAATCGGAAGTTTGTTCCTAGGAGTAAAGATACTGATGAGAGGATGACTGTTATGATGGCAAATGGCGAACGAGTTGTTGTGCCTTTAGCTCAAGTAGAAGTAAAAAGTAAACATGGTACACATAAAGAATTGGTGGGCGTAATGAGTAGTTTACCGGTAGATTGTCTATTGGGACGCTCGTCATATGGACGAACCCTTCAACGGGAGGATTTATTTGAACATTGGGAGGGAGTTATAAAATTAGAGAGACTGGATAAGCAGGTTTTAGGTGGGAAGTTAGGTGAAGCTTTTGTGATAACACGTGGTCGGGCTCTACGCCAAAAAGCGCAAGATCGAAGGGAAAAGTTAAGTGAACGAGAAAATTATATGCGGGTACCTTATTTAGCAACTAACAAACTTAACAATATATCTGAGATTGATGCGGAAGTGGGTTTGAGAGAATTGTTCGGAAATAATATAGATCCTCAAACAACTGCAACAAGTCTGCAGGAAATTGGCGGGGAGCAAAAACATAAGCATAGTCGACCTTCTGTAGGGCATGTGAGTGACGAAGAAGGTTGTTATATAAAGGGGAATATATTAGATAGGAAAAGAGAACACTTGATACTCGATTAACAAACGGATATTACTTTAGAAAAGATACGTAAAGGCGCAACGAAAGGAGCTCCTTTGAATGATGACGGGGTATTATATAGATAGAGGATTATTAATGCATCGGAAAAAATTTGAAGATGTTAATGTGGGAACTGAGTTTGTAGATAGGGTTGTTGTACCCGAGTCTTTCAGACCCGAAATTCTAAGACTTGGACACGACATTCCTTTAGCGGGTCACATGGGACAAGAGAAGACTAGGGATCGCATAGGGACACATTTCTTCTGGCCAAAATTTCATGAGGATGTTTCTAAATATTGTGCGACTTGTCCGGAATGTCAATTAGTTGCTCGAAAACGAATTGCTAATAGAATACCCTTAACTCCTGTACCTGTTGTTTCTGAACCGTTCAGCAAAATTGCCATAGATATAGTTGGGGAACTCCCAGCCACAAAAACGGGATATAAGTATATTTTAACGATTGTTGATTATGCGACTAGGTATCCAGAGGCTTTTGCTTTACGGAAAATTCACTCGAAGGCATGCAATAGCCGATGCCTTGATTAATCTGTTTGTCCGCGTTGGTATACCGAAAGAAATAGTTTCTGATCAAGGTGCAAATCTAATTAGTAAATTGATGTCACAGTTATATGAGCAATTGGGAATAATAAGCATTAAAACTTCGGCATATAACCCACAAGCCAATGGTCTCGTTGAGAGATTTAATGGCACCTTGAAAACGATGTTAAGGAAATTTGCAGGTGACTCGGTGACTGATTGGGATAAGTATCTACCTTATTTATTGTTCGCGTATAGAGAGGTACCTTGCCCAACCACTGGATACTGGCCAATTATTTTTCTACTGCAGCTTCCAGTATAGGAGGTAATCATGTTAATGACCTTACAGAAAATGACCATTGTGATCACAGTAGTGTAAAGGCTATACAGGAAGCATATGAAGGCTTTACGTTCGAGTTCAAGCAATTTAGCCAGGACGAGGTACAAAGTGTTATGGAAAAGCTTAACCCCAGAAAGTCATGTGGATGGGATCCGGGAGCACCGCCTAAACTGTTGAAGAATGTAGCCGCTGGGATCGCACCTTCCCTAACAAGGCTATTCAATGATTGCATAGTGCAGAGCAGATGGCCACATTTGTGGAAACTGGGGGAGTGGACACCTGCGTTTAAGAAGGGTGATGTTCAGGAAAAACAAAATTATAGACCAATTACGTCACTTTTGACTGTTGATAAGATATTCGAGCAGATCCTTAGTAAACAGGTGAACAGCCAATATGATCCTACTCTGTATAAAAGAATGACGGCCTATAGAAAGAGTCATAGCTGTGAGACCAGCTTACTTCGTCTGGTTGAGGACTGGAAGCATGCTATTGATCGAAAAGAACTCGCATGGGTGCTCTCCACAGACATGAGTAAGGCTTTCGATTCTTTGAGCCACTCACTCACCCTTAAAAAGCTTGAAGCGTATGGATTTTCTCCCAGCTCTCTTAGTCTTATGCGATCGTTTTTTGATAATAGAAGGAACAGAGTAAAGTTGGACAACAGTACTACCAGTGAATGGAAGGAAATGACACGAGGCTGTCCTCAAGGTTCATCTTTTGGACCTCTATTATGGAACCTTTTCCAAAATGACATGTCTTATTGCGTTAGAAACGCTAGCTTGACAATGTACGCCGATGATCACCAGTTGTACACATCAGGAACAGATTCTGACACAACAAAGAATAGCTTGGAGGAAGAGGGTCAGCGAGCCGCATCATGGTATAAGGACAATTACCTCCTAGCAAATTGCGATAAGTTTCAGTCATTACTTATTGATCCTAGGGGGGTAAATAGAAACAACCAGAACCTCGATATACAAATAGATGACCAGATAATTAAGAACACTAATTATATTAAGTTACTGGGAGTAGATATTGATGAAAGAATTAATTTTAGTTATCATATTAGCGAACTATGTAAGAAGGCCAGTAAGAAAGTGGGAGTTCTAATGCGTTTGCGCAATCTGATCCCCTGTTCGGCTAAATTAACTATTTATAAGTCATCAATCCTCCCGTACCTTACTTATTGTCATGTAATATGGAATTTTTGTAAAGCCTCTGATAGCAGAAAGGTAGAGCGCATCCAAGAACGGGCACTGAGAGCTATATATAGAAATAAGTTAGATTCTTATGAGGCGCTCCTTGAGCGAGCGGGGTTGCCGTCGTTACAGAATAGGAGACTACAAGATATTGCCATATACATGTACAAAGTTAAAAATCAATTGGCACCCAGAAGTGTAGCTGATATTTTCAATGTCAAAAACGTACGCTACTCATTAAGAAACAGCGATTTTGACATACCAAGATTTAATACCATCAGCTATGGCAAGCACTCCCTGCGATATTTAGGACCGGTTTTATGGTCAAGGCTGAGTAGTGACATTAAAAGCTCGCCTAGCCTTGATGTATTTAGGGGTACCATTCGCAAACTAGATATTGACAGTTTGTTGAAAAATAATTGTAATTGCTGTGATCTCTGTAGTACTTAATTATGTTAGCTGCTGTTAGATTATTATCTGTCTCTATTATTTATTTAGTTTATAGGAAACATTTTATGTAAGTAATTTAGGTAAATAGTGTCCCCAATTAGCTGTCAATGCTAAAGAATCTAGACACTGAAATAAAGTTTATTATTTATTATTATTATTATTTTGAGTTGTTATATGGTAGAATGGTTAGGGGGCCCCTGGCTGTTGTTAAAGAAAGTTGGTTGGGACAGACCAGTTCCGATAAAAATTTGATCACACATGTAATAGATATTCGAAGGCGAATGGGGCAAATGAAGGAACTTGTTAAGAAGAATGTAGAAAAGGCCCAAGCTAAGCAGCAAAGTTTTTATGATAAGAAATCTAAGGAACGACGGTTTCAGGTGGGTGATAAGGTGCTAGTATTATTACCGACACAAGGAAGTAAGATAGAGGCGAAATGGTTTGGCCCATATCCAATTATACGAGTTATGAATAACGGAAAATCATATGAATTGGACACAGGAAAAGTTAAGAAACAACTTAGGACATATAACATCAATTTACTGTCGCGATGGCAGAGCCGAGAAGAAGTTGCTATGTTTGTTATTCCAAGGGGTGTGAGAGAGGAGTTGTTACCCCATGAAGTTAATTTGCCTGGGGTGAATAATGAGGAATCATGGAGGGAGGTTGCAATATGTAGTCATTTAGATTTGTTGCAACGAACTGAAGTTGAGACTTTGTTAGAGAAATATAGCGATGTGTTTTCAGGGATCCCCAGTCGTACGCACGTTATCTCCCATAAAATTAATACGGGTGAATCTCCGCCAATTCGCTCGAGACCTTACCAAGTGCCACAACGGTTAGAGATGGGTGTTAATGCCGAAATCGATAACATGTTAGAGATGGGAATAATACGACCCTCTACCAGCCCGTGGGCCTCACCAGTCGTGATAGTTCCGAAACCTGATGGTAGTATAAGATTTTGCGTGGACTATCGAAAATTAAATTCCATAACAGAAATGGATGCTTACCCTATACCTCGTATGGATCGAATGCTAGATAAGATAGGCAAGGCAAAATATATTACCACTTTAGATCTCACGAAAGGGTATTGGCAAATTCCCCTCGAGAATTCAACTATACCAAAATCGGCTTTTATTACAGCCAGAGGCTTATTTGAGTTTGTTGTTATGCCATTTGGGATGAAGACAGCTCCAGCTACGTTCAGAGAATGATGAAGGAAATAGTTTTGAAAAGTTTAGAAGATTTTGCAGACTCTTATATAGATGATGTAGAGATTGATACAATTTCATCCTTTCCGCAGCATTTGAGAGAAGTTGAACAAGTGTTGCAACGATTACGGGAAGCTAATTGGCATGCAAAGCCGTCCAAGTGCAAGGTTGCCATGGCCGTAGCTCAGTTTGTTGGTCATAATGTTGGAGATGATGGTATTCGACCGCGAGAAGCTTTAGTTAAAGCAATAGAGAATTTTCCTAGACCGGAAACTAAGAAGCAGGTGAGATCATTTTTAGGGTTAGTTGGTTATTATAGGAAGTTTATTCCAGCATTTTCGGAGAGAGCAATTAGTTTAAACTGATCTTACTAAGGGAAAGAAACCTACCAAAATAGAATGGAATAAAGCCTGTGAGGAAACCTTTAGAGATTTAAAGAGTGCCCTCCAGACAGCACCAGTATTAAGGCCACCTCATTGGGATGAGCCCTTTATTTTGCAAGTAGATGCTTCGGATCGAGGCTTAGGTGCTATTTTAAGTCAAGTCGATAGTAATGGAGAGGAGCATCCCGTCGTTTATGCTAGCAGAAAATTAGTATTGCGAGAAGAAAGATTATCCACCACAGAGAAAGAGTGTTTAGGAGTAGTTTGGGCGGTGGAATTGTTCAGGTATTATTTATACGGTAGAAAGTTTACCCTTCAGACAGATCATAATCCCTTAATTTGGTTACATAAAGCACGAGGAAATAGTAGAAAACTTCTTCGGTGGAGTTTAACCTTACAAGAGTATGACATCATCATGCAACACAAGAGAGGGAGTGAGCATGTGAATGTAGATGCCTTGAGTAGGGTGAGATAATAAAAAAAAAAGAGAGGAAAAAGGGGCTCATATCCTTATAGTTGGTTTGGGTAGGATAGAAATCTCCCTTTCACTCCGTCCACTGTGTCTATAGCTCTTGGTCCGAAAGAGAACATTTAAAAGATTTATTTATTATTAAAAAAAAAAAAAATTATTTTTTTTTTAGCTATTGTTAATGCTAGAATAGGACTATTATATTCCTAACGTAATAATACTAGTCTTAAGGGAGAAGATGTGACGAAGTAGAAAATTAGTAATTTAAATAGTATTTTAATTATACTTAAGTTTAGAAAAAGGCATGTAAATAAGTAAAATTATAATTAGACAATCCCTTAGAGAGTTGTCAGACGTCAAGTTTATGTAAATGACCAACGCCTTAGATAAAAAGGAGAGTCCGAAAGTGTCTTGACGAGAGGGAGGTCATCGTTGTTAGGCGAAAAGAAGATACGAGAGTTCTACTTGCTTGGAAACCGCCAAGCTCGCAGATATCACAGGAAGATATTGACAGTAAAGACACACCAGACCAACGTCGTCATCGTTAATTATCTGAGTTCGTGAGCAAGTGGTGGTAGCAGTTACGTATAAAACGCTGAGCAGAATCTCGTACAGTTTGGAGTTGGCACGTTTGAAGCCAGCAAACGTTAGTCGCTGAAAAGACCTCGCGTTCAGACAACTTATCTCGTGGAAGAAAGCGGAGCAAAGGAAGACTCTAGAGTGAAGAAGAGGCCTAGGCAGAAGCCGAAGAAGACGACTGACAACGGACAAAAACTTTTAGGAATACGTTAAGTATATTATTTAGTTAATTAAATACGACCAGTATATTTAGTAAGTTAGGAATTAAATTGAATAATAAAATCTTTGTAAGTTCATTGCACTGGAGTTGCGTGAGTTAATGCAAGCTGTAGGAAGGAGAAACCCTCAGTTTAGGGGCGGATTAAACGAACTACCCGAAGGTAGCGTGACTTCGCTACAATACTGGCGTAGCAAAACATTGAAATGGTGACCATACTAGTGTAGCAAAACATTGAAATGGTGGCCATACTGGTGTGCCATAACAATGCAATAGTGGCCATACTCGTGTACCAAAACATTGAAATGGTGGCCATACTGCAGGTGTAACAAAACATTGAAATGGTGGCCGTAATGGTGTACCCAAACAATTATACACACTTGATGAAAGTAATGTATAAAGTGTTTAATTACAATAATAAACAATACAAGCAAAAATAAAGGAAACCACATACAGCATTCACAGACAAGTCAGTTCAGTTACATGTCAACCTCGATGAAGATGTAAAACACAGCATGTTTACCTTTCACTTCCAAGTTGGCTTTATCGACTTTCTTTGTTCTTTGATTTACAGCACTTGAGCAACATTTTCAGGACAATCTAATTAATATTAACACATGTAAGATCATGTAAATTGATCGAGAACACATTGATCGAGAATTTTCGTATAAAGTTTGATCGAGTACAGCACATTTTCAGCGTACGGTTATCGAGATCGCCGGTCTACTATAGTCTATTGTAAGCATTGTGAGCGTGTTTATCATTAAAACACAAATTCACTTCGAACAAACGTCTCGTTTGGCTAACTACTATTTTAGTATATATAATGCTGTATAATTTTCTCAATAAAGTTTAGAAAACACCAATTCGACAAAATGTTTCGTAAAAATGATAAAATGTGCTATCAAAAATATGTTTTAAAAGTTTCAAAATTTTGCTCAAATGTGCTGTCAGATCGCGGGAAATGCCATTTTAGGCCGGTTTTCCACTAGACAGAATTTTCCGCGCGGAGCGGAATTTTTCATTTGTTCCGAGTGTGAGCCACCATCTGGGGTGGAAAACAGGCTTTAAAGGCCCCAATTACAAAAATTTTCCGGGGGAGCATGCCCCGGACCTCCCTACAACTGTGGACCACAACTTTCACTGACGTTTTCAAAATCCTAAATGCGCCCCTGATTATATTCTGAAGAATATATATGAGCTTCAATCTACTCTACTCAATCCACTTCGCCTTCTGTGAATAATTGTCACAGAGTTGTTTAAACGTTCCCATAATTCTGTGTTAAACGTGAAATGGCAGTTTTCTTATCCGTGAAATGAGAAATGACTTTTTTATTTCCCGTGAAACCTGATCCGTACCCCCCTTACTATATCCTTCATATAACCGAAGATGTTTAAATTAATCAGGATGACAGAAAGCTGCCAAAAAAACGTTATTTACCATAAGTTTATTACGATTTTATATTTATATATGTTACGGTAACATGTTACGTTCTTGTGTGCTTTCATATATCAAACGGCCACAAAAAGTATAAAGTATAAATCGCCGCGATTGAAGAACCAGGCGAAAATCTAATTCTAATACGGGAATTCTATTGTCCAGCAAATTGCTTTAAACACAAAACCATAATGCACCAATACAGATAGTTACACTTTCGTGTTTAACTTACATTTGGGGTAGCGGATAGTGTCACATTATCCGCTGGGGGACACTATGTGCTGTGACACCGGTATCTGTGCCATTTTACGTTATTCATGATTTCCTTCGCACTTTGATAAATGCACATGGCCTGGCCAATCAGAGCGTGCTTAGAGGACACCTACCGTATCTATTCCAATGGATGCCCACTATCATATAAACGCCCGTCTCCAATAGACGCCCCCTCTACCAATAAATATACTTAATAAACGCACCCCTCCAACCCCCTCTACCAATAAAAAATATTTAATAAACGCCTCCCTCCAATAAACGCAGGGGCGGATACAAGGGGGGGTGACTGGGTGACTAGTCACCCCCCTTCCCTGCCCCAACCAATACAGGATTATACAGCGATACACTGGCAGCTGTTTATACAAATCACAACAGTTACTCGTGTGTAAAACGTGCATAAATTATATTGTATAACAATGCTTATTGATACAGGCCGTAGCTATGGCCTCTCCTTTGCAATAAAATTGGACATCATGATACGCTAATATCTTGTAAATTTGAAACCCCAATTTTAAAACAGTAAGAATCACGATTATATAGACGTATTGTATACAATCGAAATCTGAAATCTGAATATACATAGTAATTTTGGAACATAAACGTATAAAACATATCTCCATGAGTCCACGACAATGACGACATATGGTATATTCATATATTTGGGTATTTTGTTTGGTAATTTATATCCTTCAAAACTCTTTCAAATCCCCCTCAAAATGCAGGAAATGCTATTTCAGAGACTCTAAAATTCCAAATTTTTCCGGGGGAGCATGCCCCCTGACCCCCCTGGAAGTTTGTCGCATCTTCGGCGCCACCCTGCCCCCACGTAGTAAGTATTGCCTGTTTTGCCACCCCCCGCGCCCTTGTTAAATATTCTGAAAGAAACAACTGAGCACCATATAATCACCCCCTACCAAAAATCCTGTATCCGCCACTGAAACGCCCCTCTCCAATAAACCAATAAACGCCCCCCCCCCCCCCCTAATAAATGCTACTTCCAAATATACCTGGCTACACAAAACGTAAAACAAAAATACAATGCCAGCGCTTTATTTTTTAACAATAAGAAGAGCGAACATTTTTTGTTTCTAATTGCCTATTCGGACTTTAATTTAATTGTTCTATGTTTTTGTTCACGTTTGTGCACATTCATGCACCGCTTACCGAACACAGTGTATTTTTTGTACCGAATAAAGCAATCAGCCAATAGCAGCATTGTGGTATATAACTAAGGGTCTACAGATCCACCCGCAAAGAAGTCGGAAATATCCTGCGCAATTAACATATTACAGACTTGGACTTCGCTAGATAACCTACAACTCTTGTGTCTGAACAACTTGTCAGTTGAATACAGAATCACTCTATACTACATTCCCTATAAACAGCAGCTGCATTAGTAGGCTTGCATTGCAATGAATCTAAGACTGAATACATTACATCCAGCTCACAACTATCTTCAATAAAAGCAATCTCAGGAAAAAGCATTAAACAACTTGACGATTTCAAGTATTTGGGATCGTTCATTATGGACCCCCAAAAAGAGTTCAACACGCAAAGCACCCGCCTGTTGCTTGCAACAAACTCGAGAGAATTATGGCACTCGCATTTACACAATTCTCTAAAATATACAATCGAGCCAATCCTCCTGTATGGTGCTGAAACATGGACACTGACAATGCATGCGTCAACAGCAAAGATTGTACGGGGCCTACGGTACTGACCAACCTGCTATATACACATGCAGATTAAGTGCAAGACATCCGACATTGGTCCAAACACGCTACTCTGAAAGAAATTTTTGGTAATCTTAAGCCCAAATCTCAAACACTTAAACAAAGAAGGGTACAGTTTGAGGGACATTGCTACAGAGCTGAAAGTGATATGAAATAATATCATTGCTTCTTTTCTGGAATCCTAAAGCTCCAATAAGATCCAGAAAACTAACCTATCCTGATGTCATCTCTCGGGACTCAGGGATTGGAAAAGGGGATTTCTCTGTGACAATGGCTGACCGGGAAGTGTGTAGAGATGTTGTACGATACGTCTCGGTTATGAAGGCCGAACTGATGATGATGTATATATATATATATATATATATATGATGAACGTGAAAAGATTTGTGCACCTTCACATAAATTGCAGCTAAATTTACACGATGCGATTTTTCTTGCAACTTGCAACCAAAACACCCCGTAGCAACTTGCGATTTTGTTCGATGGGTTCTACTTTTTGCTGCAACTTTCAACAAAGTTCGCAAGTTGCTGAACGTGTAACACCCTTCCTGCATGCAACTTGCGAGTTTTTTTCCATGGGTATGGATTTGTTGCAAGTTGCAAGAAAAATCGCATCGTGTAACAGCACTTTTACCCACTTTGATGAATTCATGACTACGTTTGCAGACAATTTAATTCTAGGGGCTATGGTTAGAAGTACTGATAACGCAAGGGTAATATGAGTGACATGAGCATTGAACAAAGTCAATAGACGTTTCCGCATGAAGTGAATGGATCATGTAATCGTTCTTTTTGACAAATCTGATTGGCTAATGTCCAATGTTTGTCCGAAGTTTTGGATGTCCGACGTTTTGCGAGAACCAATCAAATCTCTCAACGCGTTATCCATGCACTTCGTGCGGAAAGGTCTATTGACTAGTTGTCCAGCTGTTCTCAATATTCCAGTAATAAAAAATCCGAATCAGTCCTTCAGTTAATAGTCCATTATATGAACAGCAAGGAATTTTGTCTGCGCGCATGCGCTCGTGGAGATTGCGAAAAACATAAACAAAGATGGTAAATTTTTCCCCCCACAACCCTTATTCAGAGTTATTTCCCCCAGAAAAAGGTGTGTAGTTTGTAAAACGGCTTGTGAAAGGAAACAGTCAGAAGCAGCCTCCCACAACGTGAAGAAATAGAAAGATATTTTAGTGAATCGTACGACATTAATTTAAATTGGTGGAAAACCACTTGGAATGAGTACGTTGTGGTCAATATGGTAATGCCGACAATGCCGTGGCTTCAAATGCACGCAGTTTAATTGAGCTGAAAGCCCCATTCTACAATTTTTAAAGCAAAAAAGTGTACGTAGTTAAAATTTAAGAAAATCAACTAAAGATTGACAATTGGTAAAAATCGTTTTGGAGATAAAGGGCAGATTTTGCAGAAATTGTCAATATTTGCATGTCGTCGCTGCAATGAAATGAGTAGCGTAGGCATGTCAAACTTTATTGTAAGATTTGAGTGAGACAAAAAAACTGATTATATATTTCTATGTACGAACCATTGTGTACGAGCGGAATTATACATAAATTTAGCACAATACATTGTGGCAGTTAAGAGGACTTGCTCGACATGATAAGACAGAATCTGAGCAGCCTCGTACCCAGGCGCTTTTTGTTTACTACGCCGCCGCGTGTGGTGCGCGCGTGGAACCGAGTACGTTTTAATTTTAAAGCTAAAGACAGCACAAACTATAAATAAACAAGTCGTCGGATGAAAGGAATAAATACATGATTTACCCCTCAGATATCAAAAGCAGTAATGGAATAAAATCAAACCAGCATTTAAAGTTTGGAGAAGAAGGCAAATTTGTACAGAATTTCATCCTCTATAATCTGGCCATGCCATGCACCTTAGCCATTAATTGCATGCTGACATGAAATGTTAAATGGCGATTTAAAAAATTTCCGTGACAAAAATTAAAAAGTTTAACGCTCTTCACTATACAATGCATCAAATGAGTATATCACGCACGCGAGAGTATGAAGCAATGGCAAGATTTGTTGGAAAATGACGTGTAAGTTAATCACCCACTGCACAAACGTAAACGAAGCCAGCGCGCATTCTCGAGGCAGTAATGATTTTCTTGTTGTTGTTTTTTTGTTGAAAATGTAAACGACCTTCAATACATGAGCAGCAGTGTTTTGATCTGGGTTTCCGAGCGTTTTAGACGCAATAAAACAGGTACTGCGAGCTTTTTGAACAGCTTGCAAAAATGATTCCTGATTTTTAAGGCTTAGACAACGTTGATTTTCTAAATAACTACTACGTCAATGAACTAATAAAACGGGTTGTTCTTGAAGCCAGTTTTAAATATCACTTTAATCACTTCGTTTTATTAAACAACTCTGTCTGGAGAAATCCGGATATGATTGCGCTGTTATTGCGCGGCGTAGTACAGTAAAATGACGAGCTACTTTACGTTTATGACTCTTACATATATTTAAAAATTTACTAGATTAAAGAATGTAACTGAGATGCGAGAGTTCCTTAACAACTAACTAAATTTTCGGATGGATAATATATGAATTATTTTGTATAAATTCGTATTACTATATTACTGCTATTTAGCAAAAAAAAATACCTCATCTATGAGTGTTTGATATCTTGTTTATTAACCGTGGTTTCATCGAGTAGAGTCTGCGCGCATACTAATTCATTATGAATATCGACTATTTAATTCTTAACTGCGAAAGTCGACTAAGATACTGTAAGATGACTCGATTTTGGTCGTCCACAAAGAGACGAAGCGGTGCGAAAATCTGCGGTGCGGAAATTTGAAATTTGGTGTTAAAATCCTACTTTAGCACCTACTTTAACTGCGCCTAGCCAGGATATTAAATCATGAAGTTAATTTAGTTAAAAGTCTTCACGCGATATTAAACATTGTTAAAGTGCATGGAACGTACTTCCAAAGAGGTATTCTAAAATATCTACGCCCGCGTTTTCCCTTTTAAATGACTACCCGCATTTTCCATTTTACCCGCAAATATCTACCCGCAACTGGTTACCCGCTACTTAGGTCTTCTGACGTCTTGTGCATGTAAATAGCTAGTGTTAGGTTTTCTCTCGTGTAATTAGCTAGTGATAGGTTTTCTTTTCTATTGTTGCCGATGATGTCACCGAACTTTTGACTTGTATATATAGACCTGGCATGTTTTTGTATTTTCACTTGTCTGATGATGACTTTAAAATAAAGTCGAAATATTACAATTTTCACTATAGTTCCACTTGTTTGACTCATATCTTGAGTTAAGATGGCATGTATTCTTCAGAAGATATATTTTATTCTATACCATTAGCCATTTCTGTAATTTTAAGCAATACACGTAAATATTCTTCTAGTAACTTTTTAGGTTCTTACCTCTCGTTCTGACTCAGTGCTCTAGCAGCACGACCTGCTCGAGAGGAAAATATTTTCCCTGTACAACATTCTTGTTCTGGCGCCATTTCGTCTATAATCACTATTTGGAAGCCCATATTTTAGACCAACGGGCAGCAACTTTTTCCCAGTAGTCAACTTTCTGTCTTGTCACCAGAACATTCAATCATGGATCTCACCATTTTGTTAACATCATGTAAGTGCTTTACTTTGGAAAACACCTTGCCATAAGAAAAAAGTGATTTTAATATAGGTTCGTACGAAATCCTTCAAATTTAAATTCACATATAATCAGATATTAATAATAACTGAGAACAATCTACCAATTTCTAGGGGGGTCCGGGGGTATGGTCCCCTGGAAAATTTTTGAGATTTGAGTCTCTGAAATGGCATTTCCCGCGATCTGACATCATATTTGAGCAAAATTCTGAACATTTTAAAACATATTTTTAAGACACGTTCTCTCATTTTTACAGAAGATTTTGTCTAAAACTACAGTATTACATATATTTACAAAGACAACGACAGTCACTTGCAACTCACTTGGCACTTTTCACCAAAATGTTCAGAAGTTCGTTAAAAATTATATTTTGGATTTTATCGGGAAGGAGGGGGGGGGGGGGGCAGTTGCCCTTGCTAACTGACCCTGCTGCCCCCCGCTATCTAAGGCCCTGCTGACAGGTTGTATTCACTATATAAAACGCTCAGGCAGAGTAATAGGAAACATCCGTGACAATAGTATCATATAATTTATGACGTAAATGATTGCTTGGAGGCGTGTAGGCATTCGTTGGCAACTTGATTGCTTCAATCACTTATTCACTTGGTTGGTTTAGTATACTGAACAGGGAAAGAGGTGGAAAATAGCATGGCGGATTCCAAAACACTTGAAACACAAATGAAAAGTAAGTAAATAACAGGTACTATTACAAACGTTGTTTATACATATATAATCATTTTAACACACAAACGAATTTTCTTTCAATCACAGGTGATCAGGAGCATCAAGAGAGTAGAGGTAAATTGTTCCGCTAAACACTTTTCGTAAATCATTTGACTAATAATCATTTTCATTCATATGTAAGTTATAACAATGAACTGTAGACGATAACGCTAAAACGCTCGTACTTGGTCCTTTTTTATTTGCAGAGCAAAATACGGAAAGTGGAGCATTGGGTGGTATGGATAATCTCTGGTGTATTCTTTCTTGAAATATGACGAGTGCATGCGCATGATCTCATAAGTCAAGGTCTCTAAGGCATAATGTTAATTAAAAACAATATTGACTTTTACGAAGAACTTTCATTTATTTCTAGACGTACTCAAAACAATGATGGAGAAAATGGAAGGTATACGTATTTACCAAAACAGAGGGCGTTGTTAGACTTGTTAATATTCCGGCATGCATCAAAAGCAAAAAACCGCCTTAATTAAGTAACTTAACATCAAAAGGAAAAGGAAGCAAAAGTTGAGATGTGTCACTGTGTGTCTGAATAGTGTTAATGACCTTGTGAAATCAATCATATAAACATAACTAAAACCGATCGTTGAATTCTTGTTTACTTATTGTAGAAATTACGACGTTTAACCGCGAGTTAATGAGAAGACTCGAAGAGAAAAACGCCGCGGAAGAGAAAAAAGCGGCAACTCCTGGGGCACAGTTGCCAGAAAAAACGGAAGGTGAGATAATTACCATATTACTTTATCCCGTGTGTTGCGAAATTTGTTAGGAAGTCCGGAGAGTTTAGAGCTTGGGAACTTCCACGACCTTAAAGTCGGATGCCGCCAGGAAATGGGTGAAGTGATTGATTTAATCCGCCGCGTAGACCAAAGAAAACTTTCTGTTTTATCTTCTAAAACGATCGCCAATTTTACTTAATATCCTGATTGTCAGTATGGCACTGCAAAATGCCGTAAAATATAAATCCGTAATTCATCTAGAACGACTTAACTGTGCCGCATGTGTGTGAACAATCGCAACAATCGAAACTGCGAGTTTCATTTACCGCAACCAATAACTCGCATTCTCCAATTTTCATCAACGACAACTGAATAACCCGTAGCAGGTAAAGATATACGTTGTTTTTAGAACAGAACCGTTCTGTTCTATAAACAACGTATATCTTTAACCACAACCGAACTAATTATCCATTACATCTATTTGCTAAGATATAAAAACGGGTAACAAAAATGGTTTTGTATAGATCAGAATTATGGCTCATGTTATGCCGACGGGGTTTTTTTCAGTCTTACTCGTGCATTGTCTTTATCTCGACAACTCTCTCTTGTATTAGATTTTCAGTAAAAAAACAAGATAATATTTTTTTGTCAATTTGGCATGAGCCGAGTGCATGACTTGGTGACAGATTGGAGCCAGTTCTAGGTCGAAAGAATTTGTAGCCGATGTCAAATTTGCGCAAAATACTTTAGAACATTACATTCATAACTATACAGCTAGAAACGAATTAGAATTAGATACATAATTTAATGCCTATAGTATCACTATTTGTAACTTTAGTTTAAAATCAATTTACAGTTGATTTCATATTAGTGTTGCGCAGTTTGTTTGAAAGTTCCGACTATATAAACGTTGACAGTTATCTAATCAAACGAGCTTTGATTCACAGCTCGTAATTTATAATTTGATTTGATAATTTGGTTTGTTTACGTCATTATTTTTAAACAATTTCTTTTTGAGCGTCTCTAATAATTCGCTGGCGTTCTAATTGTAAAAACATTAATATTTAATTAAGATTTTAATCTTTGTTCTTAGTTAAATTGTTCTTCTGTTAATTCCTTATAAAAGAATCGCTTATACGTATAAAAGTCTAACTTCTACATATATATTCGTATATGTTTGACATATATATTCATATATGTATGCTATATACTATTTGGTTAAAAATTAATTTTTAATTCTTACAACCAAAATGAGGTTTGCATGGGATTGCACAAACATTCATTAGCGTACCAAAACCGATCCTAACTACTTTTTCTTACAGTGAGTGCATCAAATTCCGTCTATCTTTTTGTTGCAGATAGATCGTGTCACAACTGTCATAGGCAGGGGCACATAAGAAAAAATTGCCCGGACAAACCAAGGCGAGGTAGACGAGGCGGAAGAGGTAGAAGAAAAGGAGCAGGAGGAAAAAGAGACAGAACTGCGATTTTGCATTTGTAGTACTTAATAATTTTTCTTGTTATATTTCAGGGGGGGGGGCTTAATAGCATGGCTGCATTCACGCCCAGTTATTAATAAGACCGACTGATGTTTTATAGATACGTGATAAATAATCTGGTATTTCATAGTTATGAAAGAATTAGGTCATTTACGAGCAAAATAGAAACACAAACAAACGTACGAAATTGATTACAATTTTTATTAATGTTATATAAATATACTCATTATTAAAAGCTGAATAAAAGATACCTACGCAGCCCCCGAACGGATTAAAATATCACCACAGTGGCACAGTCATCAAGTTATATAGGGCTTACGGTAACAGTATGATGAAAAAAGTCCAATATATAATTTCGCTGACAGTTCTTTCTATTTTTAATACATCTAAATTCTAAAACATAAATCGGCTTGATTAAAACAGTCTGGAAATGCAGTGTAATCTTTACTAAAATAGAAAGCAACATCTTTAACTTTAATTGCAATCGAAAATGCTGTGTAATTATAACTATCTCCGGCAGAGGCTTCTGTTCGCAGGCGCGCGGGCAATCGTAAAGCGCGCGGAGAACACCTCTTCCCATCATTCCTCGCGCGTCTTCTCCCCCTCCGAGCCTGTGGCACAGAATATTAATACAACCAGAAGTCCAACTCGCGTCGGAACCTTTGAAGTTTATATCCTCGCGCATGTCGCCTCACGCATCTTGATTCCTCACCATCCTACGCCATCTCAAGCAATGCTGGCAAGTTCCCCCAGCAGTTTGGACCTTCAAAAGACGGTCGAACTGCCGGGGGAACTTGCCATCATTGCGTAGGACATTGCGTAGGATGAACACGAAAGAAGTTGGGTAGAGGCATGAGGCGTCAACCGAGTGCCTTTACACTTCTTTCGTATTCAAATCAAGTCAAATGTACCTTTATAAGAGTACATATGCACAGGAGCGGTATGTTTTATTTGTTTTATAAAATATGAAGAAAAAACAACAAACTAATAGTCGGATAGATTTGAAAGTTCGCTAGCTTTTCCCGCAGGTGACGCCACTCCACGCCATTTTGCGCCATTCATGATCTTCATACTCTTATAAATGCATGGGGCACAGCCAATTAGAACGTGCGTAGAGGACACCTTATTTTATAATAAAGCTTAAATGTACTCGACTATTTCAATGTTTTGGTACACCAGTATGGCCACCATTTCAATGTTTTGGCACACCAGTATGGCTGCCAAATCAATGTTTTGGTACACCAGTATACCCACCATTTCATTGTTTTGGTACACCAGTATGGCCACTATATTCTCATTGTTTTCGTACACTAGTATAGAATCTTCTGACATCATATTTCCTAAAAGCCTTTGTGAGCCTGAAGCGTGCTGATTTTCATGCATGAGTCACGAGTTTTTCCTTCTCCTGACGCCTTTGGTTGTGTTGTTCGAAGTGAATTTGGAAGTGTTCAAAGACATAGTTGTTGGTCAGTTATGTGGTTGACAACTGTTTTAGTGATAAACACGCTCGCAATGATTTCAGTAAGTTTTAATAACTTCTATCATTTTGAAGACCTTCCATCAGTTCCATGGATGACATAGGTTATAAGCATCATTTTGTAATTGTCAATCAATAAAAATATGGCACTGTCATTGACCTCTATTAGTCATGAGGCATAATTGCATGGGGGCATGCAAGGAAGCCAGGCGGTGAAGTGGTGACTGTCTCGCATGCCCCAGTGATACCTCACAAACGTCAAAAAGCCTCTGGTACCCATGGTACCCCCACCCTTGAAGTTTTCTGGAATTCCCAACTATTTGTTCAAAATTATTTTCGATGTGTAGTCTCGTACTCAGGCAGATGTGTATTGAGAATAAGCCATTTCCACGATGACGTTCGATGGTGTTGGGTGACTACAACTATACCAGAATGCTTTGTTAGTATCCTCTGTTTACCACTGGATGACTGGCAAAGCATTCTGGTAGTTGTAGTCACCCAATGCCATCCTATGTCATCGCGCAAATGGTCTATTTTGTTTGTGTTTCGGACATTGTATTTTGTCTATGACCACTGTGTTAGAATTTTAGTGTATATCCTGTGATTGCCTCGAAAACACTTAGTTCCATTTATCTTTGGCACCTTCATGCACTCAACCGTCTATTGCAATTTTCCCAATTAATCAGTAGCCCGCGTGAACGCCTCAGCAGGCATCTTGTTAACCGCAAAACAATTTCTCAACGCGCAAATAATAAATACAGGTCAAAAATACCCCGTCAGTCGGTATTAATGACGCCGCGCCGCAGTTTGTTTAAAGCTTTCCTGCGTCGTTCATAGGTGTATCCCACTCTGGAAATTTATACCAGATTAAAGAGCATGAACTTCTGTACAACATATGTAAATTTCAAAAAATCCTATAGAATAGCGCCTGAGAAAATTGCACTTTTTCTGAGGTAATCTGGAGTATTCAACACAACCGGAACCCCATCAGTCGTATTAATGTCGCCGCGCCCGCCGCAATTTGGTTAAAGCCTTCCTGCGTCGTTCATGGGTCTATCCCACTCTGGAAACTTATACCAGATTGAAGAGCATGAAATTTTGTACAACATATGTTAATTTGAAGAAATCCTGTAGAATAGCGCCTGAGAAAATTGTGTTTTGCAAGGCCGAATCGAAGGTCGAATGAGCCTGAATCGAAGGTTGCATGAATGTGGTAGTCAGCACTATAAACTAGTAAACATGCAAGTCGTCGGATGAAAGGAATAAATGCATAATTTAACCACTTTCCCCAATTTTTCCGTTACGAAATACCTCTCAGATATCAAAAGCAGTAATGGAATAAAATCAAACCAGCATTTAAAGGTGGTCTACAGTCCGTTCTGCGCATGTGCCAAGTGTGTTGCTCCAAAACAAGACATTCGTAGATAATTACATGAAGTACTTAGCTCATGTAAACCGTTGGAACAGAAAACCAAGCGATTCGCGATAATATCTCTTCAGATTTCTTCTATTTCTTTTGAAAATGATTTGTTTCGGGTATAAGTAATGAAGAGGAAGCAAGAAAAGCTTACAATCTTGAATAAGGTATCAATCTTTTTTTTGTAAATAAAGATGTAAACATTAGTTCCCTACATGCGCAGAACGGGCTGTAGACCCCCTTTAAAGTTTGGAGAAGAAGGCAAGAACGTCAGTGTCTCCACTAATTGGACAACAAATTTAAAACTCTGATTGACCAACAGATTGTTAGTAAATCTTGAAGATATCTTGGTCGTCATACCTTCTCCACATTTTCAAAATTCCGCCACAGACGTACAAAACACGATGAGCCCGCGATATTTTTTAACAGCGCAGACAAAATTCCCTGCTGTTGAGCAGTGCTGTTGTTGCTGTTGTAATATATGATTCCTGAAAACAAAAGTTCCAAGTGAAGTTCACAGAAAAACAAGCAATGACTGATTGAGTTTTTTGGCACATTATATAAAGTAGGTATAAGATAGACTTTATTAACGTATATTTATCTACGAACTGGTGTGGTTGTTGAATTCCAGTTGTTTATTGTTAATAAAGCTGTCAGTTGTGGTTGTCATGTACGCAACGAAATATATATTTTATTTTATATCATGTCTATTGGCTACCAACTATTAAAACTACATATACATGTAGACTTATTACTGAATAAAGTAACAATTTATATTTACGCTGTTTAAC
Organism: Corallium rubrum; assembly: GCA_964035015.1. NCBI lineage: Eukaryota > Metazoa > Cnidaria > Anthozoa > Scleralcyonacea > Coralliidae > Corallium > Corallium rubrum. Next base: position 43,593,750 of record OZ035997.1, read on the forward strand.
TCATTCCTGTCCGGGGGCTTCCCCCAGAGGTGAATAAAATCGTCTGGCGTTAGCCAGAATAAAATACTAAAGACCAATTCGGACAAGAAAGAGTTAAAGAGATAGTTTATAACTCATTCCTGTCCGGGGGCTTCCCCCAGAGGTGAATAAAATCGTCTGGCGTTAGCCAGAATAAAATACTAAAGACCAATTCGGACAAGAAAGAGTTAATATAGGCCACTGATCTAATAATACAAGCATATACCAGTGTATGTAATGAATAGCCTCGAATTCATTCTTTAAATTGACTTCTATTAAAAAAGAAACTTAGAGCTGTTTGCATCAATCCAGATTTAGTTTCAATCCAGATTGAACTCATCTGTTCAAATCCCTTTATCTGTTTACATGAATCTGGATTTAGCTCCTTCTGCATTGAGTTCAATCCAGTTGTCAGTCATTCCAGATTGAAATCTCATTCTGGATTGAAATTTCTTTTCGGAATCATGTATTACCAAAACCAATGATGCATGGCATGGCTGAAAAAACCCATCATGATTTCTGCCCAAAACACATGACAAATCTATCTGCATTCCTAAATGTTTTTGGCTGGAGAATACAAAAGTGGCAAATGGACCAATCACATTTTAGTGATCTCATGGTGTCAATTTCAAAGGCTAAGGAATGCAGACAGATTTTTTAATGTTTTGGCAGAAATCATGACATGTTTATTTTGATCCATGCCACAGATTCTCATACAGTATCACTTTGGAATGATGAAAAATGTGACTGGGAGGACTAGAATGAACGCATGCATGTTTTCTAACACTTATAGATTTCAGATTTCCCATGGATTCCAATCCTGGAAGCCAATTCCCATGTAAACATGGATTGACTTTGCATTTCAATCCGGATTCATGTAAATAGCCCTTTAGAACAATGAACAAAACTGAATGGAATTCAAAAGAATGGGATTGAATGTGTAATGCAATGTTGGGTGTATTTGTTTACTAGTGAGGCAAAGGTGCAGACAGTTGAAAGTGATTGAGAAACTTGTAAGGGGGTTCCAGGCTTCCAGCCTGGAAGCAGGGGCGTAGGAAGCTTGATAAAGTTAGGGGGGCTGAGTCCCACGAGGCGCCACCATGGTTGGCGCCGAGCGTTAAAATTTTGAAAATTTGGAGTCTCTAGATCATCAGAAATGGCATTTTCAGAGTCTCCTCTACCTCTTTCGTTAGGCCCTTTCATTAATTCTTTCATTATAATTTGTGAGTCTCTTGCTATTCGTGAGTCAGGGTGGATTATTATTATTATTAATTGGCCGATCAGCGCAATCGAAGTCGCACTTATAATGCAATTTTTTTAAATTCAATTATTTTTGGGGGGGCTGAAAGCTATTCCAGCCCCCCTTTATAAAATATTGGGGGGCTGCGGCCCCCCCAGCCCCCCCTGCTTCCTACGCCCCTGAGCCTCCAGGGGCATTTTAAACTGTATCTAGTAAATGCTATACTGTTATTATACAGTATGTTTCTCTCAATAAAAAAAGTCACTTCACTAATAATGTATTGTTAAGGAAAGGGGATTGTATCCACCTTGTGTAAATAATGACATTCTGTAATTTTATAGTCTATCTTATCGTTGTATTATACACTTACAGGTATGTTGAAACAGAAAGTCATTTTCATTTTATAAATACTGTTTAAATTAAAAACCCTGACTCATTTTTATTACATTCTATCTGATACTATATATACAGTACCTCAATACTATATACCTCTGTTTTACAACCATCTTGTGCAGTGTGAATTCACCGTGATTGTACACAGATTCACTTCGGTGTGTCAATAAAGCTATTAAAATAAAGCAGAGTTCAAAAAAGGCAGCCCACAACTCTGTCAAAGATTGTGCTATAAACCTGTGCGTCAGCACATGACCTCCAAAATTAATGAATTGAGAACGTTTTGTTCTGAATTTTCGTCCACGTTTTGTTCCCAAACTTAAAATTAGTGTCTAGGCTTACCGGGTTTGAAGAAGATTAAAAACGACTAATGGTATAGTAGTACTTTACTGTAGCTGATGATAAAACTGCTTATTATTTCCTCTTTCTATTAAACATGTTTTCAGTCTCTGGCAGCGTTCTTCCTAGAGTCCAGTCCTTTTTGTTTGACTCACCCAACCGCACACACACACGCTGGAACACGCGGAAACCGAACTGCGCGTGCAATTTGTCGCACCCGTGTCTGTAAGATTTTAAAATGTAATATATGGTCTGACAATAACGTAAATGCAGCAAGGTAACGTAACGTTTCACAACGTATTGTAAGGTAAAATAATGTAACGTAAGCCGGTCTCATAACCTAAGTCCTAACGTAAGATCATGCAGAACGTATAGCGTATAGTCTTATGAGTTATATAAGGTACATATTGTAAGGTACATGTAAAGCCTCACAACGTAGCGTATATATATATATATATATATATATATATATATATATATATATATATATATATATATATAGTCTCACAAAGTAGCAGATAAGAGATAACAATGTAATACAAAGTTTCACAATGGTCTAACACGTAGCGTAAGGTCTTACAATATAATGTAAAGTCTCACAACGTAACGTAAGATCTTACAACGTATATGTATTAAGGTTTCACAAACGTAACGTTTTACAATATAGAGTAACGTCTTGCAGTGCACGAACATCTTGCAACACTTGCATCTTACAACATGTTAAAGCAAAAGATTTAGCTTTGCAAGTGTAAACCAGAAAATATGCCCTACATATTGCCCAGTGATAACGGATCAGTTTGGGCACCGTGCGATTTGGTCGTGTGAATTGTCGAACATGCACGTGCACTTTTGCTCACGAAAAGTTATTTTTAGTAATTTGATGATTGGGTGGCAATACGTGCAACAACGCTATTCAACTTGCAACGCAACAGTGTTTCAGCAATTTGTTGCTCGTATTACTTCACCTTTAAGCAAATTCACTGACCAACTAAGATGGATTCTTATATATAGGAGCAATACAATCTTATCAACATACGATTCATTTTTAATAAATTGATGTCAACTTGTTTATAAAATTCTAAAACATTGTATTGAAAGAACGTGGTTGAAAGCCTAAAGACACATTTTGATTTGGGTGGAATTTGTAGAAAGATTCGGGTAAAATTCACCGCATGCAGCAAAACATGTAGAAAACGATCTTGCAATATGATTCGAGATCACTCTCAAAATGCAGGAAATGCGTTTTCAGAGACTCTATTTTTCAAAATTTTCCGGGGAAGATGCCCCTGGACCCCCCTAGATTGTAGATGTCCCATCTGAGCTACAGTCAGATTTTATGCTAGATCCACCCCTGGGTTGAGTGCCTGCGGCCCTGTCACAGAGTTGCCTGCGAAGGCAATTTCCAGTGTAATTTCTGCTAATTTTATATTTCGTCATGCTACCATAGATAATGAAAGGGGAGCTGGATAGGAAACTTAAACGATGTTACAAAACCGGAAACGATGTTTGCACAACATGCTATGGTAATTATACGCTTATATAAGCGACTAATGCACCTACATGTAATGGCTAAAATCAGACACTACTGAACTTAAGTGACATTACACTATTGTTTCATTTCAGCAATAGCTCATCGTGGCCATGTGGGACCACCTGTTATGTGCATTAGCTGCTTATAAGTGTGTAATTACCACAGCAAGTTGTGCAAACATCGTTTCCGGTTTCAAAACATTGTTTAAAGTTTCCTATCCAGTTCCCCACCCATTATCTACAGCTGTATGACGCCACAAGTTCCCCAGAGGCTTGATATGACAAGCAACTAGTAAACTCATTCTCAGGGCCTTACGGCTTTTACACGGTGATCGAGAATCATAATTAAGATTATGTCAGCCTCATACACTGAATGTGCATGACACATTTCACAAACCATGCATATCTGCACTGCATAGCACTTCTTGTGAAACTTGTCTCGCTTGCTTTGGTGTACGAAACATTGCAGTTTCATGAAAAATTGCACGTGTAACACGCAGCACCTTTAAACCTGTAGACCCATGTACGCAGTGCATATCTATGTTTAACACTTAATTGGCTTTAGGACTTGACTCAATTTTGAAATACTGTTAAAGTGCCTATGAAACGAAAATTAAGTTTGTCTTATTTGAAAGAACACTTAAAATGATAGAGCAGGGACGTGGCCAGATTTTGAAAGGAGGGGGAGCCGAAATCAAAAAAAAATATATAAGGGGGTCCGGGGCATGCTCCCCTTTTGAAATCGAGAGTCGCTGAAATGCCATTTCCTGGCTTTTGGAGGAAGATTTTACAGACTCTAAAGGTTAAAAAACGTCGTCATATAAAATACTAAAAACACGCAAACGTCACATAGATACTCAAAATGCATACACTCAGCAGATTGAATACACTGTTTACAGTTTATTTCCTGACACAATTCATATTGCATCAGTTTTAGTTACATGTCTGTCGTTTTATATCAAAAGAGGGGGAGCCCCGGCTCCCTAGGTACGTCCCTGTGATAGAGTAACATATTTTGCAGTTTTTCGTTTCCTTGTGTCGTCTTGAGATATTTTAGTTTGTTTAATGTGCAAATTAAATATTTTGACATCACACGTGCATAACGAGTTCTCGAAAGAGTTATATATCTTTGCTATTATCAAATATAATAATCACTTGAAGATCCACATGTTTAATACTTCATTCAAACTAATTTGGTTTGATAATAGAAAAGATATCTAACCTTCTCCGATAGCTCATTACGCGTCTACGACATCAAAATATTTAATTTGCATATCAAACAAACTAAAATATCTCACGAACAAAGCAAGGAAACGAAAAACTGCAAAAGTTGTTACTCTTTAATTTCAAGTGTTCTTTCAAATAAGACAAACTTAATTTTCGTTTCATCTTAGGCACTTTAAGCTATTAATCGGTTGTACACAGTTCTATCGCATATCACATACATGTATTTAATATCACATACAGTTCTATTGCATATCACATACATGCATTTAAGATTGTTGGTCTTAAAATGTATATATTCTACACTCGAATTTTCCTTCACCCAAAATCCTCAGAACACGCTATGTAATCGAGTGAAATGCCCAATATTACTTATAATATACCCAATTCTCTCCTGGCATTACCACCTCATTATATACACAGAACTCACGATCAAGCTCTCGGCAACGCCCTCCGTGATGGGTTCAATTCCTGCTGGAAGGCCTGTGTAGTTGCATTTTTCGCAACTGGTCCCGGTTTGGTCTTAAAATGTATATATTCTACACTTGAATTTTCCTTCACCCAAAATCCTCAGAACATGCTATGTAATCGAGTGAAATGCCCAATATTACTAATATTAATTATGTATAACATTTACATGTGTAGCTAAGCTTACAAATTTTTCGCTCTGTTTTTGTTCAGCTTTCAGTTGGGTACTACAGTCATGCCAATGACAAGTAAAGAGAAGATGTCATTGTTTTACTGGTATCACAGTTTTATCAAGTGGATACTCCATTTAATCACTGGTAGATGTGAACTTGAAAGAATATGTTACAATGTTAAATGTGCTGCCACTTGCAATCTTCAAATTGGTAAGTTTATTTTGTGTCTAGGGCTCGTGTTAATAGCAATCTATATGACTGAAGTGGTTATACTCTCGGGCTCTTAAATACCCCTGCACAACTATACAGTATTTCTGAATCTCTCTCAGTATCACTAGCCTCTTATTACTTTGTTTTGGCTAATGCCAGACAATTGACGGCACCAAAAAAGATGGTGGTGGTACATTTAACCACAATGCTTTGCGATCTCAAATCAGCTATAAATAACAATTAAACATTGTTTGTCATGCTAACATGGATGAAGTAAGCAAGAACTTCATTCCTACCAAAGTTGATCGTTTTAAAACCATATCTTCCAATAATTCTGCAAGAAACGGTATTTACTGCACGCAAAGGATTGTGGTTACATGTACAAGTCACCATCTTTTTCGGTACGGTAAATTGTACTGTACAGTATTAGTACATCTCAATTAAAAATTTAATATTATAATTAATACAGCTGTACAGTAGGTTCCGAAACTACAGTTTTATAATACTGTAGTTCAATTATCCCTTGTTTGGCTAGATAAACTTTTATTATTTTACTCCTGTTAGAATGTACTATGCGCTGTAGTGTCCTCTACTGTGGACACTAGATGATTTATAGTACTTGTCACGGAAAAATAGGAGCGGCAGGCTATTAAATTTCAAAATTCGTTATTCAGACAAGGGATTCCCAATCTTTTCGAACCAAAATGTGGTTAAATGCAAGATACCGTATCACAAGCGACCATGTCTTGCCATTGCAGTAAAATAGGACAATAAAATATTGCTGACATAGGACCTGTAGTCAGACACGATATGTTTGTTAATTTTGTTAGTTTTACTTTAAGGCACACTAAAGTATAGTGTGCATTAACAAAGTTACTGCAATGTCAACCACTTTGCTTTTTTGAGGCCGGGTGCACAGTACATACTGTAGCTCCGTCGGAGAATGTTTTCGTTAATACTGTAGTCGAGGAACAGTTTACAGGAACAGGAGATCCACTAAGACAGGAGCAGTTTTATAGGTAGAGTACTGTAGTCCAGGCAAGCCTAAACTCTCCAACTAACTTGTAGCAATGTTGCTGAGAACTGCCCTCTCCTAACAATCTAGGAGAAAAAAATTACCATAACAGAATTATGTCGCACAATAATAATACTGACATTTCATGCAAAGGATAATAATGAAGAAACAAAACTTCAAAGATAACTAAAGAAAAACAAAGGCAAACGCACCTGAGCACAGACTACAGGAAGGCCGCCAGACACCAAGTGAAAATGTACCCAGTGCGCATCGAATAACATTCACAAGCGAAAATATATATATATATATATATATATATATATATAAAGAACTGCTCAAGTTCAATTTCCTTAGCTATTTACAGTTAGAAGTTTGTAATTGCTTTCAACACTGAACTTTGCATAATCATTTACCTAAAAAATAAATTTTAATAAATTGTAAGGCTTGTGCCACAATATGTGATGGTGTTATAGCCATTAATGACTAGGTTTTAGGACAAACTCCGTAGTTGTAATCCAGTTTAACAACAGGATTACATGGGTCGCAAACCAAGAAAGAGGCCATGGTTAACTGTTAGACAGAGGCAGGTTCGACGTTTGGAATTTGCACAGGCCCACAAGGATTGGACAGCTCATGTGCAGCTCAGTGCATGATGAGTCCTGGTTCTTTCTGCAAAGGAGGGATGGCAGGGGTGTATGTCAGACAGATGGCAGGGACGGAAATTAACGAAAAATGCGTCCAGCCAACTGTGAAATATGGAGGTAGTCTAGCTAATGGGAATCCCTCCCAAGCAGTATTTACAGCAGTCTATATATATATATATATATATACATTATATATATATATATATATATATATATATATATATATATATATATATATATATATATAATTGTTATACTTGTGTTTTTTTAGAAACCTCTTTGAGAAATTCCAAATCAAAGGTTTGTGATTTAAATTTGAGGCTTTGTATAGTACACAGACAGTACGAAATACAGTGGGTTTGAATAAGTACTTGTCCTGTAAAATATTATGACTGGTTTCCTCTAAGAAAAGTTTTCCTCAGGGCCGGAACCTGGACAGGAAATTTCTCTTTTTTTTTGTGAGCCCACTAATGGATTTAACACAAAGATTTCAATTATGGGACAGCATTTCTTTTTTAACCCTTTATAGCCCAGGACGTTTCCAGTTGACGAGTAAAATCGTCTGGCGTTAGCCAGAGTAAAATACTAAAGGTGGCCAATGGGCTATAAAGGGTTAAGCGAGATCGTTTCTTAACCCTTTATAGCCCAGGACGTTTCCAGTTGACGAGTAAAATCGTCTGGCGTTAGCCAGAGTAAAATACTAAAGGTGGCCAATGGGCTATAAAGGGTTAAACTCTTTATGGATAAGAAATACCAAAGTTGTGTTACTTTTCGGGCACAAACTTATCTTTCCAAAAATAAAGGTCCAGATGATTAAAAGAAAATTTAGTGTGAAAAGTGCTATCTCTTCAATAAGCACTATTTTTTACAATGAAAGTCAGTGAAAGAATAAATTGTACAGTATATAACTTTGTGTATAATTGTTCATGCATTTTATTATTAATAGAGGTGCAAATAACGTATTAAACAGCTGCTAATCCTATGCATGGAACGTAAATATTTTGACATCGCAATTATGTGTAAAGTTGTTGCTTTATAATACAAGACGTTTGATGGACGTTCTTTAAGCTCGAATACTCAGAAAATGTTATAGAGCCTCAGATAGAGAACGAACGTGCAACCTTCTCTATGGTTTATACACGTATAGGCCGTCGGCTGAGGGTCGAAAAGCTTCACTTCACTAGCACATGTTTCTAATCTAAAGGAACTTCACATATTCTGGTAGAGTAAAGCACGCTGAATCCAAATCTAAAAAGTTCCTGCCATTTCCTCCTGTAGTTTTTGAGAATTTCGCGATCAAAATCTTCAAAATTACAGGTTTCGAAATCGCTTAAAAATAAAATAACATACCTCAAAAGGCTCATTCCTAATACCCAGTCTTCACGCGCCATAAGTGTCACAATGGTGTCATGCTAAAAACGTAATTTCCGGTTCCTTTTGGGCAATGTGATTTTGTAATGGAGGTAAATACACGATATTCCCTTCGATTTTCTGTATATCTCACTAATATATATGCCTGCGAAGGCTGCGATCATGCTGATATGGGTGTTGAGATGTTTAATAGCAACATCTAGCCTTCCAAGAGCATGAACTGAATGTGAATTTCTTATTATCAGGTAAGTCAAGAACAAAATATATCGAAACTTTAATTGGTGCTACGAAATACATCTTCTGAATCTTTTGAATCCTTTGAATATCTACAATAAACAAGTAAATATCTGATTAGAATACTCACCTCTCTGCTGTACGTAGATTTAAATTTCTATACATATTCATCATCATCATCATCACAGTCCATTTCTTCATCACCAATTTCACCATCAATTAACTCTGATTCCATTTCATTAAGTTCTTGCTCTTCTGCATTCTCACAGCTATTGCATTGACAAAGTTCTGTACATTTGAGGTTTGCTTTGTTACATGAACACCTTCTTGTTTGGCAACCTGCTTTGCATTTGCAACAAACATTTTGTAAAATACTGTCAGGAGCAGGCTCTAGTGTCCCCCAGGTAATTGCTAATTCATCTGACTCAAGTTTCCAACCATAGCCTACAGGTGATGGTGCTGCTACAATAGGAATGGTAGAATGCTTGCGTATGTAGCTCTCAAAGGTCACTCTCAGAATGTGCTGTTGTAAACTGTCTGAGTTGGGTGGTAGTGATTCCTCAGTAACCTTTCCAAGTTTGAACATTCTGTAACGGGCATTGTTGACATCAGTAGCATCTTGTTGACCATAAAGGCAGCAAACATATTGCTCCAGGAGAGTGGCGATATTGTCTGGCACATGTATGTCTTCTCCAAGTGTCTCAAATGCTTGGCAAAATTCATTTTTGCTTCTGGCCACTCCAAGTGACCGTGCTTTGCCCTTACCAAAGAAAGCACTTGTTGAATCAGATCCTAGATAAAAATTATATTTATTAAAATATATAAAACACTTAACTAGTGTGTTTAAGTAGCACATAATTGTATTGATCTTAACAGCCTGTAACTATAGAAAAGTATTTCAATGTTTTGAGCATAGGCCCTGGCCTTTAAGGAAATAAGGCTTGAAATGTTGAAATGGATATAGCTTTCTCACCTATAAAAAGTGAGTCTGGGTGCAGTTACCCATTTGGTCCTGGAAGTAAAATTTCACTTTTTATTGGTAAGGAAACTCTACTCAGTGTATTAATTTAATTTTACAACCATTAGCACATTTTATATGACAACTGCTATTTTACCAGTAAAAATATGGAATGGGATAATTGCTTTGCACGATCTAGGGCCAAGATCTAGCAGCAACTTGGGCAATGTCAATTCTTCTTCGGTTGTTTCCAGTTCCTGTATCGAGTATGAGCCTGGCAGGTATGGTGGCTTGACATGCTAATGCAATAACAAACACATCAGTGTCTGGGCTCTTGATGACGATATTATCAGTTGATGTTGCAGCATGTTGTGCATGAACAAACATTTTGGTATCCGCCTCTTTGTGGTCACATTCTAACTCAGGAATTTCGTTGAAAGGAACAGCATCACCATTTGACTGATAGTGGTAGCATTTTTCTTATCTTGGCCCTAGATGGTGCAAAGCAATTATCCCATTCCATATTTTTACTGGTAAAATAGCTAAAATGTGCTAATGGTTGTAAAATTAAATTAATACACTGAATAGAGTTTCCTTACCAATAAAAAGTGAAATTTTACTTCCAGGACGAAATGGGTAACTGCACCCAGACTCACTTTTTATAGGTGAGAAAGCTATATCCATTTCAACATTTCAAGCCTTATTTCCTTAAAGGCCAGGGCCTATGCTCAAAACATTGAAATACTTTTCTATAGTTACAGGCTGTTAAGATCAATACAATTATGTGCTACTTAAACACACTAGTTAAGTGTTTTATATATTTTAATAAATATAATTTTTATCTAGGATCTGATTCAACAAGTGCTTTCTTTGGTAAGGGCAAAGCACAGTCACTTGGAGTGGCCAGAATTTTGCCAAGCATTTGAGACACTTGGAGAAGACATACATGTGCCAGACAATATCGCCACTCTCCTGGAGCAATATGTTTGCTGCCTTTATGGTCAACAAGATGCTACTGATATCAACAATGCCCGTTACAGAATGTTCAAACTTGGAAAGGTTACTGAGGAATCACTACCACCCAACTCAGACAGTTTACAACAGCACATTCTGAGAGTGACCTTTGAGAGCTACATATGCAAGCATTCTACCATTCCTATTGTAGCAGCACCATCACCATCGCCTGTAGGCTATGGTTGGAAACTTGAGTAAGATGAATTAGCAATTACCTGGGGGACACTAGAGCCTGCTCCTGACAGTATTTTAGAATATGTTTGTTGCAAATGCAAAAAGGGTTGGCAAACAAGAAGGTGTTCATGTCACAAAGGAAACCTCAAATGTACAGAACTTTGTCAATGCAATAGCTGTGAGAATGCAGAAGAGCAAGAACTTAATGAAATGGAATCAGAGTTAATTGATGGTGAAATTGGTGATGAAGAAATGGATTGTGATGATGATGATGATGATGATGATGATGATGATGATGATGATGAATATGTATAGAAATCTAAATCTACGTACAGCAGAGAGGTGAGTATTCTAATCAGATATTTACTTGTTTATTGTAGATATTCAAAGGATTCAAAACATTCAGAAGATGTATTTCGTAGCACCAGTTAAAGTTTCGATATATTTTGCTCTTGACTTACCTGATAATAAGAAATTCACATTCAGTTCATACTCTTGGAAGGCTAGATGTTGCTATTAAATATCTCAACACACATATCAGCATGATCGCAGCCTTCGCTGACATATATATTAGTGAGATATACAGAAAATCGAAGGGAATATCGTGTATTTACCTCCATTACAAAATCACATTGCCCAAAAGGAACCGGAAATTACGTTTTTAACATGACACCATTGTGACACTATATGGCGCGTGAAGACTGGGTATTAGGAATGAGCCTTTTGAGGTATGTTATTTTATTTTTAAGCGATTTCGAAACCTGTAATTTTGAAGATTTTGATCGCGAAATTCTCAAAAACTACAGGAGGAAATGGCAGGAACTTTTTAGATTTGGATTCAGCGTGCTTTACTCTACCAGAATATGTGAAGTTCCTTTAGATTAGAAACATGTGCCGAAAAAATCTTTTCTAGAGCACTTTTCGACCCTCAGCCGACGGCCTAGTAGGGCGTCTGGCTGATCATCAGAAGTAAGTTTGATTTTAGTCTGGGCTCAGAAACATCTGCAGGGAGTAGTTGAGCTTGACGAACGTCTACCAGATGTCTGTTACATTACATCATCGACATCATCATCATCATCATCATCATCATCATCATCATCATCATCATCATCATCATCATCATCATCATCATCATCATTATCACCATTACTATCACCATCGTCGTGGAAATCAGGAAATGACGCATGGAATTCGACTAAATGTTTTGTTACGTGCGTATGCAATTGCGCACTGAGAAACATTTATCCCTTTAAGGGGGTGTACTGGGCTGCGTTTGCGCACTTTTGAGGAACATTTCGAAAAGAAAAATGCAAGATTCGAGGAACATTTCGATTTTTCCGGGTCTGTTCTGTACAGTATTTGTATGTACTACAATCCTACATGTATGCGTGTCACTCATAATAGGAGTTTTTATACTATTGTTTAAGGAATGTTTTATGAAAGTTCCGTGTGTTCTCTAGAAGACTTTAAAGCCCTGTTTATTACACGGCCAAAATTTAAGCTGGATCTGAGCCACATCTGACTTTAAGCAAATGTCCGTGTAAACAACCACTTCAAGGAGGTGGATTAAACAGAGCACGATCGGTTAATCGCGCTTAACTTGGCCGTGTAGACGCAACGGGATTGAAAAACGCTTGCTATTAATACGATAAAATGCATTTTTCTGACCTGCTGTAGAAGCTTCCATCTCGCTATTCTTTGTTTCCTTTGTTTGTTTGTTTCTTTCTTTCTTTTGCTATTACTCTTTCTCGTGTACCGATGTCTTCCGTAGTTCCATTCCGTTCTCTGACGCACGTTACCAATACGAAGCTTCCAAAACCAAAACTATAACTCGTCCGCCATGTTGAATAATGGTGCACGTGTTTTAGTGAGGGATTATTCTATAAGCTTAAATGACCGTGTAAACGCACAAGGTGGCGCATTTTAAGCACGCTTAACTTAAGCGCGTGCTTAAATTTTGGCCGTGTAAATAAGGCTTAAGAAGTGAACTAAAGCCGTGTTTACACGACAAAGCCATGTTTACACGGCCAAAATTTAAGCACCACTTGGTGCGTTTACACGATCATTTAATAATCCCTTACTAAAACACGCGCACATGCACCATTATTCAACATGGCGGACGAGCTATATTTTTGGTTTTGGAAGCTTCGTATGGGTATAGCGTGCGTCAAAGAACAACGGAAGACATCGTCATTGGTACACGAGAAAGAGTAATAGCTGAAAGAAAGAAAGAAACAAAGGAACAATGAAAAGCGAGATGGAAGCTTCTACAGCAGGGTAAAAGAATGCATTTTATCGTATTAATAACACCGTATTAATAGCAAGCGTTTTTTAATCCCGTTGCGTTTACACGGCCAAGTTAAGCGCGATTAACTGATCGTGCTCAGTTTAATCCACCTCCTTGAGGTGGTGCAAACTAATCGCCATTAATTTACGCCGATCTGTTTACACGGACATTTTAAGCCCGCTTAAAGTCATGTGGCTCAGATCCAGCTTTTGGCCGTGTAAACACGGCTTTAGTTATTAAAACTCAAAGCCAAAGGAAACAACGTTGTGCTTCGGTGGCACACACGTTTCATCTCTGGGAGATAAGGTTCCCTGGCCAGGACAGGAAGACCTTACCCAGAGCTTTTCTAGAATCAATGTAGATCGTTCTGCAACAGTTTAGACAGATTTTTGCCAAGAAATTTTCGAGAACGTTTTCCCCAAAAATTTATCCTTAAAATAGCCCATACAACGTCACGGGTATTTTTACGTACGGTGCATTGGTCGATGGCCTTAATTTTGACCAAAAATATATATGCCACATTAATATGAGTTGTTGTTTTTCGATTTTTTAGTGTTTAAACAGTCTTCTCACTACAGTAAATGCTAATGTTGACAATGCTTTGCTGAAAGTTCTTGAAGAGAAGAAAATCAATGCTGAGAAAAGTCTTGTGTAAGTCATAAAGAATATTTATTGAAGAAGTACATTTAAAACTCGAAATTAGGAATGAAGAGGGAAATGTAGTTCTTCTTGTTACTCAGAGTCCCAGGGATGAATTGAATCTTCTGCCAAAATGCCTTTACTGTATAGATCTCTTGCACATGACGTCAAAACAGTGGATCTGGAGGACAACTTCGAAGTCTCGACACAGCGAATTATTAATTAAAATTTCATTGTTTAGAAGCATTAATATCGTAGACATGCTAATTTCAACTGTTTTAACAGCTGAAATGAGCATGTGAAGTTATTGCATCATTCTACATGATGAATGAACCATGTAATGTTGTAACAACAAATCTGGTATGTTAATTGTTCATCTCGTTGTTAATTTGCCCAAGAAAAATGTTAAAAACATTTAATTGTACGGCATTTTTAATCTTTCTTGTTTTTTAGATTTATTGATAGGTTTTCAAAATCACTAACCCAGATTTTTGGCTATATTGATTTGCTGGATATTATTGACAAGGAGAAGAAAATCCCATTCTCTTCTGAAAACCAGCAACACGAAGAAAAGTTGTTGGAAGTATGCTAAATTTTCAATTTTGTTATAGCTCTAAGACCCCGTTCACACGATGCCGGTACGAAATACATGAAACCGCAACGAAATCGTTACGGTTAGACCTTATGTTCACACGATACCGGCATGAAATGACATGAAACCGTAATGCTAACCGTTACGATTTGAAACCGTAATGCTAACGAAACCGTAACGAAATTATTCCTTTTTCGGCATCGTGTGAACACCTTACCGTAATGATTTCATCACGGTTTTACGAAACCTTTTTCTCTGCTTAAAAAATACGGGATAAAAGAAGCGTGATGGCGGGAATTTAATAAAAATGGAGTTAACTAAACTGTAAACGGAATGAAATTATACCGGTACCGTGTAAACAGTTTCCTATACCGTGATGATTTGATACCGGCACGATTTCGTACCGGCATCGTGTGAACGGGATCTAAGTTTGCTTACCTAGTGGCCCTACTGTAACTGTCTGTCGTGACGTCATAGTTAGTGAAAATGCAAAATTTAGGGACTGGTCATTATTTATGGCCGGGGTTGGGCCCGAAGAGAAAATGGTTGGGTAAATGAAAAAATTAGCATGTTTTAGGTTGGGTAAAATAATATTATTAAGGAACAAGACGCCTGCTTAGGCGTTCACTCGGGCTACTGATTTCTGCAAAGATTGGCGCAATCTTCGCACATATAGAAAACCTGAGGAACAACGTGTGCATATTAAGTGTTTGTTAAAATGTACAGAACTCTCAACCTCGTACCCAGGGTCTTCCGGAGCAGTGGAGAGAAGACCCTGGGTACGAGGTTGCAAAACTCATGTTCAGAAGGGCGCTCGACACAAATTCTCTATATATGGTCTTATATGAAGTACTTGGTTCCATGAAGCGATTTGGTGTATTAACTCTTTCTTGTCCGAATCGGTCTTTAGTATTTTATTCTGGCTAACGCCAGACGATTTTATTCACCTCTGGGGAAGCCCCCGGACAGGAATGAGTTAAACAACAAGCCCGTTTAGCTTTAAGCGATGGTTCCGATATAGAATTCATGTAAATCGTATACCAACAGAAAATATAACATGCATTTTTGAAACACATTTCCGAATGTAATACGACACCTTCATGATGGGGAGACGACTAATACATCTAAACGTATTTTTTGCATTATTCGGTGCCTACCACATGTGTTTCGTAGTTGTTGGACCAAGCAGCAAGGCGTTTAATACTAGGTAAACAGTTCGTATATGTTCTTTGATATTATGTGGCTCTTTCTTGTAACTGATGTCAACTCGGCATTTTGAACATTTTTTCCCGTCTGTAATATACTCGTCTATTCTGTCTTCATGGACAAACCTTGTCAGCAACATTACTGATCAACTACTGATGAATTCACTAATACGGTCCGCGGAAATCACCTCAACCCAACTCGATCAAAGGCAAAGCTGTCGAAAAGAAAAAACTTGAAAAATCGAAAATCGAGCACGCCTTACAGTTTCGCAAGGCCTGACGGGATGATGCAATAATGCCATTTTGTGGAACCCCCAAAAAACTAAAAATAAAAAAAGCCGAAACCTAGACATGGCCGACCACAGTCGCCCGAGTAAAAAGTTGGGTGACAAAATTTTCATAACTAGTAAAACCATATTTAAATTGTATGGATATGTATACTCTGCATATCTAAAATTATTCCATTAAAAGGTCATCATCTGTTAAAATGTCAATTGGCATATCATCATCACTGCTGTTAATCTCAGATTCTTTGCTCTTTTGCAGTTGTAATATTGCTTTCCTTTTCTTGGCCTTTGATTTCTGCTCAATTGCTCTCCTCACTTTCCTTTTAGCCATAGTAACAAAAGCAGTGTATTAAAAGGATGTCGACGGCAGTGAAAGTGTTAGGGTGGGGTAGATTTTTTTCTCTGCCGTCCAATGGTTGGGTTGAATAATTTTTTGTTTTAAAAAAGGTTGGGTTGGGATTTTTTTTAGCTCTGAAATATTATCTCTTCGGGCCCAACCCCGGCCATAAATAATGGCCGGTCCCTTACTAAGAAGCTAGGCCAGTGGAAAACGGAAATTTGGTATTTTGTGAAAAAAATGTAAATGAGAAAAATCATGGCCCTGTTACGAACTTCTCCCACGCAACTGCCATTACTCAGAATCAATTTTAGAAGCGAATGCTCTGCAGTTATTTTAATCCCGTAAATATTATAATAAATACTCATTTTTACGTGACAACACTTAGATTCGTCGCCTAATTTTAAAGCATGTCTCAGTGAAAGAGGGGTTGTTAAGTCCCTTACTAAGAAGCTAGGCCAGTGGAAAACGGAAATTTGGTATTTTGTGAAAAAAATGTAAATGAGAAAAATCATGGCCCTGTTACGAACTTCTCCCACGCAACTGCCATTACTCAGAATCAATTTTAGAAGCGAATGCTCTGCAGTTATTTTAATCCCGTAAATATTATAATAAATACTCATTTTTACGTGACAACACTTAGATTCGTCGCCTAATTTTAAAGCATGTCTCAGTGAAAGAGGGGTTGTTAATTTGACTATACGTCTACAGTTTTCTCATTACATACACTTTATTGTTGTTTTTTCCTTTTATTTTATTGATTTTCTTTTCTCCATATTTTTTGTTATATTGTATATTATGTGATTATTGCAGCTGTGGGCATTGTTGATGCCAGATACAAAATTAGAGAATCGGATTTCAAGCCAATGGGGAGATATTGGATTTCAAGGGAAAAATCCACAGACAGATTTTAGAGGAATGGGTATGTAATCATGTGGACAATTAATCAAAGGATGGAAAGAAACAATATTTAAATACACTTTGAAGCTCTACCATTTTTAGCTGACTTCCCTTGTGGTCTTTTGAGCACTCTGGCCCCATGACACTTCATGCGCATCTCTGGATGCGCAGATTTCTGAGTATTGTACCACATGTGCTTGGTGAGAGCAAGTGTATTTGTATAAATACAAAGTCATCTCGTATCTAGACAGCGTTACAAGCTGCACTGATGAGCCGTTGAACGGCGAAACATGCATGTCTGCAGATTTAACTAACTATATATATATATATATATATATATATATATATATATATATATATATATATATATATATATATATATATATATATATATATATATATATATCTGTATATATATCTGTATATATATCTATATATATATATCTATATATATATATATCTATATATCTATTATATATATATATATATATATATATATATATATATATATATATATATATATATTTGTGAAATTCATTACTAATTCATGAGTTTTGCAGCCAATCCAATTTCAGAAATTACATCACATGTTACCCCTGTAAACCCCATACAAACTAAAACCAATGATGCTAATTAGTTACAACCACTAGTGGATGCATACTCTTCTGATACAACCACTAGTGCTTGTAACTAATTAGCATCTCAATATCCCAAAGGGATTTTTACTATTCATTCATTTCACAAGTTGTTTACAACACTCGCGTCCTTGTTGTATTGAATATACAGGGTGTATCAAAAAAAAGGCTATCCTTAGAAAATATAATTAACATTCTTTTCAAATAACCTATTGTATATTGACAGCCCTGGACACCTCTGAAGTCACGGATGCGTAAAAAACAAATGGTCGTATACACCTGGGAAATTACGATAACTTCTAAACGTATGAAGGAGCATAACTGAAATAAAAATGTTAATTATATTCATATCAGTTCGATTAAAAATGGTTCAACTGACCACAGGGCTGTCAATATACAATAGGTTATTTGAAAAGAATGTTAATTATATTTTCTAAGGGTAGCCTTTTTTTTGATACACCCTGTACAATCACTCGCCTTCGGCTCGTGATTGTATATTCAATACAACACGGCCGCTCGTGTTGTAAACATTACATATATATATATATATATATATATATATATATATATATATAAACAGTAAGTAATGTCCGTGTTTAAAATGCTCTGTTATTTTTAATTTTAGGAATGCTCGGATTGGAAAATCTCTTGTAAGTGATCCACTTTGTTCGTTTGCAGTTATTACAAGTAATAGCATAAAAAGAGGTGTATTAGCTATTAAACGTCCCGCTCGATGAGGGAAGGTTTGTACGGCCTTCGAACTTTTACAAATCTTCCCGAGGCAAAGGTGTAATTTAATCGCTAATTTCCCGAAAAGTTATGGTCTTAGTTTGTGATATTATGATCGCCGAGGAAAACTTTGAGAATCTTACCGACAGAAAATTTACATGGTTGATCAGAGAAGTTGCATCTAATTTTCTCGTGCATGTTGATGAGGGAAAATATATGCAAGCGGGAAATTTAGAAGAAGACAAATGGTTTCTTTGTCTTGTAATTTTCCCTCATCAACATGGACACGGGAAAATTAGAAAACAAAGGGAAAATTTCCCTCTTGCATGAGCAATAAGGGAAATACGAGGTTTACATTCCCTCGGAGAACGAAAGAATCCAAGGCGATCATGATATTATTACTTAACAAAATGAATGTATATGTATATAGTAACACCGCGAAAACAATGTCTGCGCATGCGTTAGTTACTAGTAATTTAGTATGAAATCGCTATGACGGGAAAATGGAAACTTAGCCAGATAACTTCACTAAGGTGAACAAGGGAAATGTGATAATTAAAAATATCAGTTAAATAAATACTAACAAATGAAGTAAGTTAAACCTCAACATCATTTTATCGCCGTACCGACTGACAATACAGTCCTGACGATAAAAGCAATGGGGCTATGTTAATAGTTTTTACATGTACACCTTGAATTGCGGTAACGCAGATCAAAATGAGGTTGGATGATGTGGGAGAGTTAAAATAGTTAGGTATGAACATACTACAAAACTGTTTTATTTGTATTTGTTTGCCAGCCAACAACTTGAAAAAGTATAGAATAAAACATATTCCGAAGAATAATGCCATCCTGAAAACTCAAGATATGAGTCAAACAAGTGGGGCTATAGTGAAAATTGTAATATTTCGACTTTATTTCAAAGTCATCATCAGACAAGTGAAACTGTGAAAATACAAAAACATGCCAGGTATATATATATATATATATATATACAAGTCAAAAGTTCGATGACATCATCGGCAACAAAAGAAAAGAAAACCTATCACTATTTACACGAGTTAGAAAACCTATCACTAGCTAATTTAGGTTTTCTAACTCGAAAGAAAATTACACAAGACGTCAGAAGACCTAACACTTAGAAGTAGAGAGACTAGGCAAAAAGTGACAGTTCTTTGCTAGCCATAAGGAATTTAGGAAACAATGGCACCGGTAAAAATGGCACCGGAGAAAATGCACCGGTAAAAATGGCAACCGGAAAAAATGGCAACGGAATAATGACTGACACGGAAAAAATGGCACCAAAATCATGAAAATCAAGAAATTTATAAGGGCCTTTGTCAAAAAAATAGACACTCAACTAACACAGTATATTGCTTAAAATGTAATACATATAACAAGAAATTCAAGTTTTACACGTATAATAAATTATTTTAAATATAATTTTTTCCGGTGTCATTTTTCCGGTGCCATTTTTTCCGATCACCAGCCATAAGGCCCGAGTTTAGCTCGGGTTTATTAAACTTAATTTGCGATACTTCCCTTATTAATAGTTGATTAGTATTAAATAAATTATTTGAATAAAGAATTTCATAGTTGTTGAAAATTAAATTTTTCTGCTGGTAGTCAAGTTAAAAGAGAAGGAAAGATCGTTAAGTCGGTCAAATTGATGGTGTAAGTCGGCAATTAATGAACTGTGCGTGTTCACATTGTAGGAAGTGTTTAGCAACGGCACTGGTGTTGTGTGTAATAATTTATTGAACACTAATCAACTATTAATAATGGGAGCATTGCAAACTAAGTTTAACAAACCCGAGCTAAACTCGGGCATTATGGCTAGCAAAGAACTGTCACTTTTTGCCTAGTCTCTCTACTTCTATAGTGTTAGGTCTTTCTGACGTCATGTGTAAATAGCTATATAGTGAGTGATAGGTTTCCTAACTCGTGTAAATAGTGATAGGTTTTCTTTTCTTTTATTGCCGATGATGTCATTGAACTTTTACACTCATGCTGCTGTAACTCAGGCACAAAATGTGACTCAGGTAGGTAAGGTTTAGTTGAAGTAAAGGAAGGTGGGATGTGAGGACGATTCAAAAGAGTTAGCAAACGAGTGCTATACGAATGTAGTCTATTCAAGAACAGCTCTCTGTTTCTTAAAACCCTTACGTTTTTCTCCATTTTTGTAAGTGAAAATTTTATATGTGATATCTATTTTTCAGATATTTTGCAAAAAATCAAAATGACGTGGCTAGGAAAGTTTTATCTGAATCGAATCATCCAACGTATTGGTAACTATCTGTTATTTTCTCTAACCAGTTTTCGTACATAATGTAAACCCTTAATTACGAAAGAAACTTTATGCATAGTTAGTGGAGGGGGATGGTTTGGAAACTCGGCAAAAGTCATCGTTCCATGCTTTTGTTCAATTTGTCTAATTTCACGGTCACTGAACGTATTGTATTTTCTGTATAATGAAGCAGTCACCCAATACCACCGTTTGGGTTTAATTAGTGTAGTCGTTCGTCGTCATGTGTTGTAAATCCTTTGTTCGTTGAATGTGTAGTCCTTCGTCGTCACGTGTCCATAGAATTTCCTTTTCTTCAGCCAATTGCCTTCCTCCAACATGAACTATTGTGTTCATCAACATGACCATTGCATAATCTTGAAAGGCAATGGAGCTTCCAAACCACCCCCTCCACTAACTATGCTTTATGTAATAGATGAAGCATGAGCAGGGATCTGTATCTGATTTACAAGACGAGCTGCAAGCGAGTCGTAATAAATCAGATACAGGTCGGCTGCGAATGGTTTATCGTACTTATCAAATGGACGTTTTGGAGTGATTTTAGCTAAGTATATTGAGGAAAAAGTTTATGTAAATTTAATTTTAATTTTTAATTTAATGAATTTGTCACAGTATTATACTGTACAATTATACAATAAATGATTACAATGATATCACAATAAATACAAATAACTAACAAGATACAAGCAAAAAAACAAAAAACAAAAAAAAACCAACAAAAACACTGAATGTGACAGGAGAAAGGAACAGGACTCACGTCCGAATTGACACCCAACCCCTTAATTCTAGAATAGCATTGACAATGTAAACAATATAAAGAAACATAACTATAACTTAACACGCAACTATTTTAAGACTTAAACTAGTGAACTAAGGCATAATTTGAGACAAAGTTGCAACTCATTAAGTGCATCCAGGAGGGATGTAGGTAGATATTTTAGTACGGTACATAATTTAGGACGAATCTGTATACAATTTACACATATTGATTAAATATTCATTTCTTTTGAATTTTCTTCATGGATTTTTAATGAATTTGATAAGTAATATTTAAAATATGAGCAGCAGTGTTTTATCAGATTTAAAACACGGGATGATAGCCGAGTGTTTTAGATCTGATAAAACACGTACTGCGAATGTTTTCTGTAGCTTCAAAAACGAGCAATTTCGTAAGTTCATTAATTGGCGTAGTAATTTTGAAAAACAACGTAGTCTAAGCCGAGAAAATCAAAGCTAATGTTTATGTAACTCAGGGGGATTTTTTATCAGGCATGGTACTGATTTTCTTTGTTTTTTTCTCATGAATTATTCACGAGTTTTTAAAATTTTTTTAGCGGACCACTCGACCACAGAATAGACTCGACTACTAATTTATTTCCTTCCATCTATCCTTGCTTCTGATTTGTTTCTTTTTTGCAACTCTTCTTCTCTGTTTCTCTAGTTATTCTCCCATTTTTCTTCTCTCTCTTCATTACTTGCTTGTTTTTTGTTTGTTTTTTTCTTCTTTCTCCCCTTTCTTCTCATCTTTTCTTTTCTCTCTCCTTTCTTTCGTCTCTTCTTAATATCCTTCTTTTCTTTTTTCTCTCCGTCCTTCCTGCCTACCTTTCTACATTTCTACCTTTCTACTTTTCTAGCCTAATGTTGACTTGCTAACGATACACGGCGACTGACCTACCTATTTACTTACCAATCCATTCTACCGATACCTACCCATCTACCTATACCTACCTACCTACCTATACCTATCTACCTACCTACCTATACCTACTTACATACCTATACCTATCTATTTACCTACCTATCTACCTATACCTACCTACCTATACCTACCTACCTACCTATACCTATCTACCTACCTACCTACTTACATACCTATACCTATCTATTTACCTATCTACCTATACCTACTTACCTATCTATTTACCTACCTATCTACCTATACCTACCTACCGAATTACCTATATCTATCTACCTATACCTATCTACCTATACCTACCTACCTACCTATACCTATCTACCTATCTACCTACCTACCTACCTACCTACCTACCTACCTACCTACCTACCTACCTACCTACCTACCTACCTACCTACCTACCTATCTACCTACCTACCTACTTATCTACCTATACCTACTTACCTATCTATTTACCTACCAATCTACCTATACCTACCTACCAAATTACCTATATCTATCTACCTATACCTACCAAATTACCTATATCTATCTACCTATACCTACCTATTTATTCTTCTTAATTTCCTTCCTTCATCCCTTTTATCCTTTTTTTCCTATAGTTATTCTCTGTGTTTTCTTTTTTTTTCTTTTCTTTTTTGTATTTGATTTACTTTTGGTATAACATATGTATTTTATTAAACAGGTATTCATTCGCTATAGTTGGCATAAACATAAGTGATTTAACTTGTGGCTTATTAAAATCGGGAGATTTAAAACCTCACTTTTACAACACCATTAAGGAAAAACCTATCCTGGAAGATTTTCATAAAGTCTATTGTAAGTATATAAATACGTTTTGATCTTTAAAGTGCCTGGGAAGTGAAAGCAAAATTAAAGCTCGTAATCTGTCCTCTCGACTTGACTATCTTCTCGTAGAAAACGAGGGCGAGTTGTCTAATTGTTTTAGTATCAACCGTAAACAACTTTTCTTTAATGTAAATAAGTCTTATCAAACATTGTTCTAAATTTTCAGATAGTTTTACCTTTTTGTTTGCAGAAGACTCTCCATTCAAAATGTAGAGTAGTTCGATGATACATGATAAACAATCGCTCACAAAAAACGAGATTTTAGTTACTTTGCTTCAAATTTGTTGTAGACATACTCCATAGGCTTAAGCGAATTCATTTTCTTATTCGAAAATGTCAAAATGAACAATTTTCTATTACTTTCGGGTCAATGTTTTCATGATTTCATCACTCGTATACAAATTTTAGCGGACGCCATGTTTGGCCTAGTTTCCAGGTTTCGCTTGCAGCGTGAATTGTCGTGGCTTCTGATTGGTCAGGATAGGAACATTCCAGTTATAAGAAGGTTTGTCATTGGATAACGCTACTAGTGGTCTATCACCAATAGATCACAAATAGCTCGGCCAATCAGAATGCCGAATTTGTAATAGACCACTAGTTGGTTGATACTAAAGCTGGTTATAAAATAAGGTGTCCTCTACGCACGCTCTGATTGGCTGGGCCCATACATTTATAAGACTATGAAGATCATGCATGATGACGTAAAATGGCGTGGAGTGGCGTAGGATGGCGTCACCTGGCGGGAAGAGGAAGCGAACTTTCAAAGTTATCCCACCTTTATTTGGCCATCTTGCAAACGGTCCATTGATTTGAGTGTTAACGATCCATCTACACTTATACAATAACGTGACTTCTGGGTGCATTTTCATTGATTGCTGCCCGTGATCTATTAGAGGAGAGATTACGTCACTAACTTCTGTAAACCAATCACGGGTCTCACGGCAATATCACGAGCCAATGACGTTGCTTGATTTGTGTAGATCATATATACACGTTAGCTGACGCAATTAATTTTTTTCAATGCCCCGAAAATTCCTCAGAAAAATTCAGTAAATCTTTTGAAATGTAGTTTCTATTTTTTATTGCATTTTATTGTATAAAACAAATAGATCCTATTTTGCCATTGTCTGTTTAACAAATAAAACAGAAAGCTACGTGCATATGTACTCTTATAAAGAAAGCCACGTTTGACGTCATTTGAACACGAAAGAAGTTGTATATTAAGAGGCACGAGGAGATAACCGAGTGGCTTTACACTTCTTTCGTGTTCAAATGACGTCAAATGTACCTTTATAAGTGTACACACGGAATGCTTTGCCAGTATTCTAGGGTTTTGGCTAAAAGGGAGGAATCAAAAGGATCCGTCCAGTTCTTTCGCGACTTTTCCAAAATATGTTGTCAAATGGTTTTTTTCCAAATTTGTTTCAAGTTTCAGTGAGTCTCAAGATTTTAGCAATCTTTTCGATACATATACCACAAAATAAACCCTAATCAAAAATCTGGTTTACCCCTAGCTTTTTGGGAAAACATATTTGACGGCATATTTTGGAAAAGAGGACAAGAAAAGGACGGGTCCTTTTGAGTCATCCCTTTTAGCCGAAACCCTAGAATATACTGGCAAAGCATTCTGGAGTTGTAGTCACCCAACACCATCACGTCATTGTGCAAATGATCTATTGCTGTTCTGCATAGTGTAGTTGTCTTACTGCATATATAACTAACCGAACGATGGATTTCTTTAAACGTCGACAAGCCATGGCAAACTTTGAGAGTTTATAGACCTTATTCATAAATGGCCGCCGAATTAAAATTCTTTTATACATGTATACATATAAATTAGCCCTTATGAACTCGTTTTCATGTGTGAAATTCAAAAGAATTTTTACTTTAAAACGAGGTCATAAGGGCTAATTTATATGCACATAAAAGAATTCTAATTCGGCGGCCATTTTTGAATAAGGTCTATAGCACAGAGACTATGCAGCAGATTTGCTTGAAATTTTCAGTAAATGTTTCTGCCATGTTTATCCGTTCATTATATACCTTCAACACGTTTTTTCAAACAGACGTTTTAACAAAATCTGTGGATTGTATTCCAAAAATCTTTAAAATAGCTCTTATCACCTCGTTGGCTTGTTTTCAGGAGGGGCTTGTATTAGGAGGGATATTTAGCATTGTAGATAATTTTTATTACACGTAAATAAATTTTGTATTATACATAAGCCTACAGAAGACCGTTATGCCCTTAATTGTTGGAGTCATTATCAGACGTTTACGATATCTGTTAATTCCTGATAGATGTCTTTTCAATCTTGACACAGGCTACTTATTTCGACACTTCAGCTCATTCTGGTTAGCACAGAGGCCAGCTTCTGTGATGGAATTTAATCGGATCAGAGATGAATTTCGAGAAAACATCGTTTCAACTCTTCAAAGTCATCAGGTAACCCTAGCAGTAGATGAACCTTGTGCAAATCCTAACGTCGATTATACTTCAGTACGCTCCTTGTCGTCTGGAGATTTTGACTGAATGACTTCGCCTCATTATTTAATTATTTGTAAAGTAAGTTGGAATTAATGTGTAGTCGAAAATTCCAGCTCAGTCATTTAAGTATTTATTTTCAATCATCAGCTTTCGTCCGGTGTTACATACTCATGACATTTCCTAGACTGGTGACCTGAATGTTATCGTAAGCAATTGAAGAAACTTGTGAACTTCAGCTGCACTCTGCCTTAGTAACAAAGTTAGATCAAATAATCATCTCAAACTCATTAATAATTCATGAGACAATCAGCCAATTACAATAGTTCATTCAATCACCTGATTGAAGTTGTACACTCCAGTAAAACGCAATATATTAGATGAAAACCGGTGTTCTTCTAATTCTTAAGATCTCCTGATTATCTATGCCAAATAAACAAGTTGCTGTATGAATAAATTTCACGCACACACATCATGAATAAAATCTCATGTGGATTTATTGTAATAAGCCATTTGCACGACAACTACCAGAATGCTTTGCCAGTATTCTAGGATTTCAGCTAAAAGGATGAGTCAAAAGGACCCATCCAGTCCTTTCGCGGCTTTTCCCAAATCTGTCGCCAAATTTGTTTTCTCCAAATTTGTCGTCGAGTTTCAGTGAATCTCAAGATTTTGGCAATTTTTTCAATACCCTAACCACAACATAAACCCTAACCCTAATCAGAAATCTGGTTTACCCCCTAGCTTTTTGGGAAAACATTTGTCGACATATTTTGGAAAAGCCGCGAAAGGACTGGACGGGTCTCTTTGAGTCATCCCTTTTAGGCGAAGCCCTAGAATACTGGCAAAGCATTCTGGTAGTTGTAGTCACCCAACGCCATCTCATGTCATCGTGCAAATGCCGTATTGTTATTTTCAATTGAAATCGCTCGATTGAGATGCCATATCAACAACTCGTTTACCGTATTTCATCAGGGGAATCCAAACACTCGAAAACAATAAAACCACTCGGCTTCGACCTCGTGCTTTCATCATGTTTTCTCGTGTTTGGATCCCCTGATGAAACACTCAAGCCTGCGTTGTTGATATATTACATCGTGTATCTACGAGATCACTGACCCTCGTCTCTATGGTTACTTTGGTTAACTTGAAGTTGGAGACCTTGGTAAGAGATGAACCGTGGACACTCTTCTGGGATATTTGTCAATACTGATCGTGTACAAGGCACTGCGACTTTTTGTTGCGGGATTGGCCTTTTTTTAAGTAGAGACTTAAGACAGTTACACTTTTTTGTGCCACTTGTCCCGCAACGGCCAAATCTGTTTCATTACATGCAGTTGAACGAACAGGGTGTTACAGTCTGTAATGTTTCTTGCAATTTGTCTCGCAAAGTTGAACCTTTAAAAGGCGTGTTTTTATTGGTTGCTCGCGCAAATTATTGCGAGATAAGTTGCAAGAGGGGTGTGACGTATGCAGTGCTTCAATAATCTGTTGCATGCAGCGTTACCGCAATCGTTTCAAAAAGTCGGATTTCGTACAACGCTTGCTACAACAAAAATATTGCGGGGCTTGGTGATTGCAGACTATATGTTACTATGTAATTTCTCGTGCAACTTGCGTCGCAAAAAGATAAGTATAGTATAACACCACCTTTAGACGAAAGTATAAGAATTTCAAAAGAAGAACTGAAGTTTATCTAACTTCTATAAGCATTTACTTCGCCCTGCTCTGTTGGACGCCAAAAACTATTTGCAAAGTTGCGCTGCAATGTTTGACCAACGATTAACGCGTTTACGTCATTCTTTTGTTTATCACAAAGTCCCGCTTTGGCCTTAACAGAATGTCAGAACATCGTCACTATCAAATCGAGACTTTAAACACGTGACAATAAACAAAAGAATGACAAACGCGCAACAGCCCCGTTGTTACCAAGGCAAATTTTAATTGTTTTCCAAGCTATTTATTTCACCGGGGAATTTTTTGTTAGTTTAACCCTTTACTGGCCACTGTTGCTTTTTGTCAACTTATTAAAGGTGCCGGCCACTGCGTTCTGCGCATGACCGCCATCTTTGTTTTGGGGGTCCCCTAAACATGACATTCGTAGGTAATTACATGAAGTACTCAGCTCAGTGTAAACCGTTTGGGAAGAGAGTCGGCGAGGATTTCTTATCGGTTTTCTTCTATTTCTTCTAAAAATGTTTTGTTTTGGGTACAAGTAATGAAGAGGAAGCAAGAAAAGCTTACAATCTTGAATAAGGTATCAGTAATTTTTTTTTCGTAAATAAAGATGTAAACATTAGTTTCGCAGAACGGAGTGGACGGCACCTTTAATATTACTCTGGCTAACGCCAGACGGTTTTACTCGTCAAGGGGAGAGTTCCCGGAAACCTGGCCAATAAAGGATTAAGGAGATGGCTGGCAATGTTTAGCACGAAAATGTAGGGACGCCGGAGCAGTAAAAGGGCGGGGTGATGTGTGGTGGTAGTGGGGCAGGTAGTTAGACAAAAGCTGTCTCTTTAAAGTGCCTATGAAACGAAATTGTTATATATCAAGTGTCAAAGTCCGTTTTTCTAGCTCTTTGATTGGGCGAGCGTCCTCGCGTGGCGCTCCGAAAATCGTGATGTTTCCCGCGTAACCCATACTTGATAGCAGCGTGTATCATGACATTTATTTTTCCCTAGAGGAAAATATCAAAACCGGAAGTAGATGGTTAGGTTACGTTCAGTTGTCTGTTTTCTCCAATTTTCTTTCATTAAAATCAATGTCTGAAGATCTTACTCAAGGTTTTTGTTGTCATTTGACACTTGATATATAACAAAACACTTACTTACTGGTACCTCGGGAAAACAGTGTGTTTTGTGGCCCCTCGACTGCTCGTTGTTGCCCTCGGCTTCTCCTCGGGAAATAACGGCAGTCTTGGGTCCACGAAACACACTGTTTCCCTCGGCACCAGTAAATAAGTGTTTAATGAAGTCTGTCTTATTTGAAAGAACACTTAAAATGATAGAGTAACATCTTTTGCAGTTTTTCGTTTCCTTGCTTCATTCCTGAGATATTTTAGTTTGTTTGATATGCAATTGACGTCACACGCGCATTTTTATTGTTTGAAAAGTTGATTATTGGATCGAATAAAGATTCTAATTAATCAATGAGCAAACTTTATCTGATGAAACCAAAGTTTTGAAATTTCAAAAGATAACTCCGTACTCAAATCCTAGTTTCATGTTATGAGTAAGGAGAGTTTTTCTCAATCATTTATTCATAAGATAAAAACAAACGAAATCAGTACCGAGACGGAGTTTTGGAAATGTGGTCAAACACTATTTTAAGCCAACTTTTACCTCAAATTTCTCTTAAATTGTCTATGAAACGAAAATTAAGTTTGTCTCACTTGAAAGAACACTAGAGTAACATCTTTTCCAGTATTTCGTTTCCTTGCTTTGTTCTTGAGATATTTCAGTTTGTTTGATATGCAAATTAAACATTTTGACGTCGTAGGTACATAATGAGCTATCGGAGAATTAGGTTAGATATCTTTTCTATTATCAAATCAAATTAATTTGAATGAAGCATGTGGATGTGTTTCGCCCACAACACTAAACATGTGGATCTTCAAGTGATGATTATATTTGAAAATAGCAAAGATACTGTATATAACGTTTTCGATAACTCATTACGGGCTTTAAACAATGATATATTCGCCAGTATAATTTAATTGAACTGGATTTCGCACCAAACCTCACTAACTGACTAAAGTACTTGTGAAATGAAATTTTCGCTATTTCTTTATTTCATAATATAAAAATATAGAAATCGCTGATATTGCTACATATGCTCACTCGTGCTCACTTTGTTTTATGTGTTTAGAAAGTGCTTTATTTTTATATTTAATCTTGCCAAACCGTAGCATTTCTTAAGTCGGCAAATGTCAGCAAGGACTGAGACGAGTAACAATACCTGTGACGTCACAAGGTCGATCAAGACTAAACAAATTTATGATAATAATCCACCGTGTGACGTCAAATAGTTGTTGTGGCTGCGTTATTGTGTTGACATTTCACGGCCCTAGCTGTCAACTTTGAACTGAAACATAAAGTGTTTTCCAAAGACATAAATATTAAATGAACGTATGTACGATTATCAGAATTTTCTATATTTTTATATTATCACTAATAATATAAAAAGCAAAAATTTAATTTCATAAATGCCAAACTCACAGTATTCATATCTAATAAATTATATATATAAAGACTGATTTTCCACTTGTGATTATATTTGCACGACGCCACAGTTTATATTTTAAAAAATGAATAAATATTCAATTATGCCCATCCGAAAGCTTATTTATAAGCACTGTAAGGTCTTTTTGCGTACAAGTACTCGCAGCTATATAGTTACTCCAGTGGCGTAGCCGAGACCCCAATGGTCTCCAAGACCGCTCTCGTGACGAAAAGTTTAAATCCGTGGAGAAACTTGTAAGGGGAGGGGGGAGTTACAGTTGTTTTAAAGCCGACTGGCCAAGTGAGTAGAACCCGAGAAATCACAAGATAAAGAAGATTTCCGCCCCGCGCGCAAAATTCCGCCTCGTGGAAAACAGGCTTAAGAAAGGTCTATACAGAATGCCTCCGACTTGTTTATAAATAAATCTAAAGATATATTCTGACGTGTATCATGTTCTGGTTTGATTTCAACAAAATTATGTAATTTATGGATTTTCAGATTACTCTTAAATACTTGCCTCAAAATGCAGGAACTATAGTGTTTCAGAGACCCTATAGCATGCTCCCGAACCCTAGGAGATCGAGGTTCTTGGCCCCCCCCCCCCAAACCCAAGACCCTGGCTACGCCACTGAGTCACTCGAGTGATGATCTGGTAGGCTGCGTGCAGATGCTCCATCCCAGTTTGAACACTCGCCAAACTGCAAAGCGCCTATCATGAGCTGTGTTTTTATGTTGAGACGGTCCTCATTGTGCACAAACCTTTTGTTTTTCGCTTATTAATATTTAAATAACACGGTTGCGTGATTGAACCGAAACGCTGCTATTGGATGATTGCTTCATTATACCAAAAAACAGATTGTCCTAACCGTGCACAAGTTTGCATAAACGTGAACAAAAAGATAGAACAAAGACTTCGCTGAGTTTCCTGATCCGTGCATCCATATATCGAGTGACTATATGTCGCAGCTCGCTGCGGGCATAGAAGATAAACATGGCTTAATTGGAAGCTCGACAAAAATCATTGTTTTATGTTTGTCTTCAGGTTTATGGAAATTTGTGCACTTTCACGGTTATAATGAACATATTGTGTTTTCTTTGTAACGAAGCAATCTGCAGTAGCTTCAATCGTTAAATATTGATAAAGCTAAATCAAAGGATTAACCACACATTCAGGTATTTCGATTGTTGATTACTTTGCATGAACTATGTTTATTTTCTGTTAACTATGCTGAGAGCCAGTTTCTGCATGTGATGACTGGAAAAGAGGTTTTAATCTCTTTACAATATATAGCTGCTGTGTTGTATTGCTGAACACGGACGCAAATATTATACTCATATAGGGCCTACATGTATATATAAACATTCATATTTATCAATAATCATGGACATGGCAATGATTTTAGCTGAGTCTCAAAAACGACGATCGTTTTTGAGACCGAGTGAAATATTTCTCTATACGGACCGACCAAATGGGTAAATAATTTATTTTTTTCTAATTATCCCCGTTTGCGTCTTTTGGTCTTCATCAGTGTTCAGAGTGAACAAAAAAGGGAAATCTGTGCTGTTTCTTTCGTAAAGGATATTAGATTTTAGGTGTCTTTCACGGATGAAAAACTCGGTCACTTTCAATATGTTCGGTTTTAAGTTCATTTTCAAACGTTTTTAGAATATTTTACGGCCTTTTCACATTTAAAAAAATTATCTCGAGCGGTCCGTACGGGCTCATTAGCCAATCAGAAAGCAGGATTTGGTAGGGTACAGACCGAAAAAAATATATAGGGGATATTGGACGGTGGTGCGAAGATATGGATTTTATCTTCGAGTGGTCAAAATAATATTTTACGAATGAGCCGCTCATTCGTAAAATATTATTTTGCATAACGAATGAGTAAAATATCGTTTTTACCACGAGAAGATAAAATTCATATCTTCAAGCCAGCGTGTATATATTCTTTTTATTGTATAGATTCATTGCAAAACGAGGTAAAATTCTTAATGACCGTAAGTAATTCCCTAAGTAACAATGCACAGTGCATCCACAAGTATGACAAACACCCGCATAAAAGAACCCGTGATTTTCTGTGACAGGCTGAAATGGTTCTTGTATATAGGATGCCAAGTGAGAAATCAGCCTGAACTCTGAATAGGTTCTTAAAATTATTTCTGATATGGTGTACAGTATCTACTTAAAATTTGTTTTAATTAGTGAATTATTGACCCTGACAGGTCTAATAATCACACTATAAAGCACTAATTAACCAACTGTATAACAATAATAAATATTTAATTCTTTGAAAGTTTTCACTTTTCATGGCGATAAAGTAATATAAATAAGTTTTGTGGAAACACCACGTAAAATATTTCTTTGCTAAGCTTTCGGCCTGTTGACTCAGGCCTTCATCAGAGCAATGACAACAAGTTGTTGGCTCACGTCATTTATAAACTGATCAATTAAATCACGTAAATAGAATAGAATTTTGCTCTGATGAAGGCCTGAGTCAACTTAGCATAACAACAAAGCTTAGCAAAGAAATAGTTTACGTGGTGTTTCCACAAAACTTATTTATATTAATTATAAATATATCTAAATCGTATTACAAATCGTATATCTGTTTATTCATTTGATTTTATTTATCATATTTAATTTACTTACCATAACATGAATACAATGAAAGGTCCAATGCTGTGAAATTGGAATTTTTGATACTTGGGTCTGTACCAATGTTTTCTAATCTTTAGTAATTTTTCGTATAAGAATCTGTTTCATTTGTCAGGCTAAAGTGGTTCTTATATATTGAAATATGATATAGTATAGGTTAATACTGCCGAAACAGAGAACGTAAGTGGTCTAACGTTTCGAGCGTTTCTCTCTGACGAAGGGCCTTCGCTCGAAACGTTAGACCACTTACGTTCTCTGTTTCAGCAGTATTAACCTACTATACCATATTTCGATTGTTGTTTCAACACTGCCTACGCAGCACACTACTTTTATTACACTATTTGTTCTTATATATTGGGTGTTTTATTGGTCAAATGTCAGCCTGGAGGTTCTTCATCCGCAGTTTCTTTTATGCAGGTGTTTACTGTACCCCAAAATGACATTTTAACAAAAATAATTTGAAAATATAAGACTTTACATAAACAAACGAATTTTTCTGTTTAAATTTTAATTTGTTTGTCGCTTATGTACAGTGTGTATCAAAAAAACAACTGAACCCTTAGAAAACAACATATTGTAGTAGTTTGAACGCCCTAAAAGCGCTGCGTTATAAATTAACCAGCACATAAGTTAATCAGGAAGAGAAAAAGCTTTTAAATACTTTCACCGTGCATACACTTCAAGTTATCTTAATTTCCCAGGTGTATAAGACCGTGTGTTTTACGCATCTGTGGGTTCAGCGAAGTGCTTAGGGCTTTCAAACTACTACAATAGCTTGCTTTCTAAGGGTTCATTTTTTTTTTGATACACACTGTATAGTTGAGTATAGTCAGCAGTAGATACATGCACGCCCCAGGCCCGGTGTGCCAATATTTCTTTATAGCGCTCCGCTTACAGATGACGTCAGTGTTGTTAATTTCAACATGTTTGTCCGTGTTTTTCATTAATTCTGAGTTGCCAACAATAGAAAAACGTTCATTTTGAATCCCTTGAGAGTCCATTTCGATTTGTTTGTCCGCATTTTGTGCTATAAATGGCAACAGTGCACAGTACTGCCCGAGGTAATTAGTTGTTTACTGTTTGACGTAAGTAATTGGCAAGCGTGCTGTATACTATATGGGTTATAGCACCAATTTTTGGGGTATGCGTGATATATATCCCGCGGTAGATCAAAGAATACCGATTTTGTCGGTTAATAAGGCATTTTAATGCACAGATACTCCAAAGTGACATTTTACTGAAAATAAATACTTTACATAAACAAACGGATTTTTCTATTTAAATTTTAATTTGTTTGTCACTTATGTAGTTGAGTAGTCCAGTGGCGGATACAGGATTTTTGCAAGGGGGGTGACTATAAGGTACTCAGTTGTTTCTTTCACAATATTTAACAAGGGCGCGCGAGGGGGGGGGGGACAGGCAATACTTACTACGTGGTGGCAGGGGAGCGCCGAAGGTGCAACAAACTTCCAGGGGGCTCCGGGGGCGTACTCCCCCGGAAAATTTTGCATTTTAGAGTCTCTGAAATAGCATTTCCTGCATTTTGAGGGGGGTTTGAAAGAGTTTTGAAGGATATAAATTACCAAACAAAATACCCAAATATATGAATACACCATAAGGAGGACATGTCGTCATTGTCGTGGACTCATGGGGGTATGTTTTATAAGTTTATGTTCCAAAATTACTATGTATATTCAGATTTCAGATTGAGACTGTATACAATACGTCTATATAATCGTGATTCTTACTTGTTAAAATTGGGGTTTCAAATTTACAAGATATTAGCGTATCAAGATGTCCAATCTTATTGCAAACGGGAGAGGCCATAGCTACGGCCTGTATCAATAAGCATTGTTATACAATATAATTTATGCACGTTTTACACACGAGTAGTGTATCGCTGTATAATCCTGTATTGGTTGGGACAGGGAAGGGGGGTGACTAGTCATGCACCCAGTCACCCCCCTCTGTATCCGCCCCTGTAGTCAGCAGTAGATACACGCGTGTGATAGGCCCTTGTTTCCCTTTACACGTAAACGATGAAAACAGTTATCGTAACGCACGAATCAGTGTTAAGGCCTCCCCCCCGGCCTCCGGCCAATCATTGCCCGGCCTCCCCCCCCCCCCTCGGGGGAGGGGGGGGAGGCCGGGCAATGGTGGGGGATTTGGTAAACGTCTCCATCCCCACCCTGTGGCATTTGCTCTTGAATCGCGACCCCGGGGTGGGGGCATTTAAATACTCGAAAGGAAATTTTCAAACCTTCCTAGGCAGAGAGGGGCAATTTGCTACATTTGACCATAAACTATATGTTTGTTTACATATATCACAGTGACGGGTGTTGTACATTCCCAGCGCAGCGCCACCAGTCCAAACATTATACTTCATTCATTGTAAGAACCATGTAACATATAATGATTCTTTAGTTGATTAAAATAGGGTAATTTAAGATCATGACATCATTGTATTATTATTGACGTTTGAATTGGTTGTTGTTCAGACAATGGACATTGTCATGTAGCATATAGTGAGTCGCATGTTGAAAATAATGTGGTATCAGAGCTCAAGTGTAAAATCAATCGAAATCAAATAAGGGGCCGAATACATGGGGAAATTTCAGCCCGGGCTGAGATTTCAGACCAGCTACTGGAAGATGGAAAAGAGGGAGTGAATGTTTTGAATAAGAAATACGAAGTATGGAATACAGAAAGTGCATTGTGAAAAGCGATAAAGAAGTAATAAATATGGTTTGAAATACACAACTAAATATGTTTGTCTTAAGCTGCATGTTTGTGACAACTTGGCTGATTTACACACTTGATTCTTATTCAAATCATTCTCCTCTTTTCCATACCTCAGTAGCCGGGCTGAAATTTACCCATGTAATCGGCCCCTAAATATAGAAAATCAATTATTCAATACAGTCCCTTGAGTGTCGAACCGGTGCAGCGGAGAACGAAACTTCCTTTCGTTCTCCGCTGCACCAGTGGTTCTGCAACTTTGAATTTTACACGTAAACGATGAAAACGGTTATCTTAAACATGTATGTATTTTACACGATGCCGGTACAATTTGAAAACGGAACAAAATCATGCCGGTATGCAAATACAGCATATAACATTTCATGTTATTTTGGTGCCGGTATCGTGTAAACGCAAGGCCTAAACGGCATGATTTTGTTCCGTTTTCAAACTGTACCAGCATCGTGTAAAGGGGTCTAAGACAAAGGGACCTATACCGAGTTGCTGGCTACTTCAGTTTAGTGACTTGCTTACTAAAAAAGGATGGGTATCGATAGCCACTATATAAAGCCCTAATCAAACGAAAACGCAAGTCATCGCAAGTTGGCAGTCACGAATTTCTGTGGCGGTCGTTCGAACACCCAGATTAACAAAATAAAGGTTTCATGAGTGTTTTAAACAAGTTTTAACTTTGTCACGGTACATGATATTTTTGGGAAGTTATTCAGAGCGGCTGCATGGTTGAGATAGCGTGACTGCCAACTTGCATGCGATGACTTGCGTTCTCGTTTGATTATATAGCCATGGGACTGCTCGCAAAGGACTTACTAATTATATAATAAACCTTTGTTAAAGTGCCTGTGCAACGAAATTTTCAAGTTGGAGAAAATAACATTAAAGGAAAGTTTGAGATTACTTCTTTCGATTGTGAAAGTTTCAGGGCGAATAATTAAAGGAAAGTATGTTTGTTTAGTGTTTGAAAAAACGGGCTTTTGGCCCGAAAAGTTGACACATATTTTATTCCAATGTCTCAATTTTTAGGGGGAAAAGCACGGCCTTCAAACGCTAAATAAAAATACATATATGTTATTTACCGGCTGGGAGGTCCGTATAGAGAAATATTTCCCGAGGTCTCAAAAACTGCCCGAGGCCGCAAGCCGAGGGTCGTTTTTGAGACCGAGGGAAATATTTCTCTATACGGACCGACCAAAACGGTAAATAACATATTTATTTTTATTATTATCGTACGATTTATTATAATTTACATAATTAGGTGAATTAACATAATTGAATTGCGTAATCGGGGTGACATTCACGTGATATTCAAAAGTCCAAAGTTTATCGTTCGACAGTAAACAACTGCCGACATGTAGTCTGACAGGGAAGCTTCGAACCTCTTTTGTGATAAAACTTTCGCTTGGAAAATCGCTTTCGATACTGGTGGCTGACTGCATGGAAATTGAAAGTGGGTCGTTCGAGTTTGAAGACGAAAATGCTTGTAATAAGCCATTTGTAACTTTCAGTTTCAAAGACATGACACGATGAGGTTGGCGTGTGGAAAATATTTGACTAAAGAGTAAAGACTTGTAGCGGTTTTGTTGAGTATAGCTGGACAACAGAAGAATGACGGTAATAGTATATATCAAAAGGTTTCAGCTTTTCTGTCTTCTCGTGGTGTGTTTTTTTATACATATACTTCTATATAGTTTCATTTACTGATTCAAAGTGTGTTCACAAGTTTATGTGTGTTTTTCCTACTGTTTTAAACTGTTTTCATACGTCGGTAAGCAATAATACTTTAAAACTTTATAAATGTCGCTCGCTGAAATTTTGCTTTTTCACAGTTTTCTCGCTTTCTTTTAAAATTCGCTGTTTTCACACGAAGTCGTCAAAGCCATTTGGATAATAAAACTCATTTGCATCCCCGTTGCTCTCTGTTGAACATATTTTTTCTGTGGCAAGCGAAATAGTTATGAAAATCGATCAATTTTAAATGATAGAATGTAAAAAAATAAACTTTTTGTTGTTTTTGTTTTGAAATCCGCAGCAGTCCGTATCGGGGTCCGTATCGTGTGATACGGACCGCTCGCTAAGCCAATCAGAGCGCGCGAATCAGATGGATTCCGGACCGCAAAAAAATAATTATCAATTATTGGACGAGTCTGAGCAAAATATCATGATTTGTCAGTGGCGAGCTACTAGTTATTTGCCGATGCCAAAGGCAGAGGCAAATAACTAGTAGCGAGACACTGACAAATCATGATATTTTGCGATAGACGAGTTCAATAATTGATTTATCATTCATAAAATAGTTAAAATTTGAAATGCCTCAAGTATTGAGAGATCGCCACTCTTCTTTCTGTCTTCGGCATACTAAAATCTTCGTAAAACTTACTTTTTGTTGGCACGAGTCTTGCTTTTTATCTCACTAAAACTTCCTTTTCACTATTTGTTTTCTGAAGTACATTGTCGTTATGGATGCTTCCAAATACCCTCGATTATTTCCTCGGATAGCTGAAGAACTAGCCGCCATGTTTACGAAAATTATTTGCAGTCAGCAGCGCTATCGCTACTACGCATGCTCATAAAATTATTTGCAGCAGAAAAATTATTTGCACTCAGTTATTTGCAGGTAAATTAACCAATGAGAATGCAGGATAGAAACGAAATGAATGATAATTTCATTTAATTGTTCGTCCTAAAACTTTCACAGTCAAAAGAAGCGATATCAAATATTACTTTAATGTTATTATCTCCAACTTGGAAACTTCGTTGCACAGGCACTTTAATATACACTTTGCTTTCTTTTGCGTATACAGCCGGTGATACACTATATACTTGCCATAGCTCTTGGATACAAGTATCTTAAGTGTTTCATCCGATTTTCGGCGACTTTTTTTGCGCAAAACTGTAGACTAGCCAAAATAAACACAAAGAGACGCTTGCTATAGTAGAGTTTCAATACCCAGGTTAATTACAGAGTATATAGTCTCCGACACAAAAGAAGTCACCGATCGAAACGCTGGTGAAGACTTGGAGTTTTGTATCAGTATGTGTTGAAGACTTACTGGCTCATGGAAGGTCTGGTATTGGAGAGTCATGTTTTATATATGCCTTACGTAGCTGAAGGGCCACTTGCGGAAAGTGCTAGCTAGTTCTAAAGTGTTCTGTGAGGCCTTTGTATACATGTGCGACGTAATTTGCGCTACCGCGGGTAATGCATTATATATACACGGTCAGTGGTTGAAAACGGAGTAGTTGTATGGTGAATGGAAACATGTATGCACGTCAAAAATATATAATCGCACGAAAAAATCACAAGGATATCTCTATATGGTGAATATTTGTCGTGGCAATATTGAGTGAGTGCTTCAAAACAAAACTAACTGCATATCGTTGGCAGACTATCGTTGCATGTGGATCAAAATTGCTATGACATGAGTCAATTCCACGTATATGTGGATGCAAGCACGCGCATAATGAATCGATGTCCATAAATCTCCAATATCATGTGACACAAGGCTTTGCAACAGATACAATAGATAAGTATATATGGACTTCTAGATGAACAGCTGCAACAAGCACTTGACAGTATAGTCAACATAAATCTATGAGGCATGGCGTCTTGCAGGTTTCGCTTTAGGATTCCATTTTGTTGCGTGATGGTTGTTATAACAATATGTTTGTTGTACAAGATGATCATAATTGTCATTCCGACGATTCCGTTCGGATCGAACAGAACTTTCCCCAGCGAAACATCTCATGTTGAAACTGAGAACAACATTGGCAATTCATCGAGAAAGCAGACGTTTAAAGAAGTCAAAAAGGTTTTCTATAGCTCGCTTCGAGAATACCGACGTCGGAAGAGGGTACCTGTACTTCTTAGTAATAACTCTAAATTGTCTGGAACATTTCACGAGCTATTCCCAAAATGTCGTCGAGGATTATTCCTTCTTATCATGGTGCCGAGCAGACCAAGTGCACTGAACAACCGTAACGCTATTCGATTATCATGGGCAAACGCGACTCATGGCAAGCTACACCAAAGTATGGATCATGGTAGAACGAATTTTACATACAATGTGATTTTTGTAATGGGTCGCTCAAAAAGAAATGAAATTGTGGCGGAAGAATCGAGAAGGTTTGGCGACATTTTGCTACTAAACTACGAAGATAAAAACTCGGAATTAGCTCAAACCATTCAAAGTCTTTCACGGATTGCACTAACATGTTCGCCAATATTTTTCCTGAAGACCGACAATGACACATTTATCAATGTTAACGCGGTTGCAGAATGGTTAACAAAACAACATCCCAATATACAACACGCCGAGAAGTTGGCCACGAAGTCGCCTGATATAGGGAATTATAAAGATGTATCACGTGAGGGTCACCAGGCAACCGGCTACTATGGAGTTTACTTGACTGAAAGAAGCTATATACTTGCTGGAAAAATAATGAAAAATATTTCTGAAGCTAGCACAAAAATCCCTGCTATGGCAAACGAGAATGCTTATATTAGAACCTTAGTAAATTTTCTTGGGATAAAACCACGCGAACTGCAGGATCCAAGGTTTATGCCACATGTTTTTGAGAATGTAAAAATCCGTGATTTCGACCCGTGTGACTGGAGAAAGAAATTTTTTATTCATCATGTATTCCGTGTAAAACATATACTTATGCACAGCAAGACAGTGGTTTTTTCCAAATTAGCACATTTATGTAGAGACGAGTAAGTTATGGCTTTGTTATTTAGCTTAAGGCCTGCGGCAGCAAACGTCGCACAATAAACGAATTTAATTCAGACGAATTTAACTCGAATTAACTTCGTCGGTAATGCGACGTAAATGCAATTTCGAGTTAAACGTCGAATTTCAGTCGAATATAATTGTTTTCACTTGGACGCGTTGAGCCTGAAAACGATTCCTTGAAAACATGGCGCCGAATTATCACAGACAGAAGAGAAATATTTAATAGACCTTTCTGCGTCGCAAAACTTTGGACATCCAAAACTTCGGACAAACATTGGACATTGGCCAATCAGATTTGTCAAAAAGAAAGATCACGTGATCCATTCACTTCATGCGGAAAGGTCTATTAATTCGACGCGACGATAATTCGTCGTGTAACTCGAACACGCATTATCCCTCTGACTCAGACGAATGTAATTGCCGAGACGAATTTAATTTGTGTGTTGAATTTAATCGAGTTATACGTTGCAGTTTTGTCAAATAAAATTCAGACAAAATTTGTCGGAATTAAATTCGTCTATTGTGCGATGTTTATTAGCGCAGGCCTAAGGCGGGCACCTCTCTCCAGGCGGACACCAAATTTGGCCCTGAGACTAGTAATACAGTGAACTCTCTCTAAGGCGGACAAACTTAAAGGTTCTTATGCAACACGAACGCAACACTTCCGAAAGCATTGATATCCCTCGATGTAAAAGCCGACCATATACTGAACCAATATTCAATTTTTGCTTCTACGTAATGTCGGTACTCGTGGTAGCTAACTGTATGTCGCCATGTCGGAAGTGGCTTCTTCAAGGCGTGTAACTGTATATATGCAATCACGCAAGACTAGTAAATCGTAATATAGCATGGACAGAAAGAGACATCAAGCAGGCGAGCGAACAGTTAAGCTGGGATTTTAGTACTGAAACTAGTACTGAAACGTGGATTGAGAAATTTCTTGTTACAATAAATTGCACAATAATTATATATACTAACTTTCTTAAATCTCGTTAATTTCTTTCGGCACTTTTTTTCATACCAAACAATGTCATTGATGTCGGCGAGTAGCTATAGCATGAGTGGATATTTAATATTTATCTCTTCGGCACAGCACATGCATGCATGCATGCATGCATGCAGTAAATATATTAATATCTGTCACTTACTCTGTCGAATAATTGGTAAAATTCTTTGGCACAATTTTGTTCGTTCTGATTGATACATGATAAGTCGATAACAACAACAAATCAATCTATATATTTTATCAACATTTTGGCAACCCATGCATGTCTTTGACCTGCATTGCATACCTATAGATTACTAGAACTATAACTTAATTTGGAATGAGAAAATTTTTCTACAGTTTCAGACACAGACTATAAGCCATGGACTAAAGCCGGTTTTCCACCAGGCGACTTTTTTCGCGCGAAGCGACTTTTTCTTTTGTCTCATGAGCTCTGAGCTGGAACTAATCAGAAATCTATTGAATTCGAACAAAAGAAAGTCGCTTCGCACGAAAAAAATCGCCTAGTGGAAAACCGGCTTAAGGTGCTGTTCATATGACTGAGGCGGGCTAGCTCGGCTAACCGGGCTGACTCGTTTCTTTCCTCGACCGCAAAAAGAGATTTGAAGTAACATTAGGATTCGTTTACACCCAAACTAAACCAATTCTTCTTTGTAAATTTAGTTTATGCAAGTTTCAAAACCACAGTAAGATCCTAATCAATCGCGTGCGCCCGGTTAACCGAGCTAGCCCGGCTCTTATGTACAGCCCCTAAGTAAAACGCATATAGAATAGATACTGCATGTAGAAAAGTTCATCTACAATTTCAAGTAAACTATATAAGAACAAGTTGAAATCAAGTTCTTAACTCTTTTCAGGCTGTATGAGATTTTAAATTTACATCGTTTGCATGTTCTGGCTATAAACGCCTGATGATTTTACTCAATATTGCCTAGGGAGAACCCACTCCCTCAGCCTTTATTTTCATATGAAAAACACCACACAAAAAATAATCTCAGGGGCACTTTAAAGTATGTTCTGTAACGTACTTTCACCTGTTACAAAAAATTATGCCGTACGATACAAGCAATCACCACGCTCTATTCTATTAATTTACTTCCGAAACGATTTTGAACTCCGTTCACACTGGAGCTAAAACGGTACAAAAACCTATCCGATAAAAGAGTACC
This sequence comes from Corallium rubrum, assembly GCA_964035015.1. Classification (NCBI taxonomy): domain Eukaryota; kingdom Metazoa; phylum Cnidaria; class Anthozoa; order Scleralcyonacea; family Coralliidae; genus Corallium; species Corallium rubrum. The sequence goes on from OZ035997.1 coordinate 43,636,243, forward strand.
TCTTTCGAGATCGGAGCGGCGCAGCGGGGCTCCGACACAGAAATTATATGAAGACGTATAGTCTTTTAGAGTTTTACTTATCTTGACTGGGTTAATTATAAATAATTTATTTATGCCTATATATACTTGCATAAGTTGCATTATATACGCGAACACTTTGTTGTTTAAGCCTGGTTCTCACTTGTCAGAATCAGAATCAGATTTATTTCGCTCAATAAAATACATATTTTTATAAAAAAAAAATTACAAAAATTTTGAAGGAATACATTTTTTTAAGATATTATTAAAGAATATTTTAGAGCCTGGGAGCTAAGATAACCGTTTGGTTTTCTAGTTAGCTCCCAGCTAAATGAAGATAATTTTTTAAAAACAGATCAGGAAAGAGACGTTTCTGAAGAAGTTAAAGGGTGTTTTTTAATAATTTTTTAAAGAACTAAAAAGAAGATGAAGTAATTGTCGCTTTGCATATGGTATCAGAGTTAATTATTTGTTATTATTGTTCAGACAGTAAATAACGTTTTGCATGTTTCGCAAATTCACTTAAATCTTTCAGGTGCGTGGGAATTTTTTCCCCAAAACTCTGTTGCTATGAATGAAATCATTTGTTTACCAGTGTTTGTTCTTACTTTTGGCTTGTGTAGGTTTTGGTTGGCAGCATATCGTGTGTTGTAGTTATGGACATCACTTGCATATTTGAATATATTATCAAACATACCTGGTAACAGACCTTTGTGCCATAAATGAGTAAATTTTAGAGCATGTAGTTGATAAACATTATTTACTGTTAGGCACTGCCCCATGCCAAAACTGCATATGATATATATGGATAAATTAAATTATAGTACATTTGTTTCAGTTGAGAGACAGAGAGATAATGCCTTAATCTAGATATAATTCCAGTATTACGAGATATTTGTGAGCATATATGGGCAACATGAAATTTCCAGGATAAGGATTCATCTAGTATTACTCCCAAATATTTAATTAATCTTTCTGGTTCAAATAATGGCATGATCCATCTGTCTCTCTGAAATATAGATAAATGGGAATGTCTCTTTTTCTTGCGGACTTAATAATCATGAAATTTGTTTTTGTCATATTTATTGATAATTTATTAGTGTCACACCATTTTTTGACCTTTTCCAGCTCAGAGTTCATCAGGTCTTCTAAAGTTTTAAGATCCCTCTCAGAGGCGAATACATTAGTATCGTCTGCAAATATTTTGAAATTGAGTTTTTCTGAGCAGTTTGGTAAGTCATTTATATAAATTAGGTATAACAGGGGTCCTAGTGTGGATCCTTGTGGAATTCCACATATCATTGTTTGTTTAGTTGATTCAATTCCATCCAGTATAACATACTGTTTTCTATTAGAAAGATAACTATTGAACCAATTTAATGGTAACCCTCGAATTCCATAGCACTCCAATTTTTGAAGCAGTAAGACATGGTTTACAGTGGCAAAAGCTTTAGAAAAATCAAAAAAAAAACACCACATGTATACAGTTTTTTGTCTATTGCCCTTCTAAGAGTTTCAGTAATTTCTGTTATAGCATGTGCTGTCGAGTGGTTTTTTCGAAAACCAAACTGAAATTGGAAGAGAATATCTTTTTTTTTTAATATAATTTATTAATTGTTTGTATACCAATTGTCGTAAGAATCGAGGATTTTTCCTGTCCCCGATCGTCTGGGATTGTTACGACAAGTGTGAACATGGTTGAAGTAATGTCTCAGACAGTCGCCGATCTGATTGGAAGCATCGCAAGAATTGGAATCATTTCTATTTGGAAAATTCATTCCAGACGGTCGCCAACGATTGGGGATTCTTACGACTGAATTGTTATTACGACTTGTTATTTCGAGAAGTGTGAACACTGAAGAACACTGAAAGCACTCGTCTGGGATGATCGGGGACAGGAAAAACCCCAATTCTTAACAATGACAAGTGTGAACGTGGCTGTCGTAAGAATCACCGACAATTGGGGATAGAATTGTCCCCGATTCTTATGATTCTTACGACAAGTGAGAATTAGGATTTAAGTGCCCATGAAACGAAAATTAAGTTTGTCTTATTTGAAAGAGCACTCAAAATGGTAGAGTAACATATTTTGCAGTTTTCGTTTCCTTGCTTTGTTTGATATTCAAACAAGACGCCCGCGGAATAATCATGTGCATAACATTGTGTCGAAATGCTCAAAACGTTTATATCTGCTCGTGCAATTAAAGCGCGCCAAAGTTCCTGCTAAAGACATCACTCAATTTTACTCTACATGTATCCGTCCAATATTAGAATATGCTTCCACTGTTTTTCATTATTCACTCCCGAAGTACTTGAGTGAAGATATTGAGCGCATTCAAAAACGTGCTCACTCCATTATATACCCACTACTTAAATACGAAGGCGCGTTAGTGGAAAGTGGCTTAGCAACACTTCATGACAGAAGGAAACAAGCATGCGAAAAACTTTTTAAACAAATTTTAGAAGACCCTAATCACAAATTAAACAATCTTATTTCAAAAGTAGATACGTCTCTTAATTACAATTTGAGAAATATAAAGAAGATTCATATTCCTAATTTTAACACAGTTCGTTTCAAGAACTCATTTTTAGTAGCAAGTAGTCTTAATATTAGCAATTAATATAATTAAACTTTATTCTATTTTAATAATTCTGTAATTTTTATACATAACTATTATGATCTGCAAAATTTTGTAATCACCATGTAATTCAGTAATTTCTACTGTAAATATGTGAATTATTAAGCTATCTATCTAGGCGTAAACTCGGGCTACTTAAAATATATACGACATAACAAAGACGATTAATATGAACTATGAACAATAAAAACACAGAAACCAAGGCGAAACCTAGCCTTACTGGTGTAGCAAAACATTGAGATGGTGGCCATACTGGTTTACCAAAACAATGAGATGGTGGCCATACTGCGTACCAAAACAATGAAATGGTGGTCATACTGGTGTACCAAAATGAAATGGTGGTCATACTGGGGTACCAAAACAATGAAATGGTGGCCATACTGGCGTACCAAAACAATGAAATGGTAGCCATACTGGTGTACCAAAACAATGAAATGGTGGCCATACTGGCATACCAAAACATTGAAATGGTGGCCATACTGGTGTACCAAAACAATGAAATGGTGGCCATACTGGTGTACCAAAACAATGAAATGTGGCCATACTGATGTACCAAGACAATGAAATGGTGGCCATATTGGTGTACCAAAACATTGTAATGGTGGCCATACTGGTGTACCAAAACAATGAAATGGTTGCCATACTGGTGTACTAAAACAATGAAATGGTGGCCATACTGGCGTACCAAAACAATGAAATGGTGGCCATACTGGTGTACCAAAACAATGAAATGGTTGCCATACTGGTGTACTAAAACAATGAAATGGTGGCCATACTGGCGTCCCAAAACAATGAAATGGTGGCCATACTGGTGTACCGAAACAATGAAATGGTGGCCATTCTAGCGTACCAAAACAATGAAATGGTGGCCATACTGGTGTAGCAAAACATTGAAATGGTGGCCATACTGGTGTACCAAAACAATGAAATGGTGGCCATACTGGTGTACCAAAACAATGAAATGGTGGCCATACTGGCGTAGCAAAACATTGAAATGGTGGCCATACTAGTGTAGCAAAACATTGAGATGGTGGCCATACTGGTGCCAAAACATTGAAATGGTGGCCATACTGGTGTGCCAAAACATTGAAATGGTAGCCATACGGGTGCACAAAACAATGAAATGGTGGCCATACTGGTGTGCCAAAACATTGAAATGGCAGCCATACCGGTGTACCAAAACATTGAAATGGTAGCAAAAATAAAGGAAACGACATACAGCATTCACAGAATCACAGACACAAGTAGTTCAGTTAAATGTCAACCTCGATGAAGATGTAAAACACAGCATGTTTACCTTCCACTTGCAAGTTGGCTTTATCAACTTTCTTTGTTTTTTGATTTATAGCATTTGAGCAACATTTTCAGGACAATTTAATTAATATTAACACATGTAAGATCATGTAAATTGATCGAGAACACAATGATTGAGAATTTTCGTACAAAGTTTGATCGAGTACTACACATTTTCGGCGTACGGTTATCGAGATTGCCGACCAACCCAGGTCTACTACAGTCTATTGTAAACATTGTGAGCGTGTTTATCATTAAAACACAAATTCACTTCGAACAACACAACCAAAGGCCGTCACCCGGAGAAAAAACGCACGACTCCTGCACGCTCCTGCATGAAAATCAGCCATGATACACCGCCGCCGCGTGGTTTCGCAAAGCCTATCGGGATGATGCAATAATTGCAATTTGTCGACAGGAAAAAAAATAACACAGGAAAACCACCGAAACCTAGACTCGGCTACCACATGTAGCCCGAGTAATTAAACATTTTGACGTCACACGTGCATAATGAGTTATCGAAAAAGTTATATACCTTTTCTATTATCAAATATAATAATCATGCACTTGAAGATCTACATGGTTATAGTGTTGCGGGCGAAACACATCCACATGCTCCATTCAAATTAATTTTGTTTGATAATAGAAAGGATATCTAACCTTCTCCGATAGCTCATTAGGGACTTTAAGATTCAGACAACCGACTACGGCTACGGTAGAAAGTTTAACAGTGGTATTAAATGGTGGTGTATTTATACGTTCTAATTTCAAGATATGTAATCGCACTGACTCGTTTTGTTCTTAAATTCTTGAGGAAAAACACTTGTTCAATCTATGGTAGTCGCGATAGTAATGTTAAGCTTCTCCAAGGCTTCTGTAGTGACTCAGATTTCGCGTTGTCTTTACAATTAAAAATGCTTTTTCTACGTTGTCAACAGAGTCGTGACGGCGTAAAGATTACTCTTGGGACCGTCATTTGCGAAAGTTCTTTGAATATGACATAAAATTCTATTGTGCAAACACGTTGCCATGCAACTTCCCGTAGTCGTAGTCGCTGTGTTTTCTTAAAGTCCCTATTATATATCAAACAAACTGAAATATCTCAAGAACAAAGCAAGGAAACCAAAAACTGCAACAGATGTTACTCTATAATTTTAAGTGTTCTCTCTGAAATAACAAACTTAATTCTACAGTACATATATAAAAACAGGTACGCATTGCGTACATGATGCGTATAATGATCTTTATCATTCATTTGGTTTCTATCCCACATTCTGATTGGTTAATTCACCTGCAAAATAACTGAGTGCAAATAATTTTCTGCTGCAAATAATTTTATGAGCATGCGCTCTAGCGGCGCTGCTGACTGCAAATAATTTTCGTAAACATGGCGGTGATGGCGGGGGCTATAATCGAGGAAGTAATCAAGAGTGTTTGGAAGCATCCATAACGACAATATACTTCAGAAAAGAAATAGTTAAACGAAGATTTAGTGAGACAAAAAGCAAGATTTTTGCCAACAAAAAGTAAGTTTTACGAAGATTTTATTATGCCGAAGACAGAGAAGAATGGCGATCTCTAACTTCAGGCATTTCAAATTTTAAACTATTTTATGAATGATAAATCAATTATTGAACTCGTCTATCGCAAAATATCATGATTTGTCAGTGTCTCGCTACCAGTTATTTGCCTCTGCCTTCGGCATCGGCAAATAACTAGTAGCTTGCCACTGACAAATCATGATATTTTAATTGATAAATAGTTGACTTACAGATAATGATTAAGTTAGTTACGAAGTTACGCTAGTTAGGTCCGAAGGTTCGAGGTAACTTTAGCTTAGTTACCGACTTCGACTTTCCTCATTGTTCAACTTCGCGCTTTGATAGCTAGCTGTCTAAGCCTTCAATTCCACATAGTGATTAAAACTGACCCAAACTTCAAATAATTTTATGAATAAACACTTTCTCACCTTAGAGCTTTTTTGTATATACATCTGTTGAGTTTTTTGACGATTTGTTAGATTTAAATGAATAGTCGCTGCAGTCGCCATTTTGAAAAATAATTACACCATTGATTAGACACCATCCGTCAAAATGATGATTCCGACATTTTCCGACACAATTTGTAATAGTTACCTCGCGCGGCTGAGCGAGGTAACTATCCCGAAATAGGCAGTTCAGCTCGACCAATCAGAGGACGAGAAATGCAATAGTTAATTCTAAAATTTTACTAATACCTCAGATTCACCGCTGAGCGGACCAATTAGAAAGCTGGAAAGCCTCTTTTCCACTATGAAATTATACTAACAAGGGAATAGTCTATCTAGAGATCCCAAAAGTCAAAACAATGTTTTGATGAAATGAAACTTTTTAAATCGCTAGTTTAGTAGTTAGGTTATTAGTCAGCAATTATTAAAAACATTGTATTGAGTTATTTTTTTAATTTATGTATATATTTGTAATTATTTAAAAATTGTACACGTCTGACTGGAAAAGTATTTATCAATACAGAATATAATATCGTGGATAAATAAAGATTGATTGATTGTTATTTATAAAATAATATTTTGAAAACGCCAGTTGGTTAAAAGCCGTGTTTGTATAACTCTATGGGAAACGCCCTCCAATACGCCATCATTCTAATTAATCTTCGCTGTCTGGTTGTTGTCGTCACGGCTTCTCTTGATATTTATTCTAGCGAATTCACGCATGCGCAAACGTTTGGCAGCGGTGTTCCTCTCAAGGGGTGTATCACTCCAGAAAAAGAGATTTTGGGGATTTTCAAAATCCCGTGGAATTTGGGGATTTTTTTGGGATTTGGGGGGAATTCCTGAGATTTTTTTTAGATTTTTTCGGATTTTTTGAGAATTTTGGGATTTTCCGATTTTTAAAGGTGTACGAGATTTTTTGGGGTGATACACCCCTCACAGGCCTCTCGCTACGTCTAATTCAGCTGAAATCGGCTTTAAACTGCGAAATCGAACTGCGAAAAATGTTTTTGAACAAAACGAAACGCTTAGCGTTTGTTCTTAAGGTGGATTTCCATTCAGTGCTTTTTGTCGCGCGATCGACGATTTGCGATCGCTTTCTTTTGAATTGTGGGCTCTCGACTGGATCCGTTCCACCCGAGGGCTTAAGGCGGATTTCCATTCAACTTTTTTTGTCGAGCGAGCGAGCGACTTTTTGCGATCGCTTTCCCAATGAAGCCCTCTGGTTTTACTTGAAAAATCCGCAACTATCAATGCATGGCCTGGCTTGTGTTTATCGCAAAATCAAATACAACATTGTATTCTACAAATTAATAGCTTTCTAACGATATCTATTTTATTTTTGTGGCATAAATTCTGACGAATTGAGAGAGAAATGAGTCTTCAAACCTTAACGAAGACCTTAACAACCAGTCATCCGCAAAAATTCTTGCATGCACATCTTATTTTCTGTCACTATTCTTCGTATATTTATATGTAACCGTTCTATTAATAAAGACCATTTTAAAAAAGATCAAAGTGATTCAGAAGTTTGGATTTAGCACATACTATAATAATAATAATAATAAAATAATAATAATAATAATAATAATAATAATAATAATAATAATAATAATAATAATAATAGTAATAGTAATACACAACTTATATAGCGCCACTTCCATATGTCCAGTGGCGCTTTACATAGTATAAAAAAGAAGTATGAGATAAAAAACCTAATTGTTAAATACGCTAACAATTGTTAAATACACTAAGTTAAAAAAGCTTGTTCGTATAAAAATGTTTTAAGTTTACTCTTAAAAATGTTTAATGAGGTAGACTGTCTAATATCCTCTGGTAAATGGTTCCACAAAGATGGAGCACAAACAGAGAAAGCTCTAACACCGTAAGTCTTCAATCTGAATTTGGGAACAGAGAGCAACTTCTTATTAGATGCACGGAGGCTGCGCGGAGGATTATAGAGCTGCAGCAAATCTTTCAGGTATTGAGGAGAAGACGCATCATTGAGTGCTTTAAAGGTAAGAATAAGAATTTTAAAAATGATTCTTTGCTGTACGGTTCTTTGCACCAGTTATATGATACCGCAAATGGTAGAGTTTGTTAAAGACTAGAGAAGGCATGAACAGTTTGTAAATAACCAGAGGCGAGCAAAAAATACGGTGCTCGGACAGCGACCACGACATTTGTTTTGTGTATTGTCTCCGCGTTATCATAAGTATGAAAAGAACAAAAACTTTTCACGACAGTCAAGACCACCATTGCCATGAACTAGAATTAATGAAGTTCAGACCTGCTGTATTACAAAACATTTATAGAGAAACAATGAATTTTTTTGTGATGTAGATTAGGAACCGCTTTAAATGATAAAAGATAGACATTATTCTTTTCAATCTTTGTTAGGACTTTGAGTCCCGGGCGGAAACGTATATGGGTTGGCAAGATCACTGGCACGTCGGCACTGCCATCTGCCAGGCACGCATGCTCAGTACCGCCACTGTGGACAGAACCCGGACAATTTACGCGTTTCTTGTCAAAAGCTTAGAGGACGGAGCCAATATTCTTGATTTCCATTACATGTTTAGTTTACATATTCATAAACCATGAGGTAATTAGCAATGACCAGTTTGAGAAGGAACCAGGAAGAAAAGTATGTGGTGACAACCAAAAATAGTTAAAAAATCAAGAGTTGAAAAACAAAATGATAATTGAAGATATAAAAACGGGGGATAGATTTGAGATGATATATACACCACTTTTATAATGGCGATTAATTTGAATATTCTTTTATGTGCACATTGCAGATCGGCGTTTCGTGCCTTGTTGGTGCGTTTACAATTCAAAGGAATTTCTGCTTCATAACGAGGCCGGAAAATGATATCATTTAAATGCACATAAAAGAATATTAAGAAGATGGACGTAAAAGAATATAACATGAAATAAGGCGTTTATAAAAGTAGTAGTCAGACGTAAGTAATAGATAAAGCATGAGCAGCGATCTGTATCTGATTTACAGCCGTATCAGATACAGATCGGCTGCGAATGCTTTGTCGTACTTATCAAATACGCCATCTAAATAGCCATGTTTTCAAACTATTTTTCAAGTTGGAGTGATTTTAGCTAACTGTAAATTGAGGAAAACGTTTATGTAAAATCAGGACGAATCTGACATACGATTTACAGATATTGATTAAGTATTCATTTCTTTTGAATTTTCTTCATAAACTCATTTAAACACGAAGTTTCAAAAACTCATTAATAATTCGTGAGGAAAACACAAAGGAAATCAGTACCATGTCCGTACGTGTTTTTATGTCTGAGACCACGTCCACACGTATGCGTTTTCATAGCGTTCAGTTTATATTGTTCTCGGTCCCCAGGGGAGCAGAAAACAATGGTCTCTTTACCTGAGACAATATGAAAACGCTAGGAAAACGTATACGTGTGGACGTGGCCTGTGATAAAGAAACCTCTTGATTTACATAAACCTCTCGGCTTAGACAACGTTATTTTTCAAACTTACTACGCCAATGAACTTACCAAATGGGTCGTTTTTGAAGCTATTTAAAACATTCGCAGTACGTGTTTTATCAGATCTAAAACACTCGGCTATCGCCTCGTGTTTTAAATCTGATAAAACACTGCTGCTCATGTTTTAAATATTGCATAAAGAAATATGAAAGAGAAGGACCGTACTGGGTATATAAAGTTAGAGTTACCAATTATACCATATGATTTGGCCTGGGAATGGATGTAAATGTTGTTATACTGATACGTCAGTCAGTCAATTTAACTAAAATGGCACATAAGAATTCAATAAAACCCTTCGTTAAGTTGTTAAAAAATCGTGCCTTGGGCTAAATTCAAAACGCTAAATCTTGTCAGGATGGAGGAATGTCATTATTGCATGTTTGTGGCAATTAACGAGTTCATATGTATGGGAGGAACAAAGTTGCATGAAAAAGTTAAAAGCCTTTGCTTTTAAATTAACTTACGAAACAATAAACTCACGAAAATCTAAAACATCTTCCACTGTTATAAAATGGTTCGTTTTTCAAGTTGTTCAATAAAGTCGCAAGTTCGTATTTTTATACCTGATGAACCTGATCAATCACTCCTGCTCATTTATTAAACAGTACTTCAAATATCTGGGTCAAGCTATTTTACGGGATGCGCGGGCTCGTCACCGCATCCGTAAATCAATAAAGTAAATAATTGGAATGGCCTAATCCATACTTATATACAGTTCTTTCCGTTTTTGAATCGCGTTTTTCTCGTTCATACCAGTCACGCAGAGAGCGCGTCTTTTCACAAAAAGTATTGCTATTTGGCCACCATTTTTGACTATAACTGTTGACAAATCAACATCGATTCAAAGTCAACTAGTGTATACACCGTTGCTGGAGAAAAGGGACCGGAATGACATAAGAACATGAGATTTACTATTGATGAGAAGTTATGAACTGACAGTTGATGACATTTGTATACACATTTGTATACACACAGTATACACTGGCCACTATATGCACTAGCCATAGACAGTATGCTCCATAAAAAGAAAAGCGAATACCAGAAAAGCGAATACCCGATGACTGGTTAGAATCCATCCTGGTACCTATATTTAAGAATAAGGGAAACATCCATGAGTGTGAAAACTATAGAGGGATTAAACTTCTAGCGCAGATGATGAAATGCTTTGAGAGAATACTAGACAGCAGGATGAGAGTGTTTGTGGAGTCGTATTTGGGAGAAGAGCAGTTTGGATTTAGAAAGGGAAAGGGGACGACAGACGCTATGTTCATTGTGAGACAGATGATGGAAAGAAAGTTGGAATTTCAACAAGAGAGCTGTTGGGGTTTCTTGGACTTAGAGAAGGCGTACGACAAAATTAATAGAGGAATGATCCCACCAGTACTACGACAGTACAACGTCCCGGAAGAGCTGATAACCATGGTGATGGCGCTGTACAGAACACCAAGCACGCAAGTGAGAACATGCTTTGGTAAAACCAAGTCATTTGAAGTGAAAGTAGGCTTACATCAGGGCTCAGCTCTAAGTCCACTGTTGTTCATAATACTGTTGGATTACATCAGTAAGCAGTGCCCAATGGAGCGAGGACAGAAGGTCATCTATGCTGACGACATTGCACTGGGAACCAACGTAGCAGAGGAATTACAACAAGCAGTAGAGAAGTGGTACAACCAACTGGCAGTACATGGTATGCGGATGAACAAAGCAAAAACGGAAGTACTAGAAGTCTCAAGAGGTCAGCCAGTACCACGACTGCAGATTACAGTGGACGGACAGCAACTGAAGCAAACAACAGCCTTCAGATGCCTAGGAAGTTGGCTACATGAGAGTGGAGATCTGGATAGAGAGGTACAGGCAAGACTGCAGGGAACAGGGAACACATGGAGGAATGTAAGCGGAATAATATACGACAAACGGATGCCAATGAGACTGAAGACGCAGGTGTACAAAACGATGGTAAGACCGGTGATTCTATATGGGGCAGAGACGTGGGCAGTGAAGGAAGAACATGTCAAGAAATTGAAAGTAGCGGAGATGAGATGTATACGAGCTATTAGAGGAGTAACAAGACGAGAGAGAATGAGAAACGAAGACATAAGGCAGGAATTGAAGGTGGCGGAACTAAGAGAGAAGATACGAGAAAGCAGGCTGAGATGGTACGGACACGTGAAGAGAATGGAAGAGATGGAGTTTGTTAGATGGGCAGCGGAGCGCAGGGAACCAGGAACAAGGAAGAGAGGACGACCGAGAAAGCGATGGATGGATTGTGTTTGGGATGATGGGAGAGTGGTGGATCTGGACAAAGTAGATGACAGAATAGAGTGGAAAGAGGTGTCGAGACGACCCGACCCCCCTTGAGGGGACAAACGGGATGATGATGATGATGATGATGATGATAGACAGTATGCTCCATACACAACACAACACAACACAACACAACACAACACAACACAACACAACACAACACAACACGACACGACACGACACGACACGACACGACACGACACGACACGACACGACACGACACGACACGACACGACACGACACGACACGACACGACACGACACGACACGACACGACACGACACGACACGACACGACACGACACAACACAACACAACACAACACAACACAGCGCAGCGCAGCGCAGCGCAACGCAACGCAACGCAACATTAAACCCACCAAACCCACCATACACACGATACACACCACACACACTAAACACACCATATACACCCAAACACATCATACACCACACACACTAAACACACCATATACATCCAAACACCACACACACACCAAAGACATACACACACCCAAACACACCATACACGCACACACGCTAAACACACCAAACACACCAAGCACATACACACCATCCTCACCTCAAACACGCCATACACACCACACACACCAAGCACATACACACCATACTCACCTCAAACACGACATACACATTATACGTTACACACCACACCCACTAAACACATCAAACACGCTATACACACAATATATACAAACCCTAAACACGCCGAATACATTATACACCCATACACACCAAAACTGTACACGGTAGACACAAGTGATATACTATATAATATTATATCTCAACTGTAAATTGTCCAGCCAGAGAGCTTAATTTGTACCACGTGACCAGTTAATTTATCGTAGAATTACCCGCCACAGCGGGTATTCGAGTCGAATACCCCGCTGTGCCGGGGTATTCGAGTTCGTGTACCACGCGTGAATATCACGCACGAATCACGAAGCTGTCAACAATGACGGAGTTCGGCGAGACAAGAAAACATTTCACCTGAACATTCAGATGTTGACAAGAAGATTGTTAGGTTACAAGAAAATAAGGATTCAGGGAATACAAATAAAGCAACAAACAATGCATCCAGAAGCCTTGAGACGACAACAGAATGGAAACAGACAATGAAAAGCGGACAAAAGTTAAGCTAAGCGAACTTTATTAACATTATTTAAGCTTTTTTTGGAAAGGTTAATATGTTTCGATATAATATATCATTTATAGACCTTTCGCTCGGGGAATTCGATGAAATATTACCCCGAGGTATGATATATCCCGAGGGCGAAGCCCGAGGGATATATCATCCCGAAAGGTCTATAAATGATAAAATAGTCACTCGTGACACACTATACGTAGGCTGTACATCTTAATTAGCTGAATTATATACAAATTGTTTATAAGTTAAAAGTGACATTCCAGCTGAGAAGAGAAGATTAAAAATTTATATATTAATCTTTTTTAGTATCAACCAACTGATGGTCTATTACAAATCTGGCTTTCTGATTGGCTGAGCAACTAGTGGTCTATTGGTGATAAGCCATAGTAGCGTTATCCAATATACCTTCTTTTATTATATAGATGCGAGTGTTTTACTAGGAAATATACAGTGTCGTATTTTCCATATCCTCACTAGTGAAGATATCGATGACGTCATTTAGAATTTTACCGCTTTTTGCATTGAATCTATATAATAAAAAGAACATTACACGGTGGCTTGAAGATATGAATTTTATCTTCTCGTGGCAAAAATGATATTTTACCCATTCGCTGCGCTCATTCGTAAAATATTGTTTTCCCCCACTCGAAGATAAAATTCATATCTTCGCGCCACCTTAATTGGAATACTCTTATTCTGACCAATCAGAAGCCACGGCATATTCACGCTGCGAGCAAAACCTGGAAACTAGGCCAAACATGGCGTCTGCTGAAATTTATATACGAGTGATTAAATCATGAAAACATTGGCCCGAAAGTAATGGAAAATTGTTTGACATTTTCGAATAAGTAAATGAATTCGCTTATGTCTATGGAGTATATCAACACCAAATTTAAAGCAAATTAATTACAATCTCGTTTTTTTGTGAGCGATTGCTTATCATGTTCCATCGAACTACACTACATTTTGAATGGGGAGACTACTGCAAACAATTTTTTTAAGGTAAAACTATCTGAAAATTTGGAACAATGTTTGATAAGACTTATTTACGTTAAAGAAAAATTGTTTATGGTTGATACTATTACTAAAACAATTAGACAACTCGCCCTCGTTTTCTACGAGCAGATAGTCAACTCGGTTTCTCGTTGACTATCAGCTCGTAGAAAACTCGGTCTCCTTGTCTAATTGTTAATTATCCGTTTCATTTATGGTAGTACACATCGGTTTTTTGTCAGCTGGGAAGCCAACCACAAACTGATTTGTTTCTAAATTATAGAAATAAAATAACATAGAATAAAGTAAAGTAAAATAAAGTAGAAGTGTGCATTCAATTGTGGGATTCTGGTAATGAGTATTTGAACTTGAATCTACAGACTAAATACTGTATACTATATACAGTATAAATACTGTAAATACTATATTGCTGTTAAAAGCACGCAAGTTCTTGACATATTTACCAGTTGGATTCAATTTGGTTTTAACTGATTAAGGTGATTGAACTAATTACGGTGTCAACTTATGAGAATTGCTCTTTTGACTTTTATTATTGACATACAAGTTTCTATTTTCAACCTCTTTATTATAGAAAATAGCTAATTTTATTTCATTGTTACAGGTCTCCATGAAGCCACATGAACAGCTTTCTTGTGCCACAGGTTGCACACCCCTTCAACCCGGGCTGTAATTAATTGTCCCTGCCTCTCATTGAATGATGATACAACACGTCAGCACCTCATATATTATGCACAGCATTGTGCCGTGAATAGAGGGTACAATTCTTTTTTTTTCTTAGACAGAGTTCATCTGTTACGTTTCTTCATCACTTAATTCTCTGCTCTTTTAGCATATAGATAGAATTGTAAATTGAATTTAAACACTTAAATATTAATTGCTTCTTCTGGGATCGAACTTTGTCTTTGAATCCTTGAGTGCAGTAGTTGACTTAATTAACATTCTTATTTTAATTGTATCCTTAAATTCTGGAATTTTGTTCTTAGGATGGCGCCAGATAGTATTTTTTTAGAATTTCTAGTTTTAAGCTATTTCTACTGAAAATCTATGATGATCTTCTTGTAAATATGTTTGATCCTGATTTAGCTTGTACTTACTCGATGTGCAGGTCATGCTCCTGCCACAGTTAAATTAACTTATATATTATATATTTTCATGAATTCTTGTATTTTAGTTAGTTGGCTGGCTAACACCTCACATGACATATGTATCGGAAGTTGTTAAATCAATTAATTGATTTCTTAGTTTCCTTATCTTTTTATGTATATGTGAGCCCACTGGAATCAGGAAACAACTGGCACCTACCGAAATGGCAGCGCTGCAGAATAGCTGCAGATGTAATTTTTCTTGACTGCAAGTCAAAATGCATTTAAACTGCAGCGCGTCTGCATTACAAATTGATGAAATCACTTAAGCAAAGCGCTGCACATTGAATGCGCAGTCAAACAAAGTTTTCAAATTCGGTGTGCATTCAATATGCAGCTAATCTGCAACACAAAGTTGCGATCTAGCGCTGCATGTTCGATACTGATCGACTTACATAATTTAATTGGTGCCGCAAACGTGTTTCACAACATGTAAAACGCCATCACGCACCGCGCGCTTATCCTAGCAAAACTGTAGAGAATTTATTAAATCGGTTAACGAAAACGCTTTGTCTTACAAGGTCTTTAAAAGGTCTATAAGTCGTCTCGTTTAATTTTTAAATTTTACGCAATGAGTCAATACTAATAAACTATATAGCTCTCGCAGCGAGTCGCTGTCCAAAAACCTGAAACTTACCGTAATTTGAAGCAAAGAATGAGCCGTTTTGTGCAAATGGTAAACTGATGAGAAATGCTTTTGAATTGCTTTTTACAGTTGTCTGATGTAGCTCATGCAGCTTTTACAGTTTTATCGCCTATAGCCTCGAACCTTGGCAGGAAATAGCAAAAATACTTTGCTGATGCCAGAAGATAACTTAATCTCTTTCAAACAATTATTACCATTGAATATTATTTAAGGACGTTCTGAGACTTGTAGCAGTAGCAGTTGTCGCATCTGCAATCTAACTAACCCAATAATATCTATAAAGCATAAGACTAAATAAAATATACTATACCCACCCGTCAGAGATGCTTGCTACAATAATGAGTAATTCAATATCGTTATCTGGTCAAGTGTCAACTGATAGCATTTTTGGCGCCTGCACTTGAACATTTAAATATTGTGCATAAAGATAAAGCCGTTGATCGTTTGCGCGTTAACTGCTTCTCTTGCGTCTTGGGGATTCAACTGAACTTGTTTGGTGAATGTCTTAAAGAAAGAAGGAGAAGGGCACTGGTACTTGCATTTAAAGCTGCAGCTCTCACTCTGCTGATATTCTCTTAAATGTTTACAAAGAAGCACAGTAAACAATAGGACAATCGGCGCCATTCAGAGGTAAAGTTTTGTCTGTATGACTATGTAGTCGCGTTTTCGTGTTTAACACTATAAACGTTTAATGGAGTTTGTTCATATGCTCTGTCTGATTGTCTCAGTAAAACGCGAACACTGATATTAAATAATAGAATACGTTCTGATGGTTCTGTGGCTTGGTTTTGTGATGCGCGTGTCTTTAATAGAATTGAGAATTGAGAATTTGGAAAAAATTAGTATTATAAGGTCAAGACATATTAACGCAACAATATAAAGCAACTACTGGGCAAGTAAAGAAAACTCTACTTGCTGACAACGGCTGCATGAGACTCAAAATATCCCACAGCTGGCGCTTCCTAAATCCGATGCTCTGAACGGTACGTTCAAGCGGCTAGTAAACCGAAGGCAATTGCGGGCATGCACTTCGAATCCCAGTCGAGGTCAATTAGTTTTTTCTATAGTTGCTTTAATATTCTTGCTTCTTTCATATCCAACAATTTGTTCATTATTTGTTCTGTTCTTAAGTAGACGCCTAAAAGTTGACAGCTACTGAAGCCGACTGACATACAACAGAGGTGCTAAAGGCTATAATATAATCAAACTTGTAAGTCAAAATACAGCGCAAATGCAGTACTGATTACTGAAGTCAAAATGCAGTGAATGTGCAGCGCTGAAGTCAAAATGCAGCGCATATGCAGCGCTTTATTTTTGTGTAGATCTATATCAATGCGCTGCAGTTGCATTCAATATCGACAAAAAGTGCAGCGCATACTGTGCAGCGCATCTGCAGCGCATCTGCAGCGGATTTACAGTCAAGAAAAAGTCAAAATGCAGTTACCATGCAGCGCTGCCATTTCCGTACGGGACTGAGGCTTTCTAAAGCCTGTTTTTTCCATGGGATATAATGCCATGAAGTTTGACAAAGAATTGATATACTCTTTCCGGGTGAATGATACTTCTGTAAGATTTCAGTCAAAATGAAGAGAAATCCTCTTTTGTTTTGTTTTGCGGGAGTATAATTATATTTATAGCATAAAGACATAGATTAGTGTAGACATTTTTCAGCATATTAGATTAGATTTACTGTCTGTATACTGTTATGTCGGATGTCCTCCATGTCCCCTGCAGGAGTAACCATTCCTCTGTCTTGTCTCCTTTTGTAGTCTTCTAGTCATGCCCAAGCGTAAATCAATTGTTTGTTACTAATCACAATCAATGAACTCACCACATTATCTAGACCTTATTTATTAATCTTAAATGGTTATCAGAGATGTACTCAGCATGTTGGAGCTATATAGCAAATGATACAGGAAATCCTCTCATCCTCTGGCACTATCACTGAGCTGTTGTGAGCAAGATAAGCGGCCTTAAGTTTAAACGACTGGATCCTCTTGATTTATATATGACCCTATTTATCATGGTCCAAGCCAACAGTAATTAGCCTTACACCTAGTTCTCCTGCATCTTGATCCTGGAACCGTTTTCACGTTTGAAATTAATGTACTGTAAATAAACATTTAGGTACTGAATTGAGGTTAAATAAAGTATCATAGAATAGAAATTTTTATTGTATAATTGAATAATAATAATTGAACAGAAATTATTATTGTATAATTTATCATTGCCAGAATTTTTGCAAATCAACGTTGTCTTACTTTAAGCTGTGAAAACCAGGGAGAAATTTTATCACATATAGAATCACCAACATTGGTAATGCCTTCCTTTCGGTCTTCCCATAGTTAATAGAAAATATACATGGTTTGGAAACCCGGCAAACTTCAAAGCGGTTAACAATCAAGCTACGATTCATCTTGAAAGGTACACGAAGGTGCCAAATCCTTTGTTTTAGGTTTATTAATATTTAAACAGTACGGTTGAGTGATTGAAGCCAAACGTTGCTATTGGATGATTGCTTCATTATACAGAAAACACAATATGTTCAGTAACCATGAAAGTGCAAAAATTTCCATAAACCTGAACAAAAACATAAAACAATGACTTTTGTGAGCTTCCAAACCATGTATATTTTCTATTAACTATGGTCTTCCTCATAAATTTATTATTTTGGGGTTAGAAGGAAGAGGGGAGAAAAGTGCCAGCAGATCTTAAAAATTATTGGATTTATTACATTTTTTATTTTTGTTGCTATGGCAACAAATTCTAACGTCGTCATTATAGCGTCACAATTCCATTAGTAAAGACTTTGTAATTGGAGAAATTCAAACATTTTGTTTTCTTTTCGGGTTTATTTCTAGCTTGTTTAACCCCCTTGGTGACTGGGAGCTTTTCGGGTTTCCCCTTGACAAGTAACTCGCCGGAGTAAAATACCAAAGTCCAGCTTAGGATCATGCCCTTTGAAAATTTAGTGTTAGTAGATGGTCAAAAATATTTTTGTACCGTGAATATATCTTTACGATTTTTCACCTATACTTCGAACCAATATATTTTTAAGAAAATTTCTAAAACTTCGGAGCCAGAACTGTAATGATTGTTGTCTTGAGATATAAACAATTAAAGTTAGACATAGTTATAGTCTATTGAATGCAATGGCTTCGCTTACTGTTAAGTTTACAGCATTGATCTTGCGTGGGAGGAAGTAAGAACACAAGGAAAGTTCATTAGTTCATTAATAAACATAAAAACAAGAAATCTGCGATTGCGATAGTGTTGTTGATGTTGTCTCAAGATTGTAGTTAGGATTAAGTATACATTCGGATTTAATTATGAGATACGAATCACCTAACAAGTGTGGAAGATTTCGGGCCATTCAAGACCAAGTTTTCACACGATTTGACTCAGACCCCGTTTACACTAGAGCAAAAGTATCTGGATTCACATTGTTTTTTATTCCCATGAGGATGAAAAACAATGTGAATCCGGATACTTTTGCTCTAATGTAAAACGGGGCCTTGATTTCTACAGGACAATTAACCAGAAATCAAATATATGTCACATAACACACATTTGCAATCCGTTTTAATCTCGCTTAATTTTGACCAACTGTTGTAGGTTGCTGTTGCCGTCTATTGTCTGTTTTCTGGTTGACTTCTGTACATATTTCCACTACGTCTTTTGTTTTGTTTATATCTTTCAAAAACTCATTAATAATTATTGAGGAAAATTCAAAAGAAATTAAAGTTTAATCAGTGTCTTTATATGTGATAAAGATACTCCTGATTTACATAAACTTTAGCTTATGATTTTCTCGGCTTAGGTTATTTTTCAAACTTACTACGCCAATGAACTTACCAAGTGGTTGTCTAAAATAAAACACTCCTGCTCGTTTATTAAACAGTACTTTAAACCGTTATTGTGAGCTTTTGCATGTATGTGATTTGTTCACTTAGAATTGCTAAAATAGCTTGATATATAGCCCCTTTAATTCGAAGGGCTTAACCCGAAGAACTGAACCTCCACTATTAAAATATTATAAAGCCTATTTAATAGATGTTCAAAGTTATGACCTTTGAACAAAGTATATTAGTATTATTAGAATAACACCGCACTTGATACGCAATGATAAGAAAGCTAATATTTACTGGGTATACAGTATATTGAACTAAAAATCTAAACTCAGTCAACATATATATGAAGATCGCATATAGCGTGAAACTCAGAGTTGTGACTCCTGTGTTCAAAATAATTACATTTCGCTCTACCTACAATGGTATTGAGCGCTTTCATATCCAAATATTTGTAACTCATCTGTTACTTATATTTGTCAATATATATATATATATTTTATATATATATATATATATATATATATATATATATATATATATATATATATATATATATATATATATATATATAATTTGGCCAATCACTTGTGAACATTTGTCACTCATCAGATTAGTTTGAGATTGAATCAACTTACAAAGTAGCTAGATATACTCATGAACTTGCTGTTGCTATCTGTTCTTCAACAGTGAACCAGTGATAATAAATACAGCTATAGTGGATGGGGCACTGATTATACTGGGACTAAATTTTAGCAATCACTTAACACACCGCCAAAACGTCCAACATCTTATATCTTCTTTCAGACTATCCCACGTGTATTTTGTACGCGTGGTGTGATATCTTTCGCCCCCTACTGCAGGATGCATGACCTCCCGGCTCTTGCGACGCCCTGGCATGAGTAAGTTTTTTCACAGTCTCTCATGTATACGTACAAATGCGAACTATTTCGCTTTTTTATGCGGCATATGGAATTTCAAAAGGCACTGAAACAAATGGGCCAGTGGAACACAGTCAAACATATTTAGAAAGCGTATTCCTTTATCCTTTCTACGAAAAACAAATGAATAAAGACAAAAACACAACAGGTTATACTCCAAATTTAAACTTTTTGGCACATGATCAAGCTTGCAAAATTTTGCTTCCAAAAAGCTAAAATCAGATTATAAGAAATCAGGATTATTATATTGGGAAATACATGCATGGAAAACTTGTAGCATGTTTAAAAGGTTGGAATTATGTTTGTTCGGCTTTAGAGAAAATGAGTATATTCTAAACATTATATAATTTTCTTTGACTATATACTGGTTGACCTTTTCTCTCTATATTTGTTAACACTTTGAAGCCTGACAACGATTCTTTAGTTTATTCTGGCATAGTCCCTAGAAATAAATTGTCTGGAAACGCGGCCAAAGTCTTTGTTCTAGGTTTTTGTTCACGTTTGTGCACCTTATTTCACCTTAACGCTTGCTGAACACATTGTATTTTTGGTATAATGAAGCAATCAACCAATAGCATCGTTGCTTTATAAATATTAATGAACGTAAAACAAAAGATTGTGCACCTTATTTGCCACCCTCACCTAAATTGTAGCTTATTGTTAACCGCTTTGATGTTCACCGCGTCTCCAGACAATATAATTCTAGGGACTATGATTCTGGCTAACGCCAGACGATCAGTTATTCAGCACAGGGAGAGGTATATATATATATATATATATATATATATATATATATATATATATATATATATATAGCATGTTCTAAGGATTTAGGGTGAAGGAAAATTCGAGTGTAGAATATATACATTTTAAGACCAAACCGGGAGCAGTTGCGAAAAATGCAACTACACAGGCCCTCCGGCAGGAATTGAACCCACGACCTTGCGATTCTAGTGCAATGCTCTGACCACTGAGCCACGGAGGCCGTTGCCGAGAGCTTGATCGCGAGTTCTGTATATATAATAAGGTGGTAATGCCAGGATAGAATTGGGTATATTATAAATGATATTGGGCATTTCACTCGATTATAGAGCATGTTCTAAGGATTTAGGGTGAAGGAAAATTCGAGTGTAGAATATATACATTATAAGACATGTAGAATATAGACATTATATATATATATACTTATGTAGAAACAATCGAAATATAGTAAGGTTAGATATACTGCCGAAACAGAGAACGTAGGAGTCTAACGTTTCGAGCGAAGGCCCTTCGTCAGAGAGAAAACGTTAGACTCCTACGTTCTCTGTTTTTGCAGTATATCTAACCTTACTATATTTCGATTATATATATATATATATATATATATATATATATATATATATGTATATGTATATATCTTCATTTGACAGTTGACAGTTGACAATGATTTTGTCAGTCCTAGGCAATGAAAACATATATTTAACTATATCACGTGAGAGTCCAAGATAAACTCTAGAGCTTTTGGCTCGAACATGAACTTCAAATATGTTTAAATAAAAAATAATAATGTTGATAAAAGCATTGTTTTTGAATCACTTGAATGTTTGAATGAAAACAAGCGGCTAACTATTCTTTTTAATTTTTAATACGCCATTATTTCCATATTATTTTGTTGAAGCATTCATTTTTGCTAGTTTGGAATGTCTCCGATATAATATATTAAATCCGTTGTAAACAAGCCAAAGATTATAAAGTGACAGTGGTTAACCAGCCCAGTGATTAAACTGACAATCACCGACAATTTTGCTAAAGTATCCCTCTTTTCAAAAGAAGGAAACGACAAAGCTCGGATAGGGAAAATTTTGATCCCTCGCCCATTCTGGCCGATCGATGGGCCTGCGTCATCTATAAATAAAAAGCTACATGATTTTGAAATTATTTCTCCCAATTTTGATGCTACTGTATCTGGTAGGTAAATTTACATATTCTTGCAGGTCAAATGGTCAATCTAACATGTTTCACTGTAACTTGATATATACAAATTTGACTACACTCTTCAGATAAAACAGCCTAAACAGCCTATTAGGCTGTTTTATCTGAAGAGTGCCACATCTCGTGGTACGAAACTAAATAGTAATAAATATGCCTAGTCAAATTTGTTGAGTCGTTCTACCTCCATTTGTTTAATATGGTCTCGGTATCCATTGAGCACTCTGCCAAATGTTATTATAACCTATAAAACTCAACCTATCTATCTATCTATGTATATGTATGTATGTATGTATATATATATATATATATATATATATATATATATATATATATATATATATATATATATATATTATATCCTGAACATTTTCGTGAACATTTTCGTTGCGCATCGACAAGTTGAAGAGGAGAAACGTACTTCCCAAACAAAATAGAGTCTTAAATAATTATAAACTTGGTACAAAATACATTTTTCAGTTTTACTTTTCAAGAAATGGGTGCGATGTAGACATATTTCAAAACAGGTATTCATGCAAACAAGTAATCCATTATAATCAAGTATACGCGTGTTTAATGTAAATATACAATTAACAGCACTTAAAGAATCCTGTGTTTTTACTCTGACTTTACTAGCTTTTAAAATAGCTTATCAATTATCAAACATGCAGTATCTTATATATTGCGAATATTGTGGTTTCAATGGCATCTAACAGCTGGTACTTGGTAACTTGGTACGCTTCTAATGTAAATCGACTTCTGTGTTTTCATTCCCCTCCACTTACAACGCTGGGGGTGTTTCTACACCCCCAGAAGTGGATTAGCAATAAGGTGCCAACATATTGAAATCTTATTAATCAGTCCAGTCTGCTATGTTCTCTCCACGTAATTAGATCAAATTTCACGACTATACGTCTTAATTTGATCTCTATATCTAATTTTGCACACTTGATTTTATAGACATTTGATTGCGTGTAGCTGAAGTGGCTGTGTGGTATATATATATATATATATATTCTGATATCAATAAATCCACTCTTAAAGATATGTCGTTGAAGTCTAAGAGGTAAGCAAACGAGTTGTTATTTTTATTCATGTTCGTTGACACGAATCATAGAAGTGTTTGTATGAAGATTGTAACATGGTTAGTTCTCTTCAAAGGCTTAGCTTGGTAAACTTTTCAAAGTTCTTTGTCTTTTGACACAAATAACATATATATCTCTGACAAAAAGTTACCAACGGTTTACTCCCATTATAGAGCAATAGAGGACAGTAAAGTGCTGGTCTTTAGAAGAGGAGGCCGTCATCTAACATGTTGCCTTGCTATGTCGTGACTCGAGAGGGAGAGAAAGAGAGAGGGAGGGAGAGAGAGAGAGCGACTGCGAGCTAAAAATGCTATACTGGTCAAAATTATACACGATTAGATTCGGCACATATAGTGATTCTATGAGATTTCCAAGTTTTGTCACTGTAAATTGTCAAAGAATTACTCAATTGAATTACTACAATGAATTTATCATTTCCAAAACGCGCACATTAGTAAATCCCATTGATTCAATGACAATGGTGCATACAGTACATGGTATGCGCCATATATGTACTGATTTTAAAAGAAGCACAACCCACACGAAGATAGGAAAATATAAAGAATTTAACGACAAACAAGGGGAAACATAATTCTTCGCTTCATCCTGTCCGTCGCTAGTCCAAAGACAGCTTGGGGCCAACGCGGTCTCTTTCTAAATCGTCAAGAGCCGCCTCGCCGTCTGGCATAGCTATGTTGTTTTCTTTTTCACCATGGGGCAATGAAATCAAGTTGATACTTATTGTGAGATGATTGAACCAGTTCTTTTTCTTTAATTAGGGTGCTGTGGCCAATCTCACTGATAGTCGTTGCGGTGATGATTGAAAATTGTGGGGGAATTGTGTTCCTTAGAGGTAGGAGTTGACACACTTGGAAGAGGTTGCCAATAAACCAATTTACTTTACCTCCTGTTTTTCACCCAACTAACAATATCTAGTCTCGTGTTTTCATTGTTTGCATCTTTTAACGCTAATTATTGCCCACTTCGCACCGGAAATATCACTTCATGAAAAATCATGCCTTGCCTTGGCTTCGGACCATATAGTTGATCAAAAGTAACCCTTTTGATTGATCAAAAGAAATCCTTTTGACTTTATAGCTAGGCAATATGATGAAAACTCCTGCGCATAATAAGACAAATTGCATGGAAAACCCATTGTTAAAAATGAATGGCGGTACTCAGCGTGCTGTTCTTTGGAGTATACGTTTCCCCCTCTACATCGTTTGCGGCAGAGATCTTAAAATCCGCAACAGCGATATTTTATTGATCTTCACAATTATATATTCTTTATATAAAATTCTAGTTTCACAACAGAAACAAATTAATAGACTGATTGTGTGATTAATTCTTTGAAAGTTTTCATGACGATAATGAAATCTGGCTGTTAGAACAAGTGTGCTAATATTCTGCTAATATGTACTCAAGTCGTTTATCAATTTGCACATGACTCCACGGTTTTGATGTACTACTAATGTTTAAAACACGAGCAGTAGTGTTTTATCAAGTTTAAGACTTTGAGCGCGCGCTGTGTGTGTTTTGAATAGCTTAAGAAAACGTTCCGTTGTTGTTTTTGCTTTGATTCATTTAACTGCAAATAAGGAGTGACAAAATTAAAATTTTATGTCATTATAGTGTATTCTTTATATAAAATTCTAGTTTTATCTGGTAGAAAACCGTCGACATTGTGTTTTCTCTTTAATGAGTTTTTTTAAGTAATATATGAACAACGAGAGCGAGTGTTTCACCAGGATATCCAAACACGAGAAAACAATGTATGAAAACACGAGCGCGAAGCGCGAGTGTTTTTGTCAATTGTTTTCGAGTGTTTGGATATCCCGGTGGGACACGAGCTCGAGTTGTTCATATGACTTCTCAAATGAATACGATTTTAATGAATGTTCAATAAACTCTCGTGGGATGGTGATAACCAAGGTGTACAAAATTTATTCATACCGAGTTGTTTTGTCAAGAAGATGCATGGTGATGTGTCATGATATTTGTCTTCTCATTCTGATATGTCTGTTAGCTTGTTTTGAATGTGTAATTAAGATATTTGAGGAAAATCACTATGCAGGGAAATCTATTGTAGTCTTTTGTAGCTGAGGGTGTTTCACCGGGATATCCAAATGCCATCTCGTGATCAAATGGGCCTTTATTATTGGTTAATTAGCTCATGAATTATTCATGAATTTGAGAAATATGTATATTTAACAATTGGACAAGGAGACCGAGTTTTCTATCTGCTCGTAGAAAACGAGGGCGAGTTGTCTAATTGTTTTAGTATCAACCATAAACAACTTTTCTTTAACGTAAATAAGTCTTATCAAACATTGTTCCAAAGTTTCAGATAGTTTTACCTTTTTGTTTGCAGTAGTCTCCCCATTCAAAATGTAGAGTATAGTTCGATGGCACATGATAAACAATCGCTCACAAAAAACGAGATTGTAATAATTACTTTGCTTAAAATTTTGTGTTGATATACTCCATAGACATAAGCGAATTCATTTTCTTATTCGAAAATGTCAAACTGAACAATTTTCCATTACCTTCGGCCGGATAGTCGCCGAAAACTTCCCATATCAAGAGTGATAACTCTGATGGCTGGGAGGTCAGTATATTGTTAATAGGAAATGTTATACTGGTGCCATATTAATTTGAAAGTCGGCGGTAGGCCACACTTCGATTTCTAACTTCCAAGAAAGAAGCCGCTGGCTAGAACCCAAGAGATTTGCATTCCCAGCATTGTATTAAGACTGATAACAAAGCCAATTCGGAAAAGGCGTATATATAAGTTGCATTTTCTTCCAAATTAGGAATCTAGCTTGTATACCTTGTATGTTGCGATAAACTGGAATTTAAACCACATATTTTAATTTTGGTGCTTCGTCAGGTTCGACATTGATGTATATCCATGGAATCACACTAAACGATGTACTATGAAAATAAGACAGACTTACTCTAAACTATATATAAGTACTTGTGCCAGAATAAAACTGTATAGCACCATAGTCCATAGTATATATATATATATATATATATATATATATATATATATATATTTAGCATAAATACACAGGTGATTATAGAAAATCACGCGCGGTGATTGATCGAGCTACTTCGGATTAATTCTCGATAATCACATACAGCGTTTATTCAAAATGGCCGCCAGTCAAAGTTGTCAATGCGACAGACAAGGAAATTAACAATTTTAAAGAAAATGTTCTTCCTAAAAGTACGAAAATGTGTATTTATACTAAAACAATTATTCGCCTCGGGCTCAGTGAATATCGGTGAATAATAACCTCGACTTCGTCTCGGTTATTATTCACTGATATTCACCTCGCCTTCGGCGAATAATTGTTAAATATATATATATATATATATATATATATATATATATATATATATATATATACGGGTGATTATAGAAAATCGCGCGCGCTGATTGGTCGAGCTACTTCGGATTAATTCTCGATAATCACCTATACTGACAGCGTTTATTCAAAATGGCCGCGAATCAATTTGTCATTGTCACAGACGAGGAAATTAACAATTTCAAAGAGAATGCTGTTCCTAAAAGTACGAAAATGTGTATTTATACTAAAACAATTATTCACCTCAGGCTCTGTGAATATCGATGAATAATAACCTCGACTTCGTCTCGGGTATTATTCACCGATATTCACTTTGCCTTCGGCGAATAATTGTTATATATATATATATATATATATATATATATATATATATATATGTATGTATATATATAGATTGTACAAATATCGTCAGGAGAAATTAGTAAACAACTCACATGTGGTCACGCGTATTTATAGCAGAGCTACAATGGGAATCACGTGAACACATGTAAGCCAATAAAAACAAAGTAAACAAATAAATTAATATGTAATTTTAGCCTGTGTGCAGCTGCTGACCCAATTTGTGGGTCAGCTACCTGCAAATAGGCAAAGAAATGGGTTATAAATTACTATTTAAATCATCAGAAAAAGGTTAAGGAAAAGGTGTGGAATATGGTGGAATACAGATTGTACAGTACGGTAGTCTGTAAAAACATTAATTCACGATAATATACTGGATAATAATGGAAGTCGCCGAAAAATTCCCATATCAAGAGTGATAACTCTGATGGCTGGGAGGTTAGGATATTGTTAATAGGAAATGTTCTACTGGTGCCATATTAATGAGAAGGTCGGCGGTAGGCCACACTTCGATTTGTCACTTCCAAGAAAGAAGCCGCTGGCTACAACCCAAGAGATTTGCATTCCCAGCACTGTATTAAGACTGATAACAAAGCCAATTCGGAAAAGGCGTATATATAACTTGCATTTTCTTCCAAATTAGGAATCTAGCTTGTATACCTTGTATGTTGCGATAAACTGGAATTTAAACCACATATTTTAATTTTGGTGCTTCGTCAGGTTCGACATTGATGTATATATATGCATGGGATCACACTAAACGATGTACTATGAAAATAAGACAGACTCACTCTAAAACTATATATATTGCCCCTTTTAAAGTTCTACAACTACAAGAAACAGTGCGCTCAAAACATTGTGGTTGCATGTACAACTCGCCATCTTTTTTGACCACCGTCATGCAATTGCTTAGGGATCGTTCATTCCGGTTACCGAGTAAAACGATTTAAGTTGTCCCACAACAACAATAATGCGTATATGAAAAGTATAATCATTGACAGCAAAGAGTTGTACTTTCTCGTCTGATCACTTCGTCTTGATTGCTACGACTAAGACACTAATAAGTTGAGAAGTTGGGGAAGCTAATAGACCATTTGTGCGATGACGTACAATGACATTGGGTGACAGGACAACTACCAGTATTCTAGGGTTTCGGAAGGTTTCGGCTAAAAGGGATGACTCCTTTCGCGACTTTTCCAAAATATGTCATCAAATTTGTTTTTTCCAAATTTGTCGTCAAGTTTCAGTGAGTCTCAAGATTTTAGCAATCTTTTCGATCCCCTAACCACAACATAAACCCTAACCCTAATTAGAAAACTGGTTTACCTCCTAGCTTTTTGGAAAAACATATTTGACGACATATTTTGGAAAAGGCGCGAAAGGACTGGAAGGGTCCTTT